>JAIEZT010000012.1:14451546-14621236 GCA_019594935.1 Periophthalmus modestus | reverse complement strand
AACACCTTAGTTTAATCTCAAAGTCTGCAACCCCAGATTACATTGGTGCTTCACATAAGGGAGTAAAAAAAAATGCTGCTCCAGGCCCAGAGACAGTGTACAAGTGTCTTGGAGTTGTAATGACTGTGCATATAGAGGAGTGCTTTGTAACTCGCCCTGGGTTTGGCTGCCACCTGCCCGCCTCTCTGCCAGCTTGTGACTCCACCGGCCCCAGATAAAGGCATGAAAGGAAACACGCATTCCTCCGCTCCAAGACAAGGCATTCTTCAGGTGAGAGAGCTGCAGACAGGGCCCGAGACGTGCATCAAATCAGCAAGAGTGAACCAAGAACTTTGATTGAAATGATAAAAGAGTTGAACACTACGAGTATGAGTTCAACACCAATAACTTAAAGGAACCGTATGTATCCTGCTCTTATTGTAATAAAAAATGTATTATAATCAAAACTGAACCTGAGTTGCCTGTGGTTTAATCTGTAGCTAGAGGACACATACATGTTCCAGTCTCCAGAATTTTGTCACTGAGCTGCACTAGCACTGATTAATGATTGGTTGCAGGTGCTGGGGTTTACAGGGCTCCAGAGCGTGACCATTTTGGGCACACATGTCCCTAAAATTTTGCCCAGTGTGTCTAAAATTTTTCATTGCACACACCGGTGTGCCTGACAGATCCTCGTCACACCCCTTCTCCCGTCTCCTCTTTCTTCAAAATAAATGCAGATTAAATAGCGTAAAACACATTTAAATGATTGTTTTAATTGACAACTAAACAAAAAAGTGTTAATTCATTTGCTCTCACCTTTGACCAGACTGCTTAAGCCGATCAGAGTTGGGGCCCGTGCGCTGAGGTCACATTCTGGTGTACAGAGCTCATACGTTTGGCTTTTTTCTTTTATTTGTGAATGAGACACAGTATTTACTTTTATAGAGAAGCCTCAAACCTGCACATCCTTCACACTGTGTTTAGTTACTTAAATGAAGCTGCCAATGCACAAGGTGAAAAAGAAAATAAATCTAGACAGCAAAAGATTTCAAACTCATTCTGTTTTAACTTAAAGAAAAGGTAAATTCTTAATGTTATTTGTTCAACCTAGTCATTCTTGACATATTATTTCAATAATAATAATAATAATAAGTGTGTACTATAGTGTGAATTGTATATCTGAGTAAAAGTAACCAATCAAGTTATTTATTTAGGCCTTATTGTTGAAGACAATATATTATGACGTCTTAAATAAGCACTGAAATAATAAGCGCCTAAATCATGTTCTGGTGCACCCAAATGAGCCTGGAGCCCGGGTTTAGGTAGTGAGAATTCAGATCAGAGAGAGTACTTCTAGATTTAAAAACTAAATGAGAGGCTCACGTAAAGCTCATTCTGCTTTCTTATTAGAAAATCATCTTGAGAACAAAAATACCAAATTACAACACAACTTATCCATCATGTTTGTTTTTTTTTTTAATCAAGAATAAATCAGCTTTATAATTTTTATTAGCTTTATATTATTTTATATAGTAAAAGTTATAGTTAATTTGAACATGTTTATATCATATCTGGGGGCACAGATAGGCCATGTTCCTGAAATTTAAAATAAAACTTACATACGGACAACTGGAATGAATGGTCAACATGTTTTTGTCTATAAATAAAAAGACTTTATACACTGTACATTCCTTGAAATTGTCTTGAATTCCTTGGTGTTTCACAGAAGTACATGGAAAGCATTATGACACAGAGCCAGGGAGATCTAAGACCCTCTGCACTGCTCTCACACAGGGAAATGCCAGAGGTCCAGATGAAAATGTGTTATTCTTTGGAGCTGACGGACAGTCCTGAAGAGCAGGTGCCATCTTGTCTC
Source organism: Periophthalmus modestus (assembly GCA_019594935.1). Taxonomy (NCBI): domain Eukaryota; kingdom Metazoa; phylum Chordata; class Actinopteri; order Gobiiformes; family Gobiidae; genus Periophthalmus; species Periophthalmus modestus. Next base: position 14,619,378 of record JAIEZT010000012.1, on the reverse strand, counting down.
CATGTGTGGACAGAAGGACAGGGTAAAAGTGGACTAAAGGGGTTCCCAGAGGAGTTGAGCCAAAGTCTGACAGTATGGAGATAGTCTCAGGTGTGAGAGAGATGTAAAATTATAGCGATGCTTTTCATGAGGACTTGGCCTCCCTCCTTCCAAAAAGGGAGAGTAAATTAGCTATCAAATTTTATAAAGTTTATATAAATTTTATATTATATGATAAGGTTTGTTTATACAGCTGTCAACACTGGTTGTTGACGCAGTTGTTTGGCATAAATCATTTGATAGGTGAGTGTTATGGAATAGAGACCACAGTGGTGTATCAAAATGTAGTTAATGGGGTGTCGGTGAATAATGTCCAGTGTAATGTGCTTGTGCAGAGGTTGATTATAGTATTTTTCATTCAAATTTTTATTTTATTTTTTTTAAACTCTCGTCTACCAGTGGGTAAGTGCTACAGGGTTTCAGATATAGTCAGGATGGACCACTAGTGAGAATGATGAGGGAGTATGAGGATTGTTATTTACATCTATCAATGTCATCTTTCTCCTGATAGTTGTGAATATTTTTTGAAACCTATTTTTTTATACAGTCGTAAGGCTGGGGGTGTCTGTGCATAGACATTGATGTTGCAAGATCTTGCACTCATGATGGTAGAGTCTGACCGCTGCGCAAAGCCTTCTCCAGCACATCTCAAAAATTCTCAATGGGGTTAAGGTCTGGACTCTGTGGTGGCCAATCCATGTGTGAAAATGATGACTCATGCTCCCTGAACCACTCTTTCACAATTTGAGCCCGATGAATCCTGGCATTGTCATCTTGGAACATGCCCGTGCCATCAGGGAAGAAAAAAATCCATTGATGGTCTTTCAGTATATTCAGGTAGTCAGCTGACCTCATTCTTTGAGCACAGATTGTTACTGAACCTAGAGTAATTATCCAATAGGAGGCTTGTACCTATTCGCTTAGTTAAATCCAGGTTGTGACTTTTTTTTGGACAGGCAGTGTACTTACAATATTTTAAGGTAAATATATTTCAATTCAACTTTATTTTAAAATTGACCATGAGTAAATAAACAAACACAGTAAGGGTACACAAAACAAACATATGCGATACCAGTGACTCCACATTGTACATTAATGAACTAAAACAGTTTAATGACAATGCACAGATAATTTTATTTTAAATTAGTCAAGACCTTATTTGCAACAAAATAACAAAGAAAGTTGGTTATTTTTTTTATTCTTATTTTGTATTTTTGTCTTTTGAATGTATGAAACTATTTCAAACATGCAAACTATAAAACACAAGTCATGTCACAAATAATGGCATCTCAGGAACAGCTACAAGTCAAAATGAAAGATGCTGTATGAATGCTACAGAGTGGCAAGTTTACGGGTCCAAAAATGCAGTGGTGAGAAGTTGAACACCTGTTTCCTTATTCAAACTTAACTTTCCAGTTTCCTGTTACGTCTTAATAATTAATGTATTCAATAAACTAATAAGTAACAATTAATCAATATCGATCCATTTTCTTCCACTTATCCTCAGGGGCAGCAGTCTAAAAGCAGGGACTCCCAGACTTCACCTCACCTCACCCCAGAAATGTCCTCCAGCACCTTTGGTGGGACCCCAAGGCGTTCCCAGGCCAGCCAAGAGACATAGTTCATAGCTGGTGAGACATGCCAACACTTCTGTGAAATTATGATTTCATATAACCTGATAAATCATGGCTTTATGCCTATGTGTATTTTAATAAGACATGAGTCAGCGGGTACTCTAAACTTCATGTATGAATTCTGTGCTAAGATTATACCTGTTTGTAGCAGTGAGCAGTGTACATCTGCACATTTTCCCAGCTAGCTCAGCAAGTGACCTTTGTACGTGTTTTCCATACATTTGGCTCTGCTAAAAACAGATAGTTTGGTACGCTATACGTTTAAAGTTAATCATTAAGAAAGTATGACGTGTGTGTGTTACAGAAATATAAAGAGTCACTGAAGCTATGTAAAATCAGGAGAAAGATGTTGTGTTTTGACCAGAAAACTACATCTGCAAATAAAGAGACGGAATCGTGAATCTTCCTGAATCTCGTCTTCTGCTTTTGGTTCGCCTTCTGATAAAAACTGACACTTCCCTAGGGAGGAGCAGCGGCTCGACGTGAAGGAGCAGCGGCTATATTCTGAGCTCCTATAGTGTGACCAAGCTCCTCACATTATCTCTAAAAGGAGCGCCCAGCCACCATATGGAGGAAACTCATTTCGATCGCTTGTATCCGCCATCTTGTCCTTTCGGTCATTACCCAAAGCTCATGATCATCGGTGAGGGTGGGAACGTAGATTGGCCAGTAAATCGAGAGCACTGCCTTTCAACTCACCTCCTTCACCACGATCCACACTGCAGAAACTGCACCGATCCGCCTGTCAATCTCACGCTCCATCCTTCCCTCACTCATGAACAAGAACCCGAGATACTTCTTCTCCACATGAGGCAAGAACTCTCCACCCACCTGGAGAGGGCAAGCCACCTTTTTCTGGTCGAGAACCATGGCCTCAGATTTGTAGGAGCTGATTCTCATCCCAGCTGCTTCATACTTGAGAGGCAGCTCTAGCGGAGTGCAACATGCACTGGAAAGTCTGACATACTGGCAGCAATGACAAGACAGCTCCTGCTCCAGTCATACAGGAACCAGAAAGCCCTTAGCAAGGGGCAGTGACAGTGACACCAGGAGAGGGGTGATCGGGAAGAACTGCCTGCCTGATCTTAACCCGAGTACTGTTCTGTTACTCGACTCAACTCGCACCTCTGGGAGAGCTGGGGGCATGGATTCCAAGCAGGCCACGTTCTCCACCTCTATTGTTGATGTGGCCGGTCATAGCTGTGGTCGTAAGGCCTGCGATGCTTGTTGAGGCAGCAACCACCAACCCCAGTGGTGGAAACCAGAAGTAAGGGATGCCGTCAGGCTGAAGGAGTCCTATTGAGCCTTGTTGGCTTGTGGGACTCCTGAGCACAGGGTTGGGAAGAGTTTGGAGAGGCCATGAAGGAGAACTATTGGTCGGTCAAAGAGTTTCTGGCAAACCATCCGATGCCTCAGACGGGGCAAGCAGTGCTTCACCAACACTGTTTACAGTGGGGGTGGAGAGCTGCTGACCTCGACCGAGGTGTTGTCGGTCGGTGAAAGGAATACTTTGAGGATTTCTTCTGAATAATGATCATGCTTGAACATCTGTTTCAAATCTATCGTAAAGTCATCTAATAAATTAACACTGTAGAGAAAGAGAGATTTTCTTTTTATTCAGGTTAGTTTGGATTGTTTTTGGATGGTTGCTGTTGTATTCTTGTTGTTGTGTTGATGTTTTTGAGTGTTTGTGTTGCTTGGTTGTTGCTGTTGTTTGACTATTGTTGTAGCTTGATTGTTGTTATTGTGTTGCCCTGTTGTTGTTGTTGTTTGATTGTTGTTTTATTGTTTGCTTGTTATTGTTTGTTATGCTGCTTAGCTGTTTTGTGTGGTTTGGTTGGCTGTGCTACCTGGTCATAGTTTCATTATTGTATGGTTGTTTTTTACTGTTTGTTTTCATTTTCCAAAACACATGAAACAGTGCAAGCTATATCAGAGCTACGCCAAAAATCTAAAAATCTCTAAAAATTTCGATCAAAACTTTAGTCAATCTCAATGATAAGGCAAATGCATTTAATCAATAGGTTTACAGCCATTCCTGCGGTAGTAAGAGCACTTGGAACTGAAGAGGAGTCACTGCTCCCTTGTGTAGGAAAAAGTGCTGAGTCAGGGCCACAAGTCTCTTTATGTCACGTGTCCTCGCTTTTCACAAGTTTTGACTTGCACCATTTGACTAAAAGTCCAGTTTTAGGTATGCTACACTGACCACTGCATGTTGACTTTGTTATTCTGGTCAATTGGTCATCGTATGTTATTTGTATGTTGGTCATCACTATGGCAACGGGCCTAAGTTTTCATAATTTTGAAAAACCCATAGAGATCAAGACTATTATAAAATTGTCCGACTCAAATTCAAATCTATGTTTTTATGTTAAATTAATATCAGTTAGTATCTAGTTATACATTTTTGACAACCAATCTGCTCAGGGACTATTGATAGACACATTAACATTTTATAGTAAGCTGAATCAGACAAAATGGAGGATATAAAAATATACTATACACTATATAACACAACACAAACACTTAAAGACAAACAATTATGCAGTGACTATCAACAATGTAACTGTAATTTCCTCAAAAGATATGATGTAGACACAAGATACAGGCAATATTATTTCAGTGATTTGATCACTGAAATAATATTAGATTGATATGGATGCTTGTTCTGACCACTGTCTAATACTTTAGCTTTTAGTAGTCAGAACATGACTAATGCAGTTTAATATGTACATAGGATGGGACGATATACGATAATATCGTTAATCGCGATAAAAACGGTCCTCGATTAATCATTTGTGGCATTTTTTCATAATCGTGATCATCGCGCAAGATTATAATCGTCTTTACGGCACCAGACTGCCTCATGTTTCTGGTTTCAATACAATGTTTAGATGCTAGTTTGCTCTGTCATAGCCATGACACTTGTTGCATCTGTGCCTGTTCTAGTGGCAGAGTCTGCAGAAAAAAGGTTGCAGGTCCGAGGGCAAAACACAAGCATCTTGCACGCGCATTTACGAGACAAACATCCTGCATTGACAAACTTGAGCCGAAAATATTCATTGTAACTGACATAAACTATTGAATGTAGATTGTGTTGTGTCTAGTTAGCTAAACAGCATTTTACAGACACACACACGATATATATTTACCTACAATCATGTCAATAGCAGAATAAACCACGCTTACCGATCAAAAACAGCATCCAATCCATCCAAACATAAGCTCCTCTCCTCCTGCACCGTTTGATGTACTGTTCGAAGTGCAGGTTGAAGTAAGGTCGACTTAAGGGCACTTTGGTGAATTTTTGGTGAATTGAGACACGGCCAAAGACGGCGCTGTCTTAAGTTTATTATGCCTGAAATCGACCAAAGAAATGCCAAAAAGTGACGGAGCAGATATCGCGTGTGGAATACTTTCCTGCAGCAGATTGGACATGGAGGATCTAACTTATTTTGTGGACATAATTTCTTGACTGGATTATATTCTCTGGACCTGTTCCGAACGAATGAGACTAACTTTGTGGAATATGTTGATGTTTGACAGAGACCTCAAAGATGAGTGAAGTACAAATCTGCATTTTTGGCTTTTCTGTAAAAACGGCTTTCCTGTCAGCACTGTGGTGATTCCAGGTGAAAATTATTTGCATTGTTTGAAAAGACGAGCGCTGTAGCTTTCATTTGATGTGTAGATTGTTTGCGTGGGTGATGCAGAAGTATATGTGCATTCCTGTAGAGTTGTAAAGAAGGCTCGGGCCGTCAGAACGTTTACAAATTAATAAATTTATATTATATTGTCAATCGCGATTATTTTGGTCACGATAATCGTGAGTCTAAATTTCAATATCGTGCCATCCCTATATGTACAGTGCATCTACCAGTTACCTTTTGACAAGAAATCCTGATTTTAAGTATGAGCCTTTTAATTTCATTTTTTTCCCTTAAAAATCCAAGAGCCAAGAATTTAACTTTGAGGAACTTTGGTTTGGCAGTAAACCTTTTTATTTTTATTTTGATGAGTGATTTTGAAATACTGAGTCACATTCATCTTTGAGAAGCCTTCCCTGAACCTGCAATAGCCTTCATTTCCCCCTTTTACAGGAATAACATTTATGCTCTTAGATGCTGATATTACAGTAACTCTATCCTGGTTGAGTATTAGCCTAAATCTTTGGGAGGTAAAGATGACAGGGCATTTATGGCCCTGTTGTATCCATGGGGTCAGCCCAGGACACTGCCATTAAAAAGAAAAGGATAATGTCATTTACACCTCTGATGTGGGGTGAGTGAAGTAGCCATCAGTAATAAAGGCTCATGGTTTAGTGTTATTATAGTTTCTGGTTACAGCCGACCCTGTGACCTCAGTTACGGGGTCAGCTGTAACCGGCTGTGACCATTAGGGATGCACTAATCCAACTTTTTCAGTTCTGATACCAATATCAATACTTTGACTTTAAGTATCTACCGGATACCGATATTTACCAATACTGGTGTAGGGACGGAAAATGGCACTTATTTCTGTAAAACCCAGCCAACTTATGACCAACACAAGCCAATGTTAGTTCAGTAAAACCAGGGGGTGTGACTACTGTGGAGTATTACTAGGTTAGCCAAAAATTGTAATATAAAAAAACTTCCTCACAATATAACATTTGGGCATTATCAAAGGCTATTTGTTTTTTTTGTTTTTTTCAGATTTTCAATTTTTTAACAAGTAAACAGTCCATTTTGTTTAGCAGTTGTTCGGTTGGGTGATTTTTTTCCTAAATTCATTTTCATACTAAATTTTGGGAATAATTTTTATAAATGTTTTCCATGTAAATCTGCTACAGTCACAATAGCTTCGTGTACACTGATGCGTTGATACTTTTTTTTAATATGTGGATAGTTTACAGGTAAAGTTAAAGATGCACTATGTAACTTTTCTTGTCTAGGCTATTAGTGTAATGTACTATGTACACTATGAGTAGTGTCAAAAATTAAGAGTTCAGTGAGCTCTAATTTTGGGTGAAGACCCTGTGAAAAAATAAACAGTTTTCATCAAAAACACTTCAAATTTGGCCAAAGGACACAACACCTATGTGCAACAAAAGGTTATCAATTAACTTTTAAATAAAATGTTGACATTGTCATGGTGATTTTTCAACAAAATTACATTTTTTGACAAAATTTTAAAAATTCTACCTTTCATAAACATTTGAATGGACCCAATGAAGCACATGCGCACATTTCTGGAGCTCTATCATTTAAGATGGCTCTGTAGCGCCCCCTTCAAATTTCACTAAAAAAATTCATACAAGCCAATCTATTTGTCGTGGACATGGGAAATAATTAATAATAATAATAATAATAATAATAATAATAATAATAATAATAGAGAGAGGGTCTTCATTATGGGGAACAATGTGACAAAGTCCCATCATTCTAACTTTCATCATTTAGGCATAAAAAATGGAAGAAAAACAGATTATTATTATTAAGGCTCGAGCGCTAATCTGCAAGGAGGACAAGTCAGCAAAAAAAATTGAAGAAAAAAAAACTTGGGCACATAAAACTTGACAGGTACATGGAGCATCATGAGATAGACAAAAAAGTATAATATGGCTCTGGCCTAAACCACACATGACGTCGGCCACCTTGGGTCAAACTTGAGACTTTCAAAATCTAGACCTCGTACTTTAAACAAACTTGTCCTAGGGTTTTGATCTGACAGACTCTGAACTGAGGCAGCATCATCAGGACATATCTGGGGTCGAAAGTTGTTAAAATAATTTACATAAGTCTCAGGATGTGGTCATAGTGCGCCGTTAAAGAACTGGCCATTTTGAAAGCATAAAAAATTCAGTAACTTTTGTAAACATCAGATTCAGACAAACCCATTGTAGCATGTGTGTATTTTGATGAGCTGGACAAAATGATGTGTGGATTAAAATTCATAAACATAACATAAAAATGTTTAAAAATGGCTCTCCAGCGCCCCTTGCAAAGTTGCAATGGACTGTAAGCATTTATCTCCAACATGACACTGGAAATTTCGAATGACATGGCAAGCTCAGGTTGATATGCAGGGTCGAGGTCGCAAGGGTTACGAGGGCCCTTTATCACTGCTTGCAGTTTTAATTTATTATTTACTTTCATTTAATGATGATCTTTTTTTTCTTCTAATGGTAATAACATCACAATCACATACTGGCTATAGATTCTACTAGTTTATGAAGCCAGGGCCAGGCTGTCCTGAGCTTCTCATGTGTGTTCAGGGTCTCTACCACTTCCTCCTATTTTCAAAGTATACATTTCATTACAGACTTGACATAAGCTGGTGGAAAATTGATTGATAGCTGGAATTTCATGGTAATAATAAGGGCTAAGAACACTCTATACTTGTCACCTTTTTAATAGCAATGGACAATGTTCCACAAATATCTATGTACTACTGTACTATTCATCTCATACAGAACCTTTAACTCCAGCTTTACTAAACAAACATGGTCACATTTATCTGAAAAAAACCCCCAAAAAAACATTTTCTTTTGTTGAGGCCACACTTGTAACAGACTGGAGCTGACACCTTGTTTGTGTAGTAAAGTGATACTTCTTATCACATTACATCACAAAGAATCACAAACTCAAGACAGACAGTTGCCTGGTGGGCAAGCCCCTCCTACTTTCTGTTCAAATGCAATTATTTTTACCTCAGATTTACAGGACAGGATGCAGTTCCAGATCATGCGTTTTTTATAAAGTGTTAAAGTGGGTTGTGTTAGCTAGCCAGGCAGCGAAACCCCCAACTCCCCTAGTACCAGCTAGTACTGTAAATTTGTGATGTGGTTTGAAGAAGAGTTCTGATTTGAGGAATAATTTGTGCCAAATGAGACTCGTTTAAAGTCTGTTTTGTCAGTTCAACAACTGTTAGAATAATAATGAAAAATAGTTCTCAGAGTGATTTTCTTTTGAGTCATTTGTCCACACACAGGACCGTATAGCCACTGTGAAAGGTGAGTGACATAATGACTACGCCTATCACCATGCAGCCTGTGGACTTGGCCTTGTGCCCTCAGCTCCTTTCACTAAACTCCACTGGACTTTGAAGTTTCATAGAGACATCAGCTTTTACATCAGATCCAAACTTGCTGTACTGTTGACAAGGGTGGAAGGTAATTACAAATACTCGTGTTATGGTGACTGAGTAAATTTTTTGGGTAACTGTACTTTTTTGAGTGTACTTTTAAAAGCTATACTCACTTGTAATTGAGTAGAATTCTAGCATGTAATTTTACTTCATTACTGCTTACTATACAAGTCTAAATTGTCCTAATGCACCTCATCACCTGCTCTGATTGGCCCAAACTCAGAGAAAATGATTGCTGCTTAAAATAACTACAGTTTGAGTGGTAATTTCTTGTGTATTTTTACAGCAGTAGGTACTTATACTTGTAATTGAGTACAATCTTAGCCATGCAACTCCACAGGCCTCCTTTCAAATGAGAGAGAGGACACAAAGCTTGGTGGATGGCATTGCTAAAATTTTAAACAGTAATAGTAATATGCATTGGTAGTTATAATGTCATTTCATCTTTTACTTATTTAAAAAACAAAAAACTAAAATCTGTCAAATCCCAGCTTGGGGAAAGTACTAAAAAGTAGAAATGTACCACAAAAAATGACTTTGTTTGCATTTTCAAAAATCTCAAATTGTCTTTTTGTTTAGTATTATAACTTGAGAAAGCAAACAGCAAAACAATATTGAGCCAATGCTCTTTGTGTCTAAAGGCACAGGGCATTTTTATCTGGATCTATATGAGAAGTAAATCCTGTCATACCATTACAGCACCATATGAAGTACGTGTCTGTGTCATAAGCGCATCCATCTGGAGCACAGACACAGCCTACATCTGCATCTGGTTAACTTTTACAACAGCTGCCCCCAGCGGCTGCATCCGGTACTACACTCAATATACGCCAATTAAGGCTAATTAGCATAAAGAGTTGAGTGAATGCCACAATATAATACAGTGTGGTGGATTTGTGCATTTGTATCGAGTCGAAACTATTAGTTAGTCAATATTTGGCGAAAAATGAGATATTTAAATGCTTTTTAAACTTCTTGTGTGAGCATTTGAAAAAGTTGAAGTTTCTTACCTGTTTGCTGACGGCTCCACGTGTCTTTGCTAGCGGAGAAAACATCCACGATATCAGTTCCTAATAAATACAGAAATAATACACACAAGGAGATGCACTGACTGGATGGAGGCATGGCTAAAAGTGTTAAATCATGCGCCAAGTAATGTTACATCATATCTGCGCTTCTGAAGATGTCACTGTTCGAGTCTGTAGCTTCTCAACGCGCATCTCACTTGTCAACGGACTATAACGGCTGTCACTGAGTAAAGCGGCACGTTCTACTGCACCGGAAGTTCCTGTCTTATCCTTCAAAATAAAATGAAATACTTAACTTTTTTCCCTAAATACCGTGAAAACTTCTTCTACCACTGTTAAAAACTTTCCACAACTGAATGAAATACAGTAAATCACAATTTAAAGTAAAACTGTTGTAACTGAAGTTTTATGATAAATATCTGCAACTATTTTTAAAGGAACTGCATGTAAGATTTAGAGTTTAAATTTGATAAACTTATCTGTGTAACCAAATAAGAGGGGAAAATGTTCAAATCAAATATAGCTTTACTGATAATTACAATGCTGATTTATTCTTGATTACAAATTGGACGTGATGGCCAAGTTGTTTATGCTATGATTTGTTTTCAAAATTATTATCCGATCAGAAAGCAGAATGACCTTTACATGATTTTCTCATTTAGGTTGCCAGTTTCAATGCTGAAATCCAGTTGGTTTGAACCTAAAAGGACTCTCTGATGTGGACCTTCACTTTCTAAACCCCAGCACCTGTATCCATTCATAAATCAGTGCTAGTGCAGCCTCTGCAGCTCAGTGAGTGAATTCTGGAGGTTCTGAGCTTTCACGAGGTGTGTGTCGTCTATATACATGTTAAAGTTTAGTTATGATCGTAATACCTTTTTTAAACAGTAAATGCACAGTTAGAATTAGCAATTGATTTTGTCACACAGGAGAGTTGTACCTGCTACATGTTTTGGCTACTTCCTGTAACCTTCCTCAGAAGCGTCATGTCATGGTGTGGTGATATGTCTTGTAATCTGATTTACTTGGTTTTGCCACACCCCCTGCACTGTGACGCCTTCTCCGAGACTGCATCCCATGTGTAAGCAGCCTATAAGACGTCGCTACACCATCATGTGATGCTTCTGAGGAAGGCTAGAAGAAGTGACATATGTAAAGCAGGTAAACAAACTCTCCCGGTTGACAAAAAAAATCGCTAATTCTTAGTTTCAAACTAAAGACAGAATAAACCTTTACCAAAGAGTAAGTGCACAGGCTACATACATAAATACCAGTGATTTCAAATAACAAGAATCACATTATTTAATTAGCTTTTTTATTTCAAGGTACTTTGCTTCATACAAAATGTTTAATGTAGAAACAACAGCAGAATTCAAAGTCTGGCCAAGAAACAGATGTCAGGCAAACAAACATTTCACTGAATCCCAAGAAGACCCAAAATAAAGAGGCGCCCGAGTCTGCTGTGCAGGGCAGGCCACCCATACAATACTGCTCTGAATAGAAATATGTTTTTTTCAACAAACCCCACACTTGATATCAAATATTAAAAATCAACAACAAAAAAACACATGGTATCTAAAAGTACTAAGTCACCTACATGCACATACATCGCCAGAACATGCAAACATTTTTTATTATCTGGAGAAATAGTCCAATGTACACCGTCAATGTTAGCAGAAATGAAGAAATTGGGTTGTTTCTGACAGGTTTTGAATTTGGTTAAAAATGGGCATTTGCAATCAAATAGGCCAGATAAGGTTCTTGTATAAAAAATCCCATTTGGTGTGAAGGGTTAATGTTTTGCATGCAAATATATGTATAAAGTTGCTGTCACCCTAAATATTGTTTTCTGTTTACACTTTGTGCCTTTATGCATGTACTGTAAAACGGTTTCTTTCTTTCTTATTTTTATATTTTAAATGCATTTTCTATAAAACATTTGGTCACAATCACACAGAAGCCTGAACTGGAGAAGACCAGCGTATAAAGCTACAGATGGATGGAGAAGTGTGGGTTGTTATGTTGCATAGCCCCAAAATCTTCACAGGAAAGTGGTTAGACCCCTCAGTCACATGCTATACAATGCAGTTTCATTATAATTTCATTTTGAGTACATTGACCACGCTGCAGAAAAATAAATAAATAAAAAAAATGAAACTAATTGCAACTTTAAGGGCCCCCTTGAAAATAGATGATGCATCCCAAGGGGCTATCCAAATGAAATACATACATTTAAAGATGAACAATCTAACTTTTTTCTAACGGACCACCTACATTCCATCTCCATGGGGATGTTATTTACCTTATTCCCGAAGTTGCTGAGGCCGCTGCCATGGCTATTCAGCTTGTATTATTTCGCATTAGTCTGCTGATCTCGGCAGCAAATAAGTTCTATAGGGACTACAAACCCCTATAAACCCTCCCAGAGAATTGGTGCAGGGTTGACTTGTTGCACATAAACATTTGACACAAATCAAACTACTTTATATCATATTTTAGCAGCAAAACCTTTCCCAAATTCTCAATTGAAAGGAACAGGATTCCCCCTTAAGTGGAAGTGCCACCACAAAGAAAGCGCAGTTTAGTCACATTTACGGAAAAAGTGGGCGGGGCAGAATAAGGTCAGTAGCCCAGCCTGGAATATTCCACACTATGGCATTAATCCTCACAGTAAGAATGCAGGTTTTTCCAGATTGAAAAAGACCTGTAAATTAATTCAAGATAAATCATTTCAATGCAGTATTGTGAAACATTCCAGGCAAAGCAAACATCTCCATGGAAACAAGCAAGTGGCCAGCAAAAAGTTACATAGTGCATCTTCAGTCTTAATATATGGTGTCTGCATAGGGTCTCAAGTGTTATACCATTTTCCAATTGCCCTGGCCAACACCACAATAACTGTGTATTGGGGGAGTCATTCAAAACTATTAACATCAACCACATGTAGACTAATTCCACTATGGTTTAAAATCAAATTGGCAAGATACAATTTGGCATGTACATATTATCACTACAATTAGGGTCTAGGGCTCACCACTCTTTAGATTACTTCTGGTACTGGCCACAGTAGAATAAAGCCTACAGACATTGCTGCTTTGGAGACGCTTATTCTCCATTCATTACTATGTAGCCCTTGTCATGTTCCACCTCTTGCTACCACATGGACAGAAGATCCAGCTACTGTATTGGCTGGCATACCTTACTTGAGTCTAGCCTGGCCAGGATCTGTATTTCCCTTTTTTTCCCCCCAGCTAATCGGTTCATGCTAACAGATGATAGACATGCATTTGATGTAACATAATAGATTCAGTTGAGATTGAATTCTATTGTTTTCTACACAAAGAGACATGTATTTAGGACTTACTCTCTACTTTGCTTTTTTTTACACAGGCCAAAACGTCACACAGGGCAGTCAGAGCAGATACTGGGGCACCGAATAGCTTTTCCATGACTTTCCAGTGACTTATAACGGGAAGAGACAGTTATCAATCTAAGCACTGCAAGCTCAAAATAACTACAAAAAGTCATTCATATTTAGGGCAACATTGTTAACATATTCATGGAAAGTTTCTGATGCTTGCAAGCAATGTTTCAGGAGTTAGAGAAGTCCATTATGTTTGATCTATATGCAAATCACAAATGCTAAGCTAAATTTCCACTATGTAAAATGTAATTTCTTGCTGTGTAATTAGAAGTGCCACAGTGGACCAGGGGCGGGGCTAGAGGTGGGGCACTAGCTTCCTCTAGAATGGCCAATGCTCCCCCATAGCTCCGCCACAGACTTTTGCCCCATTTTTATAGCACGTCTAACCTTGACAAAATTTTTTTCAAATGCCAACTACAGAAGTGTTCAATGAGACTACAAGAAAAAAAAAAAAGAAAAAGAAAAATCCATAGTAGGTTTTTATAAATCACTACAGGGGCTAACTACATTTAAATTAGGGGGAAGGGGCTGCGCTCACGTCCATAAAAGGCTATAAATTAACATGTCCTCGAACACCCCTGCTGCAGACAGTAAAGATTAGGACTGTTCTGATATTTCAGCTATTTGTGCATATTGGCATGAATCGATAGAGACAAAAACAATACTGGATAAGCATTTAATCACGGGAAAGAAAATGATTGCATAAGATCTGCCCCATTTTATATTTATATCCTTACCCATCTGATTTCAAGGAAGACAGCTTGAAAAAAGGGGATTTATACCCACTTCATTGTCTGATAGGCCAGGCTAGACTATGTTTGCAAGCTGTTAATCATTTGTCATATGAATTTTTGACTTTCTTTTGCAACACAATAATTCATCACAAATGCATTGATTATGAATGTTTATATGCCTGCTGTAGTAGTTCTCCAACGTTGAGTAGCTGCTGGATCAACCTGCTGTGTTAAAGTTAGCCACACATTCGCAACAAGATGGTACAAAAATAAGCGTCGAGTGGACCTATATTTGGAAAAGACATCCAACCATGACACAAATGCACACTGCTAACGCTAAAGGCTAATTCTGCTAATTCTATTTAGCCTTTATAATCGCACTATCGGACACGCTTTTCAGTTCAAACATTAAAGGCAATACAAGAGGTCCACGGCGCCATGACATCCTTTTTTCCACTGAAAGATACAAAAAAATCTACTCCATCTTTACATGCATGTTACTGTTGTTAATGTCAATGATTGATATAGTCAGAAGTAGAAGGCTAGCATTGCATTTTGCACAATGTTAATTCTTGTTCCACCACAAATAAAATATTGTTCAAAAATGTGAAAAAAAAAAGTTGAACTTTGAACTATAGATCGTGCTATCATTCCAGTTATAAAGCATTGTAATAGGTGCGTTGACTCTGCTTTAAGGCTTTCTATACAACTTGTTTTCCAGCAAAGCTACATACAGAACAAACCAAGTCAATGCATCAGAAAACAGTTGCATTTTCTTTTTGTATTTTTTTTTTTTTTTTTAAATCTACAGTTTTTATCTAAAAGGAGAGGCACTTTGTCTTAAAACGTCGCAAAAAAGAAGTCTGTAAAAAACATTATAGACCTGAAAGGATGGTTAAGCAGTAAGACCCAAAATGGCGTACCAAAAATGTACACAATGAACAGTTAAGAAAACATAATAAGTACATCTTACTACCATGCGGCGCGTCTGTTTTTGAATATGGTCAGCCTCGCGTGGTCAGCTGACGAGAAAAAGGGAATGTAACGATTAGGCAGCGTCATGGAATGGTAGACTCCCAAAATAAAGAACGGCCCCTAGAGGCTCTTTGTACAGTGTCTTTGAGGTTTTCAACAACACGGGAACTCGACTTCCAAAGACGACAGTTTAAAGTGAAACAACCATACCGATGCCCGCAAAAAAAAAGAAAAAAAAGTTTGTAAAGTGGATATAAGGCTTTTTAGGTTAAATTCAAGCATGAGCTCATTTAGGTGCTAATTGTTAGCTGGCCTTTGAATAGTTCTTTATATAGTTTGTTTGCACTGTACCCTGATGTGCCATTGTAGAAAGATTTCTGTGTTTATTTATTTTTCTCCTTTTGTGTTAAAGAGGGGCAGTTTGACTGTACTAATCTTGATGCCAGTTGCTTTTTAAAACACACTTATAAATTTCTTAGAAGAAAACCATCATCAGGTGTAGATGGTTAGAATGTGTTTGTTGTCTAACTTTCATATGCAATTTGAAAATTAGAAAAATAATATACAAAACTGGAAAAAACATTCAAAAAATTGGCTACATTTTAGACAATGTAGTTTGAACTGTAAAATGATTTGTGTGCTCAGTTGGAGAATAATTATGTTTGCTTCGGCAGGTTTTATTGTTTAAGCATTGGTATGGTGGTTTAATCTAAACCAGGAAGTCAAAGTAACTCCAGCATTAACTGTAAGACATCTCAAATTGGCAAAAGGTCCACCAACACATTTCATACCCAAACCCGCTTTCCTCCTCCTCTAACCACGCGCTCCCATTTAGGAATAAAGTACTTCATTTAACACACAGTGACAATGTAAACAACAAAAGCCTTCAAAGAAGATGATAAAACTCATCACAATTTCCCCAAAATGCATTAAAAAGGTTGCTTTAAAGCCATGCTAGCACCAGTCGTCCTCGTCAGCCTCTTCGTAATACCTGGCCACCCGGGGGGCACCAGGGCTACTGCCGGGGCTGGTTCTGCCCCCTAAGCTGAGGTGGTACCCATTAGGCACCCCCAGTCTGTGCTGCGGGGAGGAGGGAGGAGGCAGGGCGGTCCGAGGAGAGAGTCCTGCAGAAGGGAAGACATCCAGCTGCTCACGGAGGCTGCTGTACGGGTTGACCTCTTTGTGGCCCCCTCCCAGAAAGGGCTCGGAGCAGATCCTGGTGACGGGACAGGGGAAGTAGTGAGAGCCGCTATGCCGGAGAGTGATGTGCTCTGATATGCCTCGACTCAAGCGGCCCGGGCTCAGTGAGGCCTGGCTAGACACAAAGGGCACTGGGGAGGAGTTTGCAGTCTTGTAGGCCACCCCAGGGCGAGGGGTGAGGGGAGTCTGAGGGAGCTGCCGACGGCCGCGGACTGGAGTGCTACAAGAGGAGCTAACCCAACCACTGCCCTGCGTGAAAATTGGACAAGCATTTTTTGAGACGATGGGGTAGTGAGAAGGGGAGAAGGAGAAACGAAGTAGGAGACAAGGAAGGACACCAAAATGTGAAATGGGAAGTGGCCAAAGATGGGATAAAATGAGGATATATGAGAGACAGTATGAGACAGGAGGTGATGGAGGAGATTGGACACACAGATGAATCGTGAAAAGAGAAAGTAGAAAAAGAAGGGAAAGGCCATAAGAGGCAGCACCACAAGCAGACAGAGAAAGCATGCGCAACTATACAGTACAGCTAAAATAAGGGCAATAACAACACAAGCTACATATGCAATAACTAAGCTTATTTTGATAAAGCTGAACAAAAAAATAACACTAGAAAGTAGCTTTGTCAAAAATAGTACTTTTTGAGTGCATTCCAGATAGATTAAATTTTAGCTTATTTGTTTCAAAAAGTATTCAAAATGATTAATACAATGCTATCGAAATCTATCCAAATCATTTCATGAAAGACAAATAATTCTACACATTGACACATTATACAAATGTGTGTCTTCCTCTGACCATGATGATGAAGACTCACAGTGCAAAAATATTTTAGTTTTTCTTTTAATTTCTGTCTGACCTTTATTTCTGTCTCTTTCTGTCCAACTCAATTGTGTACTAATTTGTTCTTAATGAGGGGGTATTACACTTCTGTTTGCAACATGTTTATAAATATTTACATCACCCTGTTACATTTTATTATTTTGAAAATGCTATATTTGCTGAAAACAATGTATTAACATGTTTTATAATACATGAGTCTCACTGAGACTCCCTTTCCTTTGCTCTCTGTCATAAGTCACTCCCCCTTCAGAGCGCTATCACAACACAATCAGCGTGCATCCCGTTAATGAACCAACTGCACATTGCATCAGGTTTGTCAAGCTGTTGTGTAGTTTTTTATCCTGCTTTTGTATATTTATGGAGAATTGTCGTGTTGGAACATGGGTGACTTGTGGGCTGAGCATTGGACATAATTGTAGTGCTAACCAGAAGGATTTGATTAGGGAGAGATCATTACATTACTCAAACATGCATGGATGACATCTAAAACCTCTTCAGGGATGCTTTGTCTATGAGGGAACAACGTTATAACATGGCAGAAAGCTAAAAAAAAAAAATCTATAGCGCATAATACCCCCTCTTTAATGTTCCAACTAGCAAAATAAAGTAAAAGTGAAATAGATGACCGAGCCTAAGTTTCCTGGTTCGTGTTCCTTGAACAGGTCCCAACCCACAGTTGTTTGTCCACTTTAGCCCACCTGCTTGTTGCTGGTGTCCTGGCCTTCACTGGGGGAGGCAGCACAGCTGGCAGACTTGGTGCTTGCGTGGCAGTGTTCTCGGCTGCAGTAGCGGTCACATGAGTAGTACCGCTGTTTGTCCGCAGACGAGTGGTGGTGCCTTCTCTCGTGAGACCTGCCCCTGTCGTGAGGGCGCTCCCGGTGGGCAGGAGGCTCAGACCCGAGCTCCACTGGGGCACCTGGGGGAGGGCAGAGTTGTATTATGAGACTTGAGGTCAGTATGTCAACATTGATATAGTAGTTCAAAGCAGCATACCAATCAAAGTTCACATGCCTGCAAAGTATGCCAAAAAATTATACTCTTGGAGCCAGATCACAATTTCCATTTTATTACAATTTATGGACAGCTAGTGTATCTACGTCTCGTCTTGAACGAACATCTGCTTCTTCAAAAAGTTCACACTTCACTATGATTGCTCATAGTCTTACAGAATGTGGCCATTAGGAGGAGTGGGTGGGAAAAGGTATGTGTTTGAGCTGCTAAAACAAAATATCACCAAAAATGCATATTGCCACAAACTGATTTTATTTAGATCTAAAACATTTTATCTTGGACAGAAATCTGTTTTCGGTTTTATAAGATTCCCCACCTTGGTGTTAAAATGAGACACACACTATTTGGAGCTCTATTGTATATATGATCATAATGTAAGTTGTAGTCACTGATCCACTATTCTGTGCTTGTATTATTATTATTTTTTTGCTACAGGATCTAAAATGATTTGATGGATATGCAGAATGAAACATGTATGAATGACACAAAACACAACTCCAGGTATGTTTGTGATAAGAATATTATATAATGAAAATTATTTACCATAACTGAATGGTCTTTATGCATGCATAATAATATACTAAGTCATCATAGGACTGCTAAAGCTCCTAAAAGTGTGTTTTATAGAGAGCATGTGTGGGGATGTGCAGTGCATGTGATCAGCTGTAGTAAATACATGTTCCAGATTGTCACTGTGCCCTGCTAACATTTGCCATGCTATGGTTTCACTTAAGATTATTACAATACCTTATAACACCAGGAACCCCCAAATCCATGCACATACCACAGTTTAGTCTCCCTGGTCTCTCTGACAGGTTCATTCCTCCACAGCTCAGTGCACAGACAGACAGCCCATAAATCTGCCGTGTCTGGGGCTTTTATCTGACTAACACAGAGCATGTGCCCTCACCCATAGACTGTCCACCACTGCTCATCACTGTCAACTTCATAAAACAAGAAGGTGCAATACAACAAAAACAGTGAAAGGTGGTGGTATTGCCTACTGGAGTAGATTTTGGTACACTAGATTATTATAGAGTTGTAATGTGCAAATTAGTTTAGTTGTTTGACCTCCAGAGGGTAGGATTATCAAATCTGTCTAAAATGCATATAACTGTTGAATCCCTGGATAATACACTACACCAGTGGTAGTCAAGTCGATTTGGTGGTGGGACAGTTTCTCTCTCAGTGTTGTATATCACATATCTAGGCCTTCCTCAAGATTTTATTAAAATAATTTTAACGTATTTTCAATGTTTCTGGAGTACTTTAACAGTATTTTAGATTATATATGTATCAAAAATATGCATTTCAAATAGTAATGTTGAGTGACTACATTATTGTACAGTTATTATTTTATTACAGTGGGTACTCAGAATACAATTAAATCAAAGGAATACATCAGAGTACTTGATTATGCAATCCTGGATTCAAATCTATACAGAAATAGTAAGAAAAAAAAAAAACAGAGCTACTTGTACAAGTGTGATTTTTCCTTCTCTAATCAGCAATGTACACATGCACAGATTCATTTATGGCTGGGCTACCTCAGTCATCTCTGTTGGTAGTACTGTGCAATTTTTGAGCTCAAATATAATTTCATATGTCCAAACAAGAATTCTGCTCAATTTGAATATATTTAACTAATCAAGTACAATGCACAAAACATTATGAAAACATGTAATGTTATCAGTTGACAAGGAAACTGTTATGGAAACACTTAGAACATTAGTGAATGGGTTATGGTTTAGTAAAAGTTTTGACCCACCAGCAGTAATAGGAGGTTGTGACCCCACAGGAGTGTCTAAAGACCTCTGCCTCTTCTCTCTGTCTCTCTCCCTGTCTCTCTCCCTCTCTCGTCTGTGGTGGCAGTGGTGATGGTGGTGGCGGTGATGCGGTCTGCTCTCCTGGCTGGGCTTTTCCAGGCTGTAGTCCCTAAGGTTGACCTCCTGAGGGCGCTGTGGGGTAACACTGGAGGCAGAGCGCCGCATGGGACTGGCATCAGGGACAGTCTGTAAGATGATATACACAATGTAAAGGTAAGAACCAGAATTGGGTCAGCTAGACATGTTATTAAATAATCAAAACTTAGGTTGATCACATTTCCCCCCTTCTTTTCAAATGGCAAAAGGGTAATATTTATATAGCGCTTTTCTACCTTTCAAGGAACGCATCCAAACACACATTCATACTCCAGTCTACACAGACACGGGTGTATGAATGTGTGTTTGAGGTGGGTTAAGTGTCTTGCCCAATGATACACCGGTTGTATTCATCTGTGGGAGCTGGAATCGCCCTGTCAATCTGTGTGTCAGTGGATCTTACCGTTTTACCAATGATGTTTTATGCTGAGAGCGGGATTCAAACTGCCAACCCTTGGATCAGAGGACAACCAAATAATTTTGATTTTCATCATAAATACTTGGCTACAAGATTACTCGCAATCAAATCAAAATCGCAATTTGAATGGATGCAATTAGCAAATCACAAAGGCTGCAGTTTTTGAAGTACAATAGTTTACTCCACAAACAACAAAATATCCCATCTTCTTCTGCATAAAAACTGCTAACTCTGTAGTTTCTGTGCAAACATGTTCTGAAATATGATTCTTATATTAGTGTTTTATATTATTAGTTCATATTTCACGTATTTTTGTCACTTCTTTTGGAGGGGTTTAAAATGTGAACTCTGAACAGAATCTATTATTAAAAAATAAACCGCAAATCTAATCACAGTTGTAATGCTTGTCAGAAAAAGCACAATTTATTTTTTCCTAAATCATTCAGTCCTAATTAACTATGCAATTCAAGAATACATACAATTAGGTGGTTTCCTGGAGAGAGGCGACACTGACCCCGCTGTTGAAAGAAGCAAAAATATGCATGTATTACTATCAATTGATCAAGAAATCATATTAAATTCCCACTAATAATCTAATTTTAAACAAAAGGTGCTCCATGTCCATTGAAGTATATGCATGCTTTGCCCAGAATTATTTTCCTTGGTCAGGAAACTAGGATCCAGAACTGACAGGAATAGAGAAAAGAAAAAGGATAAAGAATTCTTGATGAAGACTTACTACTTGGTATTAACATTTGCAGCTTTTTTTTTTTTTAAACATGAATTGTATTTCCAGGAAGGCTTTTGTGTTTTTAAAGGGAGAGAAAAGCGGAAACAGATGTTCCACTGCATGTGTTACACATAAAGTAGAATTCTTGGAAATGAACTTATCAACAGGTAGTTTAAAAAGTCCATGTTAGCCTATTTTCTGATCTATGTTATGATGTTGTTTCCTTATCAAAACATATCATCAGTTGTGTTTTGTTTCATTCACACAAACATTAACACACATACACATACATACCTTGCCATACCATCTTGTGCTGTCATGTGGTAATACAGGAAGCGCTCACCTGTGTTTTGAAACTCCATACACATTCACTACAACCATTTGGATGATTTCAGCCTGGAATTGTCAATCTCTACTGAACTAAAGATAAAAGGTAGTTGATACCTTGAAAGCTACCACACATCACAAGGTGGAATTGAGTATTTTGAGATGGAGATGTAGACAGACTAATAATGCAGGATTACTCAAACAACGCACAACTCCAGATATATTATTGATGAGGTAACAACATTATAACATGGTTTAAAGCGCCCAAGAGTAATTTTTTGCACAATGTAGAACCTTTAAGTAGTATGGCATGGTATTTCTATATTTGGCAAGGCAAGGCACATTTATTTGTACAGCACAATTTGTACACAAGGTAATTCAAAGTGCTTAACAGAATAAGAAAGACTTTAAAATCACAATACAACAAAACTTGTTAAATCAAAACTTAATTAATCACAAATAATCATCATAAAATTAACATTAAAGGAGAAAAGTGCAGAATAAAAATCTTTCAGTCATATGCACAGCTAAACAGAACAGTTTTGAGCCTGAATTTAAACATTGTCAAAGTAGAGGCCTGTCTCACATCTTCAGGAAGATTGTTCCAGGTTTTAGCTGCATAAAACTGAAATGCTGATTCTCATGTTTAGTCCTGACTCTGGGTCAGGACTAAGCAGGAGGCTGGTCCCTGAAGTCCTCAGAATGTGAGATGGTCCATATGGCACTAACATGTGGGAGATGTACTTTGGTGCTAGGCCATGGAGACACTTGTACACAAACAGAGCTGCTTTAAAGTCTATTCTCTGAGCCACAGGAGCCAGTGCAGAGACCTGAGCACAGGACTTATGTGCTCGTACTTCCTAGTTCTAGTCAGGACCCGAGCAACAGCGTTCTGGATGTACTGCTGCTCTCTTAAGCCTTGTTTGGAGAGGCCAGTGAGCAGGCCGCTAAAGTAGTCTAACCTACTGGAGACAAATGCATGGATAAGTCTCTCCATGTCTGGTTTTGCAGACTCGATTTTTGCTAAGTTTTTAGATGGTAAAAAGCTGCAGATGTGGCTGTTAAAGTTCAAGTCTGAGTCCATTATTACCCCCAGATTTCCAGCCTAATTTGAAAGTTTTAGAGAGAGAGACTCAAAGTGACTACTAACACTTTCTCAATGTTTCTGTGGGCCAAAGACTATGACTTTAGTCTTGTCTGAGTCTAGCTGGAAAGAGTTGTTTTGCATCCACAGGCTGATCTGAGCGTCATCTGCTTAGTTGTGGTTGGACACATTATTGCTGCATATTAACTGGCGTAATGGCAGCATGTAGAGATTGAACAACAGGGGTCCTAGGATTGACCCCTGGGGCATCCCACAGGTCAGGGACATTTTATCTGAGACATATTTTTCAATTTCAACAAAGTACTCACTGTTTTCTAGATAAGACTTGAACCAGTTTAGTGCCATACGAGAGATGCTCACCCAGTCCTCTAGTCTTTGTAAGAGGATCCTATGATCGACAGTAACAAAGGCAGCACTCAAATCTAACAGAACCAACCCAGGAGTGTTTTGGCCAGTCCAATCGAATTACAGATGGTAGCTTTAATTACCCCTTGGAAATAAATAATGTTATATCTATTGATTGCTTCAGCCTGTAAACTTTTTAGACTTGATATGAATCTAGATGTAGAACTCAACCCATGGGTTTCACATTTTGAGGCTTTTTACCATTCAAAAAATATAATATTTAGTTTTATGTTGTTAATTACTTTGGCAATGGTCTTAATTTTCCATAACTCTGAAATCCATGGATATTCGCAGTGCCTGTACAAAAGCAAACCATCTCCACAGGACCTGATTTAATAGAACTGGCTGAGGGATTTCCTGCCCCGGCTTCAAAGGGTAAGACAATTAAAAACACTTTACTCAAAGGGGGAACCACCATCTCCTCTTTCCTCCTCTAATACTTTCACTAACTCTCTTCTGAACTAAACAAATTACCGCCTTTTCTTCTGCCCATGAATCTCTATCTGGAAGAACATCTATAGCCGCTATCGTCTTTTTGGCTCGGAAAAATGACACCGGGCAAATAGCTGGCTGACTGCCACAACTATAATCAGATCACTGTAGCCTTCTTCCATGCACAAAGCAGAAGCAGGATCAACAAACCCTTTTCCAATTTAGGCCGTGAAAGGAATGCACTTTAAATGTAGCGATCGATCAACTTCAACATCACTCAGGAAATGGGAAGCGTATTATTATATTTCGGTGGCTCTTCTCTTCATTCATTCAGAGGTTTTCGGGACTTAACTGAATGCCAGGCTCGATGTGCCCCGTAATGGTCCACAAGAATAATGATAGACAGTGCATTGGTTCAAATCTGCAGTGTTAAAAACTAAAAGTTACGATTCAGGTTTCTGAATGTTTAAAGGGCCCATATTACGCTATTTCCTGAGCTATTTTATGTTGTTTCCTCATCACAAATAGACTTGGAGTTGTGTTTTGTTTCTTTCACACATGATTAACATTCAAGCTCTGCATATTTAGGTTCTTCTCTCGAATGGAAAACATTCTGATCCACCTTTTAACACTGCATGGTAATACAGGAAGTGCTCCACTGTGTTTTTAAACTCTATACACCTTCACTAGAATTATTTGGATCATTTCAGCCCTGGAATTGCCAATCTCAACTTAACTAAAGGTAACAGGTAGCTGTTAACTTGAAAATTACTGCTTCATGGCATCACAAGGTGGAGCAGAGCATTTTGAGCTTACTAATAATAAAGGATTACTCAAACTGCTTATGTTGGTACTTTGATGAGGTAACAATATTCTAACATGGCTTAAAGCTTCCATGAGTCCATTTTACATAAGATAGGACTTTTAAAGAGGGAATAATACACTTCTATGGGATATTAATAGCAAACACATAACATATTTAGATCATCATGTTACCTTGTATTGTTTTGAAAATCCTATATTTGCCTGACATATTCAAATGTTCAAATATTCTGTCCTCGCAAGTCACTTCAGAGCACCATCACATTACAATCATCCATCCATCCATTTTCTTCCGCTTATCGGGGCCGGGTCGCGGGGGCAGCAGTCTAAGGAGGGACTCCCAGACTTCCCTCACCCCAGACACGTCCTCCAGCTCCTCCGGTGGGACCCAAAGCGTTCCCAGGCCAGCCGAGAGACATAGTCCCTCCAGCGTGTCCTGGGTCTTCCTCGGGGCCTCCTCCCGGTGGGACATGCCCAGAACACCTCCCTAGGGAGGCGTCCAGGAGGCATCCTGAGCAGATGCCCGAGCCACCTCAGCTGGTTCCTCTCAACGTGAAGGAGCAGCGGCTCTACTCCGAGCCCCTCCCGTGTGACTGAGCTCCTCACCCTATCTCTAAGGGTGCGCCCAGCCACTCTGCGGAGGAAACTCATTTCGGCCGCTTGTATCCGCGATCTTGTCCTTTCGGTCATGACCCAGAGCTCATGACCATAGGTGAGGGTAGGAACGTAGATTGACCGGTAAATCGAGAGCTTTGCCTTTCGACTCAGCTCCTTCTTCACCACAACGGACCGATACAGCGACCGCATCACTGCGGACGCTGCACCGATCCGCCTGTCAATCTCGCGTTCCATCCTTCCCTCACTCGTGAACAAGACCCCGAGATACTTGAACTCCTCCACTTGAGGCAAAGGCTCACCACCCACCCGGAGAGGGCAAACCACCTTTTTCCGGTCGAGAACCATGGCCTCAGATTTAGAAGAGCTGATTCTCATCTCAGCCGCTTCACACTCGGCTGCAAACCGCCCCAGTGCCTGCTGCAGGTCCTGGCTCGAAGAAGCCATCAGGACAACATCATCTGCAAACAGCAGAGATGAGATCCTGTGGTTCCCGAACCAGACCCCTTCCAGCCCCTGGCTGCGCCTAGAAATTCTGTCCATAAATATAATGAACAGAACCGGTGACAAAGGGCAGCCCTGGCGGAGTCCAACATGCACCGGGAACAAGTCTGACTTACTGCCGGCAATGCGAACACAGCTCCTGCTCCGGTCATACAGGGACCGGACAGCCCTTAGCAAAGGGCCCCGGACCCCATACTCCCAGAGCACCCCCCAAAGGACACCACGGGGGACACGGTCGAATGCCTTCTCCAGATCCACAAAACACATGTGGACCGGTTGGGCAAACTCCCATGAACCCTCGAGCACCCGATGGAGAGTGTAGAGCTGGTCCAGTGTTCCACGACCAGGACGAAAATTACAATCAACTTTCCCCAAATAAAACTATTACACACTTCACCAGGTTTGTGAAGTTTTTAGTGTATCGTTTTGTGTCACGCTCTTGTATATTTATGGAGAATTGCTGCATGGGAGCATGGGTGACATGGGCTTGTGGGATGAGCTTTTGATGGGATCGTACTACTAAACGTAAGGAAGGTTTGAATAGAGCCTGGGAGAGATGGCAAGACTAGTGAAACGTGAATGGATGACATCTAAAACCTTTTCAGGCAAGTTTTTTGATGAGGAAACAATGCTATGATGTTATAAAAGAAAGCTCTAAAAAGTCGATTTCGCATAATACCCGTCTTTAATAAACACATATGATGCATTCTTGTGACTTTAATTCCCTTTTAAGTATGTCATTGGTCACCTTTAGATAAATATTTCATGATTTCAAACTTAAAATATAAATATAAAATATAAAATAATGTCTGCAATTGGAAAATATTTAGGTGTTGGAACTCGAACCGAAACAAAGAGAGCAAACTAAGTCCTTTTCCCCTGTCAATGCTATGCTAGCCATACATTTGTTGTAAATACAATTTGACACCAGAATGTATCTGCCAATGGTTTATGGGCTTATAAACTTCATTGGAGAAGTCTAGAGTTTAAATGTGACACACCTAATTGACTTGGATTATTGGATTAATGGCACAAACATTAATGAAGCAAAATATAACTCAAAGTATGTTTTTGATGATGGGACAATAATGTAACATGATTAAACCTCAAAAAAGTTAATTTTGCAATATGTGTTCTTTAAAAGTGAGAGGTGAAATCAAAGCTGTGATGTTGGCTGTGTGAAAATTTTCAAATTTGGATGTTGTTACATAAATCCAGCTTGCCCTTAAACTGATATTGATTCCACAGATATAGGCCAATTGAAACAAATTTTAAACTTGTTCTTATCAGTGCATGGAATATTCAGTCATTAATTATTCATTGTCTCCATTCAAAAATAGTACAGAAGAAAGACAAAAAAATCTGTAGCACCATTGAAACTTACGGGAACTGGGCAACGTAATTCGCGCATTTTGAGTGAATCGAATGAATCGAAGCGAATTGAGTGGCCCGATCTTGCGAATCAAGCATTGATGCACCAATGGGCAAAACAGGAGAGGCATGCGAATGAAGCTGAGAAT
Source organism: Periophthalmus modestus (assembly GCA_019594935.1). Classification (NCBI taxonomy): domain Eukaryota; kingdom Metazoa; phylum Chordata; class Actinopteri; order Gobiiformes; family Gobiidae; genus Periophthalmus; species Periophthalmus modestus. Next base: position 14,592,559 of record JAIEZT010000012.1, on the reverse strand, counting down.
TCGCCAAAGTTGAAGAATTTGAACTTTCTGTGTCTATTTGCATCGCATCAAGCAGTCAGGGTGTTGTCATGTGAATAGTATGGTTTACAGGTTTGGAATAAATCATATATCATATAATTTACATAAATATGTGTCCTTTTGTCTCTGTTTCATTGTGAAATTGCAATTTCTTTTTTGGGTAGTGTACACAAAATCCCTTATACACAATTAATCATTTGGTGAAATAAGCAATTGTGAATCCCAGCAACCAAAAGTAGATGACAACTTAACCCACTAAGAGCCCATATGACTGCTGTAGTCATTGATTCCACAGACACAGCTCAGTATATTTAAGTAGACTGAAAATTAATATTTATAAATATATATATACATATTTATTAGATGGCAACAAAATGCAATTATGAATAAATGTGTGAAAAATAGAATAAATGTGCGAAAAAGACGAAGCAGCCATCGTGCAGCCCCAGTTGATCTTTCTGGAGTGTACAGAGAGTACAGAGCAAATTTGCTTTTAATTTTGCTACCAAATTCCCAAACTCAAGTGTTCTTGAAGTGCGAATGACGCACGTGACTATGTATTGATATAACTATATATATATAAATAATATATTTATATAAACAACAATTTAATTTTGGAACAGTTATGGCCTAAATTAAGTCATATTCTTGAATTGATTAGCTGCTCATGCCAAAAAAAACTCCTTCAGAGTGTGGTAGACTCACACATACACACTATTATTTTTTCAGATCATGCACCAGTGTCAACCTGTTTCTCTTTTTTGAAGAACAAACATAAGTGTAAGCAGCGGAAAATCAACAATTCACTTTTAAAAGATAAGAGTTTATCAGCCCACTTCATGATACAATGGGAAGCTTTGAAAGAAAGATGCAGAGGATGGTTCATAAGCTACCCTATGGCAAAAAGAGAAACATATGTACAGCAAAAAGATAATGCTCATGGAAGAAATTTAAAAAGCAGAAAAACAGTATATATGAATAATTAAACAAAAAAAAAAAAAAAAAAAAAAAAATGGACTTGAGAAAAAAATGGTAGTTTTACAATATGACTTGGATACAATTCTACAATCAAATCTATATGAAGAAACATACTTTGCCCTGTTACATTTAGGAAAAAAGAAAAAAAAAAAAAAAAGGTTTTGAATATGGGGGCAAGAGGGGCATCCAAATGGCACTCTAATACATGATCAAAAGGAAATAAATAAAGCTTTTAGTCATTTTTATTAACCACTATATAAATCTGACTACAAAGCCAAAAGTAGCAATATGAATTCATCAGTGACGTGCGGTCAGGTGAGGCACGAGAGGCCGTGCATCACCTGTCATCACAGAGAAAAAATAAATGAAATGATTATATTTATCCAATGATTTGTACTATAAAGTTATTTTCTCTTTAACTTTGCAATTTTAATTCTTTTTCAATCAAAATCGTTGAATTTTTACATTTACCATTGAAATACTGAGAAGAGACGTGCAGAGAGGCACCGGTCATTCGTGCTTCACATGGACTGACTGTGCTTTAGCTCAGCACTGACGCTGCTGCTTTAAAAGGCGCCGGGTGAGGCACGCAGTTACCCTGCCTCATGTTTGGGGGCACTTGTGAGCCCAGAGATTCTTGTAACTCTCGCAGAATAGGGGCCGCAAAACAGTGACAGCAAGCTAGAGTTAGCAAATCAAGTTTAGCAATCTGTTCACTTTTTTCTTCATGTCTGGCCCTACTTTTTAAATGGAGGAAGATTACACATTAAAGCTCAAGCAGTTTTCTAAACTGGACTTTCGGTCGAAGCAGGAGGTTATAATTAAAGGAAGACCAACGCTAAAGGAGCTAAATGGTTTGCTCCAGACTACGGGACGAAAGACTCACTTTTTTCAGAGTAGTGTACGAAATGGTACGAAATTTAATGACTTCAATCCATTGAAAATTGGGGAACCAGAATAAGGATAAAAAAAATTCAAAACCAGCTTGCCTTTTATTTCATACTGTTAGAGCTATTTCATACGTACTTCAGAACCTTTATTTTGAAATTCTATTTTATTCTGGCCCCAAGTCACTTACTGAGAGAGAAACTGACCCGGGGCCAAATGTCCTTGCCGACACCTGGTTTATATGTTTGTAAATCTGATTGTGACGACGTCAGTGCCTCAGCAGCCATGAACCTCACCACATGTAACTGGAATTCATTTAAAAATATATATACCTCTCTCTGCCTTAAATTCAGATGAGAAGGATATGTTAGAAAATTGTACCTCTGAAGCAGAAGTAAAAGATGCCATTAAAGTCCTCTCACTTGGAAAAACCCAGCTGCAGATGAGGTTTTGTACCCCTTGTAACATTGTTGTTCAGTAATATCATATCTAACCAGGCAATGCCAGTAACAATGCGCTCTGCCATCATCTCTCTCGTTCCAAAACCTGGCAAGGATCCGCTGCAAATGGGCAATTATGGACCATTAAGCCTTGTAAATAATGACTACAAAATGTTTGCAAGGATTCTGGCCCCCCGATTGGAGAAAGTGATTCCTCCTTCAGTCCATATTGAGCAGGTAGGCTTTATCGAAGGGTGCTTATCCTCTAACAGGATGAGAAGGCTGCTTCACGTAATGTCAAAAGCCTCATCCCTTTGAGTGAATTATTTGAAGTACTCTCAAAGTTTTTCTCAAATATACAAGGTATCAACGTGGGAGGACATACCTTCAAAGCCGGCTTGTATGCAGATGATATAACTAACCCAACATGTTCCATCCCACAATTACTTCTTTTAGAATCTTTTTAGAAGAAAAAGACAAGCAATTATCCTTAACCAATACACACTACCATCCCACTTAGGAGCTGCACCTTTTGTTTGGAAATCACAAGGAATGAAATATCTAGGAGTAATAATTATTAAATCATCAGTTGATAAAATATTTCAGTTAAATGGTCCAAACATTCTTAAGACCATTAAAGACGACATCAGAACGTGGTTTAAGGTTTCTATGACGTCGAAATAACAAGAAAAGAAAACTCACTATGCCTAGAAAATATGTGCTTGGAGTTCATAACCTCTACATGTATTAACTTGCCTTCAGTGTAAGATATCCTCTGTCATGGGGTTACAATGAGAAAAACTCTCTACCTGGAATTTGGGAATGGAGAACACACTTGCTACTAATTGAATTTTCTTGTGAAATTACCAGATTAATACAAAAACAATTCAAAATACAATAATATATCTTTGCCATCACACCCAGTTTAGAAAAATCCACTTGTAACTGTTAGAGGAAAAACAATACACAGCTATTTTCTGTCAAAGGATTTCACAAAAATTGGTCAGATAGTAAAAGATGGAGGTATTAAACCGTTTTCTGATTTTAAATCACAATACAGCTAAAAAGAATCTGGGATATTTCTGTTCCTCCAGTTAAAATCTTTTATCAAACGTTACCGGTTAAAGGGAATTGTACCAGCGGCAAAAGGTGTTAGAGCAAAAAACTTAAAACCGCTGCTAACAAATGAGGAACTGTCTTTGTGATATACAAGCTACTTCCTGGCAGAACAGTATCTACCAAAATACAGTGGGGAAAAAGAAATTGGATCCTCATTGACATTAGAACAGTGGGATATATTATATATAGTTTATATAGACCTTACAAAAAAAAAATTATAATACCTCTGAGCTGTGCTGGCACAGATGTGGACAGACTGGTACACTTAATCACTAGTTGTAGTCCTTCTGTACAACAATTCTGAAGCCATGTTATTGAGTTCATGTAAGACCCGCTGAACGTACATTTAATACTCGGAAAATACTATGTTGGACGTAATATTCGAATCTACTCAGAGGATTGCAGTTTTGGGGTTTATGTCACCAAAAAGGATAATAGTAAAAGACTGGAAAGAACGAAAAGCAGACTGCTTTAACATTCACAACTCAATCAAAGACATTATGAACTTGCTATCAATGGAAAGTGTGACGACACTTACTAGTGATCCCTGTAAACCAACTAGTGACACATCACTTATAGATATAAAGGAAGAACTAAACATAAAACTGTCGAATTAACAGAAGAGTTGTATTTTTTCTCTCTACAAATAATTTAAATAAATGATGTAAAATGTTTTGGATTATTACTCCTATTATGGTGAAAATATATAACATATATAATATAAGATGTAACAACATATGTAAAAAAAAAAACAAAAAAAAACCAACTCCACCACAGCTACTACTGCCAACTGTTTATAAGTTGGTGGTAACAGCAGTGCAGCTAAATAAAGAATAGTACAGGACTTATTTATAAATAAAAACAGCATTCATTCAGCAGACAATCATCTTTACATTATGGCATTATTATTACTGTTATCATTATCTTTGTAAACCCTCAGTTGTCCAGGTCTGATCCATAGCAAAAGACGAAGTTAAAATCAGTCAACTGGACAAGTCGTTGTCCTACAATGATTGGTCCAGTTGACAGATTTTAACTTCATCTTTTGCTACTGTTATCATTGCAGCTAAAACGGCACACGATAATAATGATAACAATAACAAATAATAATAATGGTGATGATAGTGACAACTATAATACCTATTGTTATTATTACTTTAAAAAGCAAAAAGAATGTGACCAAAGTCACAGGAAAATATACGTAAACTGTGCGACATATTAGGCTATTGTCCTTGTCTCAAAAAGGATAGAAACAGAAGTATTTTACTGATCCTAACCTCTGTGTTGAGCCGAGGCATAGAGGCGGCTCGGCCCTGGGTCTCCAGACCTGACCCTGGGACCGGTAAAGTACTGCTGGCACTGGTCATCATCTTCGTCATCTCCACTGACTCCTGTAAATAAAATATAACAACTTTACATCACAAAAGCCATATCATAAACAGTGAGTAGAGGAGCAAAAACATAGTCTAATACATGTTCTTGTTTACGAAGTTAGACAGTACCTGGAACGATGAGACTAGGGAAATGTTCTGGTGAAGTCTCTACAATCTGCTTGTCTCATGGATCGATTATAGGCTTGTCTCTGTGGAAATGTTATTGCTTTGCCTGGAATGTTCCAAAGTATAGCATTAAATGTATGTCAGATCTATAGAGAGGCGGACCCACTCGCATTAAGAATGAATTTTACAACGCATTTTAAGCAATTGTTTTAAACACCTGTAATTAAATAAATGCAAGATGAATATGTATAAATGTCTTATATTACACAAATTGGATTCTTGTGAGCTTTAAGCAATGTTATAAGGTTGTTACCTGATCAAAGTTTTGTTCTTTCATCCGTACATGCTGAAGTAATCCTGCATTATTAGTCTGTCTTCATCTCCAAAGCTCAAAATGCTCTGCTCTGTGTTTGTGGAACAGAGCAATGTGAACAATGTTTGTGACGAGGAAATAACATAACACAGATCAGAAAATACTGAAATATGGGCCCTTTAATGTCATACTGTGGAACATTCCAGACAATGCAATCTCCATGATGACAAGCAGGTGGTGGACACTGCATCAGAAAATGTTCATAGTGCAAGTTTAATGTGTAACTGATGGTATTTTCAAACATCAGCCAATAGATATATACTGTACACAATACTACACATTCATTAAACACCAAAGTGCCCAAACACCAAACTAAACTAAACCAACTAAAGTCTTTTGAAGTATACAACGTGCACACAAAGGGGAGGGTAGTCAACAAAATGTATCAAATAAGACAACAATAAGTAAAAGTATATAACTAAACTATCCAGAGTTAAGTGAGTAAATGAAATGTAAATTATAAAACTGTATTACTTCTTTATGTAGCATGTACCTGAACAGCATTGTCCGGTGTGTCTTCTGAATGGTCCCGGGACAGTGATTTTTTGGTCTTGATTCGGGGCGGGTCCTTGTGCTTCTCTGCCACCCAGGAGGAAGGAGCCTTGACGCTGTGCTCATGACTGGATCTGTTGTATTAGTAATAACAGTGATAATAAATACATTATGAATTGGAATCTAAGAAATGTCAATGTTTCTGTTAAGATTAACACTAAAAATGAATAAATACCTCATTTGCTAATCAAGTCTAGATCACAGATTGTATAAAGAAGTGGACTAAGTGAGTGTGACGTCACTAATAGCGTTTGGCTCCAGTCAAATGAAGCTCATCAAGGCTAACGGTTATAGGGGCGAATTTGGAGTAGAGTTCCACATTAGGAATTCCAACTGCAAGTATCATAGCAACCAAACAGCCAATCTGGAGCAAAGCTGTTAAAGGTAACGCCACGTTTCTCCCGCACCACTGGTTTAGCAGGGAGCAGGCGCTTAGCAACACTGTCAATCAAATCTGTTGCTAACTCTAGCGAGCAACCTCAGGGAAAGAAGGCAGATAATTTGTCTTTATTTGCTGATTTGCTAACTTGTCTTATTAATGCTCATATCTTGAGTTACAGACACAACAGCGAAATAAATATACTAAGATCATGTAGAGTGGGTTAATGTGAACATTTTAACAACAAATGGTGAGGGTGAAATCAGCAGTTACAGAGAGAGGGTTGACAGTTTTCTAATCTAAAGTTAATTGGAGCCAGAGTCGATGAAGCCGGTAGCACGCCCATGATCACTAAATATATGGAATAGCCAGGCTAGCAGGTTAGCCATGTCCATTCATATGGTCTAGATAGTATATTGATATTAGTATAGCGCAAAGTAGTAGTAGTAGTAGTAGTAGTAGTAGTAGTAGTAGTAGTAGTATAAATTATGAATTCAGTCTCCCCTCAAACTTGGTTGTAAGTTACAATCACATAGCCATTCATTTAAGCACGGTTGGTGTCTTGCTCAAAGCCCAAACAGCAGTAGACACGGACAGTAGATTTTATTGAACTGCCCACTTTAATAGTGGGCAAATACTTCTACCAACTAAGAGTATAACAAAAAAGTAAATTTTTACAAACTCTGTTATGGCTGGAACGTGACCAAGAAAGAGACTTAAGACTGTGCAAATGCCAAGTATTTATTGAGAAAATAATATGATATATTTGATCCATCCAAAATGATGAATATCTTTGGCTATACTTTTTATCTAAATGGTCCTATAATTGCTGGATCACTTCCAGTCAGAATAGATTTATTACACAGGGGTAAAATACTCTGCTATTATGCAACTTACAATGTCGCAAAATCACAAAGTACATTATATTTGCATAAAGCATTAAAATCCACCTTATACTACAAAACAAAACAGTACTTAAAGACTATGGTCTGGTACACACATTGTTTCTTTGTTACGCTGTTTTCTGATCCAAGTTATAATGTTGTTTCCACATCAAAAAACATACCTGGACTTGTGTTTTGTTTCACTCACTCACCCACGTTTAACCGTGCATATTTAGGCTGAGTTCTTCTCTCAAACAGAAAACACTCTATTCTACCTTGTGATGTCATGTGGTAATACAGGAAGTGCTACACTGTGTTTTTAACTTTATACACCTTCACTAGAATCATTTGGATGACTTCAGCCATGGAATTGCCAGTATCTACTGAACAAAAGGTAAAAGGTAGCTGTTCATTTGAAAACTACAGCTTCATAACATCACAAGGTGGCACAGAGCATAATGAGCTTTGGATATTTAGACTAATAATAAAGGGTAAATGGTCACATTTTTATAGCGCTTTTCTACCTTTCAAGGCACTCAAAGCGCTTTACAACAAGGAACCAGTCACCCATCCACACAGACATTCACACACCAGTGTACGCAGACACTGGGGGCGAGGTGGGTTAAGTGTCTTGCCCAAGGACACAACGACAGCATTCATCTGTGAGGGTTGGAATTGCACCGCCAACCTTCAAGTCAGCGGATCTAACCACTCAACCAATGATGTTTATGTAGAGAGCGGGATTTGAACCGCCAACCTTCAGATCAGATCAGATCAGTGGACAAACACCCACCCAACTGAGCTACTGTCGCCCCCTGGCGTAAAGGGCTACTAAAACATTTGTGAATTACACAAAACACAACTCCAGGTATGTTTTTGAGGAGGCAACAGCATTATAACATGGCTTAAATCTCATAGGAGTCAATTTTGAATAATATAGGGCTTTAAGACTTGTTTGCCAACAATGTATGTCTACAGTAATCGTGAATTAATAACAAACACACTTAGCCCCCCCACACTTACACCGCTCCTCCGTTGTTGAGCGAGTTGGCGTTTGCTCTACTCTTGTGCTGGGCCTTGGACTTGTTGTGAGGCTGGAGCATGCTGGGAGGCTCTGTGCTCCTCAACATCACGGGCAGGTCTTTAGCAGGCAACTCCTGCATGTGAGGCAGAGGCAGCAATGGCTTAAACAGAGCCCCGAGCTTGCACTGTGGAGGAGAGACGGATGGCCACATGCTCAAGGAGTCCAGAGGCAGCAGGCAGAATATTGTACCACCCAAATCGGACAGCAGAGGGCGACGCCACTGTGTCAGACTTGGGCCAGAATATTCATCAAGTTGCAATCATGCTTGAGATAGTGCATTGGGTTGTGTGTCTAATGTAGTGTGAAATACATGCAGCTTCCAGTATGCAAAGCTGTGAGTCAACGCTAGATCTGTAATCAGCCAGTATTTGGTAACACTTTATAATATCTACATCTTAATAAAACAAACAAATGTTTATTAAGAATGATTCAGGCTTAGTAACTATTTAATTTAGGAGTTAAAGTGCATGCGACAGGTTGGGCTACAACTTTAATTAAAACATAAGGTAAAGTAAGATACACTTTATTGTGCCTGTAGGGAAATTTGTCCCATATTTCCCTGCCGCTGAACCATCTCCTCGGAATCAGTGAGTGCTATGGGGGATTCTCCATGTGATGTATGTTGTAAGTATGAGTTGATGGAAGAAATCCGAGTGCCTGGAGGAAGGCCACCCAGACACAGGGAGAAACATGCACAATCCCATGTGGTCCAGGAATTGAACCTGGAACCATCTTGAAGCGTGAGCACTAACCACTCAGCTACTATGCACTATCAATGAACATCAACATTTTTTTCCTGTTTTTTTTTTTTTTTTTTAATGTATTTAGTAATTTATGAAGTTTATTTTACTTCCTGGTTGAACAGCAGATGTGGCATATGTATTGGTATTGGTTATTAAGCCTGAATCATTCTTCATATACAATTGGTTCATCTTTGTTCATACTTTATTAAGTTTAATTAAAGTGTAGTTATTATAAAGAGTATCTCTAGTTTAATTAATAACCCCCGAGTGTATTTGCACGTGCATGCATAAGTGTAATGAACTGTACTTAAATAAGAATACATGTGAAAAACTGTCCTAAAATATATAAATATTTAAAACAGAAATGTTCTGTGGCAATGACACATCGGCTAAACAAAGCTATAAATAATCAAATAATCCAATCAATTGTGATACAATCTGCTAGTATCACTGTGCTAAACATCTAGGAAATGTGCAAACATATGTTTCCATGCACAGATTATCAAGCATCTTAATATACACTAACAGTGAAACGTTTGGACACATCCTCTTATTCAATGAAGTAAGATATATGGAGATGGAATTGCAATGCAAATAAAGACGTTAAATAACTCTAGTATATGTGTATATTTATATATTTTATATTCACATCCTCAAAGTAGCCACCCTTTGACTTTATACAAATGAAAGACATTAAATATATGAAGTAAGATTTATAGAATTATGTAGTAATGAAAAAAAAGTTAATAACCCTACTAAATATTACAAAGCAAAGAGTGTCTACTACTAGAATTTGTGTATAAAATATAAACAAATATATATTTATTTTTTTTCTTTGCTACATACAGTAATTCCATACATATTGCTGTATACAACTAATGTCTTCAGTATGTATACAAAATGTAAAAAGCAGTAAAAAAAACCCAAACAAAAACAAAAAAAACACTGAATGAGATGAATGAGAGGATGTTTCCAAACGTTTGACTTTTAGTGTGTAAACTACAAACAATCCAAATACACTTTCCAAATAAATGAACTAGCCTCAAAAACTAAATATAATTCCTAAATAATGAAACCAATAATAGTTCTGGAGGCAAGTTATCATTTTCCTCGTCTGAAATCATGTGTGTGGTATTGTGTGGCCAGCTCAGGGAGACTGCATAGTAATTATTCAATGTGCAATTGGCATTCATCGTTTTCTATAATTTGAGCTGCAAGAGACTGGCAATTACTATCTATGTAACATGTCAGTTATTGGTGCACTATGTAACTTTTTTAGTAAGTGGAGGGTACACCACCTGCTCATCTCCATGCAAATATTATGACCTGGAATGTTCCACTGCAAGGCATTTATGCTTACCAGTCAACACCAGACCAAATTACAGGCAGATCTCTGGAAAGGCAATCCTGCTCATGGGAAAAGTGCTTATTTGAGGGGGGGGGGGGGGTTTAGCCCTAAAAACACTTGGAACTGAACAAAGGCAAGATGTATATGTTTAAAGCCCTACCATGAAACATCCCTGGCAAAAGAGTAACATCCATCTCCATAGTGACACACCAGTTGTGGATCCCCAATAAGGATGGGACAATAAAGATTAATAGAAGAAACTTTAAAAAAGCTAATACTATTATATTTAAATATGGGACTTATTCATAATGTTAGAATTCTAATTCTAATTCTTATTATTATTATATCCATAACATTTTAAAACTGTCAACATCTTTTATAATGACCCTGATAATCGTTAATCGCTATTATTCAGGTCATGATAATAGTGACACTAAATTTCAATATCATCATGCCTAACCCCCAATAGAAAAGTTACATAGTGCACGTTTAATTATTGGACATCATTCAAAAATAAACAGATTATGAAAAACAAGTGCATGTTGTATGTCTTTTTCCTGTTATCTTCCTGTCTTTGTAATTATGTGACTGTATTTTTTTTTATTTTCTGCTGCTGCTTGGCCAGGATTCCCTTGAAAAAGAGTTTTTCATCTCAATGGAACTTTCCTGGTTAAATAAAGGTTAAATAAAAATAAAAATAAATCAAAATCTTGCATCTCTATAGCAGCGATTCTTCATGCACAGCGTACAACCAGATTGTCTTAATAACAGCTAATGGTGCCCACGTGCCGTTACCACTATAACTACTATCAGTGATATGCTTTCGACTTGTGCAAGCGTTTTGTGTTGCCATGCATAGTGTATCTAGCATCATCTCTTATGCTTAAGTTTATATTTCAAATGAACAGGCAGGAGTAAGTAGTCATGTGGTCGTGATGTGCTACCTGGGATCCTGGTCCACTGTCATCCTTTGAATGCAGATGCCTCCTCATGCGGTTCTGCTTGTAGTAGTCGAAAATCATCAAGGCTGCATATACCTTGCCCACAGTTAGTTCATTTGCTAAAAGGGGAAATACAATAAACATGATTGAAAGATTGAGCTATAATATAAAATTGACAATGAGGATACTGCAAAATTACAAGGCAAGGCAATGTGCTGAGTCATTGGTCTATCCCTATTCATTTCTATTAGCACACCAATGCCTTAGTCAGAGGAAGTAACCTGTTACTTTCTCCGACTAAAGCTAAATTAATTAAAATACTTATTTACTGCAAGTGATCAAGGTGGAAAAAATGGCACATGGCTTGCGAAATTAGACAAAAGTATATTTGAAAATAGGAAGAACTTACAGGGAGCTCATTTTGCCAAAAGAGGGCAGTATAAGCAAATAACTACTGCTTGAAGTCTTTACGGAGGAATTGAAATAGTGTTTCTAATGGTATTAGAAAAAAAAAATACATGAAAACACCTAAATTCAAATCTAAACCTGGACTAGACCAGAACTAAACCAGGACTAGAACACGACCAACCAAAGTCAAAATCAGGATTAAACTAAGTTCAAACAAGGACCCGAGTGCAACCTAATAATCATGTTGAGACTGGTTTATTAGTTTAAATTTGCACATAAATCTGGTAGGTTCAATTTGTTTTCCGATAATTCATAATGAATATATTACAATTCTTTTTTCCCTAAAATGTGGCAGTCCTATCTAGTATAGAGTGAGTTAGTAGCTTAGTTGTACGAGGTAGAATATCTGTGAAGAAAACACATGTTTGCTCATTGAAAGCACTTACGTTTATGTGGTGTAACCAGTAGGTCCATGGTTTTCTGGGAAAGGCTGGGCCAGACAGTGGACAACTCCTTCTTCAGCTCAGCATCACTCAGGCGCTGGGCGACCATGCCTGCACAAGCCACAAACATAAGCCACAAACACACTGCTTCATCAAACATTTACTGCACAGAAACAGCCCATCTACAAAGAACTGTAGGAGCTCTTCTTAAAGGGAACGTATACTGGCTTTTCCACACTTTATAACTCATTGACTTTGATTTTAAAGATGCACTATGTAACTTTTCAGCTGGATGGTCCACTACCTGCTTGTCTCCATTGATGTTTTACATGAAATTATCAACAGTACAGAATTTAAGTTATTTTTCTCAAAGGTGACAAGCAAGTGACACCGCCAAGCCAAGTTACAGGTCAGATTTGTAGAGAGGTGATCCCACTCACAGTAAGAAAGCAATACGAGCAGCTTTATTATTGGGCTGCCAGATCATATGAACCTAAAAGGACTTCCTCTGATCTGAATCCTCATTATCTAAACCACAGCACCTGCAGCCAATCATGAATCAGTGCTAGTGCAGCCTCTGCAGCTCAGTGAGTGAGTTGTCGAGGTTCTGTGCTGTCACATAAGGCATTGCCTGTCCTTATTAGTATACTGGGAATTTGAAAAACATCTGTGTCCTCTAGTATGCAACTTAAGGCATTGGCAAGCCAGGTTCAGATTCATGTTCCGTTTTTAGGCCAGTAAAAGTGCGAGCGACATACCCTACCTTGAAATTGGTTGGGTGTAAAAAATAAACTCAAGGTTATGTTTGTGAGATGTGAATAATGATATCCATGGGCTTGAGATTGACAAAACGTTAGCAGCATTGCTACGGCAATTGACAGTTCAAAACAAAATATAATATCTTTTGAATGGTCAGCTGACCTCAACATGTCGCCATCAAACAGGACAAACCCAAGAATACCTAGGTTAAAAGCTAAAAAAAAATTAACCTGACATAATACGTCTCCTTTAAATGCAGGGGTAGAAAAAAAGAATCCCTTATTAAAAGTGCAGATTGAGGCAGTGAAGAACGCAGCCAGAGCAGCATAAAGTCTCCTAATGAGTCGAAATGGGAGGAGGACTGACTCTGGAGGACAGATCCACAGTATTCAGATCAAGAACACAGCTGCTCCTGGGCTGGGGCCAGGGCAGGACGGGAGGAGGGGATGGATTACTTAGGGGAATATTTTCATCCAGTGGTTTTGCACCTTTTTCTTGAAGTATTTTACTCTTGGATAAATTGGTGCCCCTAAAATCCTAAGAAGCTACTGTCTTACAAGGAAAAATATAATTATTTTCTGGAGATATTATAGAACAGTAATGATCATAACATTTTCTTTTTATGACTAATTAACATACCATCCCATCATTAAAATTCACACACAATCTAGTTTGGACCTAAATTTGGAGCCCCAGATTGGGAGAGCTTTTTAATTCCATTCACCATTGTTTTGTTTAGTTTTTTTTGGCTGGTTACTTACATCTAGAGAGGGGTATTGTTCAGTGATATATGCTCTAGTCGTACATGTGTCAAGGATATACCTATGCAATATCATTACTTAATTATTTGTAATATATTTTTATACATAAAGTTTTAATAATTTAAAAAAAGAAGAAATTGTCACTTTCATTAGATAAAAAAAGATTGTGTACAGTTACTTTAGCTAGAATGAAGTCCCACCTTAAACAATAAAGCTAAAAGAAGCCATGGAGGTAGTGAACCCTGGAAGGCTGTGTCAGCAGAAGGGACTGTAGCCTTGTGGGAGGCAAATCAATTCTCATGAACATAAACATTGAGCTGTGCTGCTATGCCTCTATCTACACACATTTTTGTGAACTGAGGGCTTAACTTATCTCATGTTTAATAGCTGAATATACCAGATGTACTCGAGTTTGTTTATATGCAAGTAAAAGTACTGTTGTCCCAGCGTAGATATAGTGTAAAAGCAGCTCTTAGGGTCAAAATAAAAATGCTGTGTATTCTCAGCTGTCAGCATCAAATTATAAAGAGTTAATTTGCAAACCAGGAAGTAACACTGGTGCGTTGTTAGCATGCCAGTTGCTTTGCGCATTACTATGACAGCTTAACTACCACTACCATTTTCAAAGTTGTGAAATGTGTGTAGAAAACTCATTGTTGTGTATAATTAGAATGCTAGGAATGCAATAAGAGAGGAGGATTATGCAAATTAAAAAAAAAACAAAAAAAACTGCAAACTGTTTAAAATGAACAATGCCTGGAGTTCTGTTTCATATTTATGCAGATTTAAGCACTCAAAATACTCAAAAACTCAGTAACTGCTCCTCTGTGTTTTAAAGTCCATATGACATCACCTGACTTTTTCAGCAAACTGCATTTACATTAAAGCTTACCAACTTCAGAGGTAGTAATTTTAATTTAAACCTCTTCCTAGTAAACTTATTGGTTTGGCAGTTCTTATAATTGAGTGTCATACATTTTCCCACCTGATGCTAGCTTGATCTCCAGTGCGGTGCGTATCAGAGCCATTAGCGTCGAAGTGAAGTGGACTGTGTTGTCATCGGCGATTGGCATGTTCATTTTTACCAGACGCTAAAAACACAAAATTCAAGAGAAAATAAAGAAAAAAGGCAAATTTGATCGTTAGTTGGACATCAACAACTGAACCACAACACTGAAGGTCACCCAGAGAAGACAGTTTGTGTGCTATAGGTCTCGTGATCTATATGCATCAAATTCCCAGAAAAAAAAACAAAAACAAAATAAAAGCATGAAATTTTAAGATTTTAAAAGCTACAATTTGAATGTATATGCAATGAGCTTATCAAGCACACAAAAAGCCTTCTCAGCCAAAACATAACAAAGAGAGAAGAGACAAACTACATTCACATTCACTGCTATAGGCTACAATATGCACTACGCCGCAAGTCAAAAGTGCACTGGTGCAAGACTGACAGAGATCGGAGGAAGATATGTGTGAAAAACAGAGAAACTGAGAGAGAGAGAGAGAGAGAGAGAGAGAGAGAGAGAGAGAAAGGCATGTACCGCATAACCATGAAAGCGCGTCCAAATCTAAGGAGCTCGACTCAGAGGTAGCTATAGCTGGATTAGTAAAGCTACTTGGGTCAATTACTACGTAGAAGAGTGCCTGTTACACCAAGCTTAAAGGTAGCATTAGCCAGTATAGCATTGCTGACGAAGGAATTCCATGGGTTAAAATATTTTGAATTCTGAATATTTATCTTGATTTGGGTTTGGCATTTTTTAACCTTACTTCAAGCAAACATATCTACCAGTTAGGTAAGATAACTGTACATAAAAGACAAAAAAGTAAGTTACAGGTTAAAGCTATTATCCAATCATAAAGCCAGATGTCAAATGATCTCCTCACCATATCCTAAACCAGTTTACAATAAATCCCAGTGGCACTACATACAATGAGTACATAGATGTGAGAGCTAATGGCATCTCAGGTTAGGTCGTGACTGAATTTAATGCACTAAATGCAATTTCCTTGTTACTTGTGACAATTACAATAGATTATTCTTCAACCAGAAGAAGCACATATCACAGATATTATCTTAAAAGTACAGTATGCAACGCTGAGAGTTTGGGGAGATGCAAGCCTGCCCCCCCTACTGTGGTTTTGAGAACAGGTCAGTCAAACTTGCCCACAAACCAAAAAGCCAAAACTACACAAATCAAGATATAAATCAAGCCATTTCAACCTAAGTAAACTATCCTTTTTTGCAGTGCAGATGTCTTGGCTCATGTACCACTCCACTATTTACTGTATAGGCTCTATATCTGAAACACTGTAAAGAGTTGAGCTCCTCTGAACACAAAATGCATTCATCTATATGTGTTATCCAAGGCAGTGCAGAGAGGAGCATAGACCAGTCAGAGTGAGATAGAGATGTGGTGATGTGGGGCAGACACTCAGAACATTCACACGATGTTGAATAAACTCAACTGTTAAACAGAAGTAAACTGGAAACAATACATAATAAAACATACCATGCTGCCCACGGCTGCAACTAATGATTATTTTAGTAGTCCACTAGTCAGCAGTTTACTTTTCAGTAAAGTGAACTGACTAGTCATATGATTATCTTGAACTGCACATTGAGACTTATTAAAAACATTAACAACCAAATAAAGGTTGTAGGTGTTTTAGAGTCTGTATAGGCTGGACAAAGATTGCAGTTATAAGTACAACTACAGTTATATTTTATAGCAGACATGATTTGTGTAATAAATCAGAAAATTATGTCACGAATTGGAATCCCTTAAACTGTTTTATCCTACTTCTATACTAATAAAATAACAAACGCCATGCCAGCAAGATGACCCTCATGATTTTGTGAGTTCACAAATTCAGAAGCACCAGTGTTGGAAAGCCAGACCAATCACAGGGCAGCACTATGGTTTGGGTGGAAGTCAAAGGAGAACAAACCAAAACTAATATATCAATGTTTTTGGGAAAGAAGGTAAGATGCCTGTGCTTTTCTCTCAGCTGGATTTAACTAAAGTTTGATTTCTCGCCTTGTTCTGCTGTAGTGAAACTTCCACCAATCAACGTGAAGTATTTGTTTGAATACTCCGGCCATTGGTTCCGATCACGTTTAGCGAGAGCCATTCCAGACTGATGTATAGAACTCAGTTCAGAGGGCTACACATATCAATCTGGTGAGAACCAGGATTATATATGGGACTGATTACTTCATAAGTAAATTAGCAGCACTGTAAATACTTGAATTCCATAGTATTAAAAATTCCAACCTTATATCTTACTAATTCTACACTATACTAGAGAGTAATTTAAGAGCAGTTGTGAAATATTTTGCATATCATCGAGGTTGGATGAAGCGAGAATTGGCAGGACCATTCTAATAAGTTTTGGTGGTCTGTCAAAACTTTTCCTTCTGCACAAAAACAACCACCAGAGTCTTTGCTGGACTTAATGTTCTGTGTGTGTCCTTGAAGGTCCATAAACTCCACAATACTAAATGTTGATCTACTGGTTCTTCAGGTAACAACTCACAGTAGCACACTGTAGCTTTGGTAAGTATCCTCTTACTTTTGTTCTCCTCAAAATGACTGTTAAGCCATATTCACTGAAGAAGAAATAAATGGACACATATTAAATTACTATATTAAATTAGATAAACAAGCAACTGCTATTTAAAGGTGTACTGTGTAGAGCCTATTTATTAAAAAAGGGGGTAGTACACATAAAACACATAACACAGTATAACACGTAACATATTTAGATAACCATTTTCCTATGTATGTGAACCACAGTGGAATAGGATTCTAAATGGCAATCACTCTCCGGCTTATTTAACATGTCTTAAATGTCTGTACTAACACGGTAGTTCTTGCACTGTTCCCCCTTGTCATGAATAAATAAAATGCTACATTTGCTGAAAACAAAGTTTAAGTGTAGTTTTTGATGAAGTCCCCATCTCCCTTTGCTCTTTGCACTCAGTGTGTCACCCGTCCTTCAGAGGACTATCACACTGGCATGCGTTTCACACGTCGCATCAGGTTTGTGAAGTTGTAGTGTATTGTGCTGTATCCTGCTTTTGTATATTTATGGAAAACTGGAAATGGGAGCATGAGTGATGTAGGCTCATGGGTGAGCTTTGGATAGGATCATACTGCTAACCACAAGGAGAGTGTGAATAGGGCCCGGGAGAGATACTGAAATTATTTAAACTTGATGACATATAAAACCTCTTCAGGCATGTTTTTGATGACATATAACATGGTAGAAACCTCTAAAAAGTCAATTTTGCATAATAACCCATCTTTCAACAACTGAATAACGGACTAAACATATGAAATGCACAAAAAATAGCAAATTACTAAGAGCAAATCAGAGTAAGTTATGTCAGATTTAATTGTTAGGATTACAGTTTTAAAGTTAGCATTACATATGTGTATTATGAATAGTCTGGGTTATTATCTTGAATAATGCATGTCTTGCATAAAACTGCATTTTTACTCTTGAGTCTAGCTATAAGAAGGTATAAGACATGAGACAATTGGGCACTCCATTTCCTTCTGATAATATATTAGTAAGTTCCCAGCATAGTCTGATTCTGTCTGCAGTCAGTGAGTATATCCACATGCATTATTAGAAAGGCCAAAGACAGCAGACTGACGGCTGTGAGGGAGACAGGAGGAAATAAGGTCATGTGATTCATATGGACAGATCAAGCCTTTTTACAGTGTCATCTCAGCCTTCTGTTTACCAGCCTGTTAGCTGCCTATTAGAAGCAATGATTGGAAGCAACATGGACAATAATTGGAACTGAAAACAACATTCAAAATACATTTCAAGGAAATGTTGACTAGTCCAACTGTTATTACTCATCATTATACTAGATACACAGCACTTTTATTTTTTAATCAACTTTGGAAGTAAAGTTCAAAAGTGCCATCTTAGTTTAAATAGGGAAAAAATGTATCATAGGTTTAAATTCATATTTAAAATTACATTAAAAAGCATTGCTTGAATATATATATATATATATATATATATATATATATATATATATATATATATATATATATATTTTTTTTTTTTTTTACAATAACTCCATGTACTAGACTAGATATATGAAACTTTGGATATAACATATTGTTGACAGTGAGTAACTACCGGTACTAGGCAGCATTTTTTCATAACATCTCTTAACTCATATTCTAAAATGCTATGCTAGACTCACACATACAGTCACACAGAGTAAAATGTAATTGGGTTTGTATGGGAACAGACGGATGTGACAGAGATGAGAAGGATGAGATGGACAGCAGAGACAGGAGTAAAAAGCTTAACACCAAAAGTCTTTATCCCACATAGAAGCACATACTAGGACACACTTACACACTGCTCCACAAAAAGACCCCACTAAGGCAAACAGCTCAAAGAAAACCATCACTCCCATAGAAATCTTCCGGTACAGTCTGATTTGACATAAATTTGATAGTAGTACGTGTAGGGCAACAATTATGAACAATGCAGAAAATAATCTCTACTATAGTTACATATTTATTATTTATTCAGTAGGTCATTGTTTGCTTTTTTCATTGTATTTTTTTAAAAGTTCACTTAAAATACACTCAAAAATTGAAATATTAACTTTAAATAAATGTATCATGTAATCCTTTTCCATGTAATAATTTTATGTCAATGCAAAGTGATTTTTTTGTGATTTTAAGCAAATCTACTTAAACTGTATACATTAACACAGCATATTTAAGTAAAAAGATGACATGATACATATTTTTAAATCAAAATTTCCTTTTTTGAGGGTAACTATTAAAACCATTCAGAAGTATATTGATGCAACTCAACAAATCAAGTTCTAATAAGTAAACAAATCTAAATGAATAATCTGTATTGAAGTCAGCTCTTATATTTTAATTTTTTGTAGTGTATGCTAAGGCAAGGGGTGCAAAATCGGGGCTTACACCAAAAATTTCAGCAAAAAACAAAAATAAATAAAAATAATGAACACCGCATAGCACAAACAGTTGCCTGGGGTTGACGCCAATGGGACAGGGGTAGCACAGGAGGGAGGAGGGGGGAGGTAGTGAGCAAGTATAGGTGGGAGGGTCTACCTTGTAGGCGACTCTCGGTGGACATTTCTTTCCCAAACCTAAGGGTGGGGACATGTGGAGCAGCATCTGATACATATCGAGGTACTTGATACGGCCACTTCACCAGGTTGAAAAATAAATGTAAAAAATAAACGAAGGATGGGGAGTTAGAGAGAGGAAAGGAATAAGGAATAACAAAAAAGGAGGAGAATGTAACGTAAAGGTACAAAACACAGAAATCTGGTGTTAATAGATTTCCAAGAGTGAGATGATGTAACTTGGATGCCATCCCCGGCCGTAGTGGAGGTAGTGGGGGGCACGAGGATGCATCATGGTGGAGCCTGAGAGGAGACATGGGATCATGGGACAGAGCGAGTTTAGTAGTGGTCATGGAAGAGGGGCCGACCCACAGACTGATGGAGCTGATGAGAGGGAAGAGAAATGACAGCATCGTAAAGAGATGTCTGCTCAAGCATGCTAGCAGACATCCCAACTTCAACCACGGAGACAAAGCTTTCAAGACACAAGAAGAGGGTATATAGGGGAAGCTATATAGATTTAGCAACAGGACTGCACGATTTAGGAAAAATATCGAATCGAGATTTTTCTGGCAAGCAGTGAGTTTGTTTTATAATAGGATTCTGCTCAAAGTTGATATTTTAAATGTGTTCACAACAACTGACAAAAAGATTGAACTATGAGCTGACAAACTAATACAATTCTGACATTTCTGAACATGCTTGTACAGATCTAAACTACAGAGGTTTTTTAAATAAAGAATTGGAAGATATTGTGTTGTTTGTGGTGGAAATGATAATACTTCAGCGTTTGTGATTTCGATTAATCTTGCAGCCCTATTTAGCAAGACTTTTCTTTTTCTAATTCAGCACAAAAAAGATCTATTTGTTGCTTTGATATCATCTTGTTGAATGTTTGCTGCGTTTGCTATCTATGTTCCAGATAAGAAAAGTCCTACATTCCAGAAGGCATTTTGGGACAATGCCTTGTCTTTGAAAGCTTTGTCTCCTTCCCGGCATCATCCATCAAAGCCAGTCCGTTTGAAGGGGTAGTGCTAGTGTAAAAGGCGATTTCATTGGTGCACAGCCATTCAGTTCAAAGTCCATCGGCAGAGAGGTACACAAAGCACCCTAGTGACGGAAATGTCTGGTTGCAAACCTTGTATGCTACCCTATTAGGGCAGTTCTTCCCTAAGCCAAGGGGGGGTGAGATAATGCGCAACAAATTGTACATATCCTTATAGGAAATCCGTCCGCTGCGGAGAAGAACAAGCACATAAATGAACACGTGAGCTCAAAGTAAACAGTTTGAAAGTGCGCTGTCTGCATCTTCAGTCCTTTCGTCAAACAGGGGAAAGAGTATCTTATGTTAGGGTTAGTCCCCACACTGCTCTAAATACAAATATACAAAAGAATAAAAGTGTAAACATACCACGCTGCTGGGTCGTACTCTGCCCAAACCCGAATGAACTCGTCAAGGTGATGAGGACCCAGGATAGAGGAGTCTCGGGTCAGGTACTCAAAGTTATCCATTATAACAGCCACAAACAGGTTCAGCATCTGGTGCACAGTGTAGAGTATGTACTTTACATCACTTTTATGTCCCACTGAATGTTTACAATGATTGTGATCACTGATTGCAAGCTGCCTAGTAGTCAACATTTAAAGTGCACTATGCAAAATTGAGATTTTAACCATACTAGAATGGTTTTCCCTCATCATTTGCTTCCTCAAAGTTGCAATTTGATTGATTCAAGCAGGTTTGAGCAATCATTTGTCCTGTATTTAAGGTGTCAGTGCTGAGAAAAAAGTCACCTACCTCTTCCTGTCTCCACCCTATTCCTATAATATATATATATATATATATATATATATATATATATATTTTAATTTTTATGTATTTATTTATTTTTTTAATGAAGACAGAGAAGACATACACATAGGGCTCAAAAATGCATAGCCATTTTTGAGAAATAAAAACCAAATATAAAATTCTGCTGTTACTGAGAAAGACATAAAATGTAGGGCTTTTCAGTTCTGCAGTTTTGAACAGGAAGTCAACATTCTATTTGTTAAGAAGTTGTAAATCAATATTGCAGTTTACAAAGAACAAAAAGCAAAGCAAAGCAAAAAGATAATCTACTTACTTATGTTATAGTTCAATACTAAGAAAAAAATAACTAACGTCAATATTATCTGCTAGTTTTTAGCCTTAACTATTTACTATTGTAGAGTACACAGTAACTTTCCAAGTCTTTTCCATGGACTGTGACCTTAGTGGACTCTCTGTTAGTTATGTAAGTCTATGTACATCAGGAAACATTGCTGTATCATTTGTCTGATAGGTGTTAAGTGATTTGACTGACCAGAAAGGAGCATAGAAAGATAAAGGAGACAAAGTAGAAGTAGGCAAAGTCACTGCCACACTCTTTGCCATGGGTCCCCGATCGCTCGTCACACGGCCGGTGACTCAGACAGGACAACATGATCTCATGCCATGCCTCTCCTGTTGCACTCCTGCAACAAAACCAAAAAATTGCCATAAGAAAAAAAATAAGATGTATGACTATGTATTATATTGTATTGTAGTAACTGAAACTCTTTGAGCATTTTACACATATATGTTTGAGTAATCCTGGTTTATTAGTCTGTCTACATTTCCAAAGCTTAAAATGCTATTAGGCCTTGTGATGTAATTAAGTAATAGTTTTAAAGTTGTTTATTTCAGTAAACATTGGCAAACCTCAGGGCTCAAATGATCAAAATTATTCTAGTGAAGCATTTAAAAACACAGTGAAGCACTTACAGTATTACTATATACAAGAACTAAATAAGCAGGGTTTGTCTGTTAAACATGTGTGAATGAAACAAAACACAACTCCATTTATGTTTTTGATGAGGAAACATAATAATATAGATCAGAAAATAGTGAAATATGGGCCCTTTAAGATTAGCCGAATGCCAATCCAAAGTCTTAATCGGCTTGATCTAAATGAATAAATGCTTTAAAAGTTATATAATCACATACACTAGAGGGAACACATTAAGAATTTAATAGATGACGTTAACAAGACCAAGCGCATAATGTAAAATCATCTTAATGTATTCAGGCAAAACATAAGCTTTGTTAATTGGCAGCTAGTCTTTACCATCTCTGTAAATATGCTCTCAATTACTGTAATGAGAACTATGGAGTATGTAAATGTAGTTTTCAGATTTTTATGCAACCTTTATTTAATCAGAAAAAAAAGGAGCCAAGACTACATGCATTTACAATACTTTATGAGCATATAATCTGGAACCATAGCCTGTCTTGATGATTTCTGACAGGTATGAATAACAGATGGAAAAATGCATGGTCAGATTTCTGCAGAATCAATGAGTGAAGTAATATGAGTTATATACTTTCTTTTGAATGATACAGGAAGATGTTCAAGACCAGCTGCTTTTCACATTTAAAGTGGGACTTAAACTCCACCCACAACCACATTTCAAATAGAGCTGCTAAGTATCTGCAGTACCTGGTGGACTTCAAACTTCAAACTTAGTTCAAACTCTGCCCCTGAAGTTAAGTGTTTGTAATCAGGACACCAGGCTGTAATCAAGGCAGTCTCTTGTGATGTCACCAAGCACTTAAAAATGCAGTGCTTGGAGCCAGGACACACTATTTTTATATATGTTTGACCATAAAGCAAATTTACCTAGTTTGCACTAAAATGCCCAAATTAAAAAGTGAATTTAGTGTTTAGCTCCACTTGAAAGCAAACCTACTCTGCAAGATCAACCTTTCAGAGCTTTTAACCATGGTATAGTTGTTTCCCCTTCTCATTTTCCCACATGAAGTTGTATTTTGAGTTATTCATGCATGTCTGAGCAATGTCTGAGCAATCTTGTTGATCGAATATTTTACGTCACTGCACACCCTACTGTTGATTTTCAACGGCGATACACGTCCTGATTTTTCACCACCACATGAAAAAAAAAATCTACAGCTCACTAGCGTGGTCTAGCGGAATTTATCGGAGGTGCCAACAGCTACACAGCTCTTTTTTTTTCAATTTAAAATGTGCAAATTATAACATGATGGTCAGAGGGTGTCGCAGATGATAACTATATAGCGGACACAAGCACAATAGGTCTGCTTTAAGAGACTAGTGCTACTATGAGCTCTGTGGTCTAGTTCCAGATGCTATATTCAGAACAGAAAGTAAGAGGGACTGTTTTGGCATTTGACATGAATTGGACAGTGTGACAAATGAGTCCACTGGGTATACCTCGTTATGAGCAGTGGTGATTCTGTGATGTTGGTCAGGACATAATTAGCCACAGCACTGATAAAGTCCTCATACCTGAAGAGCAGCATGAGCGCCTGCAGGAATGTGCGGAAGTTGTTGTGATGATTGATGGCCGTGTCCTCGTTCAGCTCGATGTTTCCAAACACCTGCGGCAAAACCAACTCAGGTAAACGAACCAGGGCCCCAGCTCTGTACATGAACCCTCCCCCATGTCCCAGCCACTGTGCTAATGATGCACTGATCGCAGCCGGGGGAGAGAAAATGTAGGGAGACAGAAGGAAAAACGACAGAGGATAGACCTAGACACACAGGGCGAGGCAGAGAGCGTATGTAAAAGGAGAAAAAGACAGAGAGAGAAAGAGAGAAAGAGAGGGCAGGAGTGTGGGAGAGGGATATATAGAGGGAGAGAGAATGAGTGTGGGAGAGAGAAAAAGGGATGACAGAGGATAGACATAGATAGACAGGGCGAGGCAGAGAGTATACAAAGGGAGACAAAGAGAGAGTGACACAAAGATGGAGAAAGACAGAGAGGGAACAGGAGTGTGAGGGAAATATAGAAGAAGGGGGAAAGAGTGTAGGAGAAAGGAAGAGAGAAAGAGAGATGGCAGAGGAGAGAGAGAGAGAGGGCAAGCAAGGCAAAGAGAACATGCAAAGGGAGAGAGAAAGAAAGAGAGAGAGACAGGAGTGTGTGGGTGAGGGAAGTATAGAGGGAGAGGGGATGAGTGTGGGAGAAAGGGATAGAAAAAGAAGGATGACAAAGGATAGACAGAGAAAGCAAGCAAAGGGAGAGAAAGAGAGACAGCGAGAGGGGAGAGAGAGTGTGTGTGTGGGTGAAGGAGAGAGTAAGGGAAAGGCTGAGAGGGAAGCGGAGATGCGGAAGTGACAAGACAGAAGAAGAAAGAGAAAAAGTGAGGTGGAGAAAGGGAGAAAGAAAGAGAAACAACAGATGATAGATATATATATAGAGAGAAAGTGCAAAGCAGAGAGTCTGCAAATGGAAAAAAAGAGAAATTGAGGGAGTGGGAAAGAGTGTGGGAGAAAGGGAGGGAGAAAAGAACAGAAACAACAGAGCATAGGAATAGGGAGAGAAAGGGTGAGGCAGAGCCAGAATAGGGAAGAAGAGAGTGAGAAAAATATAGAACGAAGTAGGAAGAGAGAAACTGAGAGAAAGAGCGCAGGAGCAAACATGACAAGACAGAAGTAGAAATAAAGAGACAGGAAGATAAAGAGTGTGGGAGAAAGGAAGAGAAAAAGAAAGATAACAGGACATAGGGGGCAGAGTAGGAGAGGACAAGAGAGAGAGTCAAGAGAGAGAGAGAGCGCGAGAGAGAGAAAGAGACCTACCTGCATCCCAATAATGGCATATATGAAGAACAGCATTGCGATCAGCAGGCAGACATATGGCAGCGCCTAAAGGGAGGAATGGGAAACCAACACACTCAATAATGAATGCTCTGTGAATCATTTCAACCCTAAGTGACAGTTGGAAAACAGCCTCAACTATAGTGCAGCCCAGATTGTGAAATAATACACATTTTGTAAGTGATTTTACATAATATTTCTTGCTGGTTTGACACATTCAAGTTTTATGTTAGTCATAAATTGTAATGTAGTTGTTCTATATAAAGAATGCAATGTACAAAGTCAGCAAAAACTTATATTGACTCCTTGTAATACAATTTTAGCAGTAGCGTGCAGTGACTTGATTGGTAGGCAAGCAGGCTAGGGGTGGTCATCGATATTTAGTCGATAACAATTTAATAACACCACCTTTTATGCAAACTACATTGTAAGTTAGTATTTTTATTTTGACTGACATACTAACTGAGAAGCCTAGACCTACATGGTTTATTAGTATCAGTATTAGTATTAGACTGTATTTGATACCCTATTTGTACAAACAGGGATAGTTAGTAGGATATTTATTTGTTCACATATGTGTCCTTCCCCTACACCTCATTATGCAGCTGGGCCTTCAGTATTATTGTTATCTATGTAATTGTCATTATTCATACATAGAAACCATGATGTGACAGCTCTACAGTAGTGTAATGCACTTACTGCACAAAATGTACATTCATGCACAGGTCAGACAGGTGCACTGATCAGACAAGTGCACTGATCAGACAGGTGCACTGGTCAGACAGGTGATGCGCGTTCTTATAATACAGCCTCAT
Source organism: Periophthalmus modestus (assembly GCA_019594935.1). Classification (NCBI taxonomy): domain Eukaryota; kingdom Metazoa; phylum Chordata; class Actinopteri; order Gobiiformes; family Gobiidae; genus Periophthalmus; species Periophthalmus modestus. The sequence goes on along the minus strand of JAIEZT010000012.1, from coordinate 14,566,343 downwards.
ATGTCACAAACGTCACCTTAAACACAGCCCTGCATTAGAACTGACACTGACACTCACCTCTCACAGATGTACCTGTGACTTTTAGTAGATATTTTCAAAGACAGAGAGGAAATGTGATACCTTGAAGGACTGCACAAAGGTCCAGAGCAGGATCCTGATGGTGTAGCCTTGTCTCAGGAGTTTGATCAGACGAGCTGCTCTGAACAGCCTCAAGAAACTCAGGTTCAGAAGTCTGTCCTGTTGAACACAAGACACAACACATAACAAGATTAGACTTTTACATCATTTCTTATGCTATTTTGATTATATATTATTATTTTGAGAATACTAAAAATAACATGTGTATAAGTATTGTGTTTTTTCAATCAGTATACTAGTTGCAGTAGCATTATATATTCTAGTAGTCTAAAGTTATAGGGCCATCAGGCTGTGTTCATATTGTAGATTTTGATTACGTCATATCTCAGACTGAGGTCATAACTCACTTATGAAAGAAATTACCAAATGACAATACATAAATGTTGAACCACTTTTTGAGTGATTAGGTGATTGGGTGAAGTGATTGGGTCCACAAGCATTTTTGTTAACAATTGACAACAAGGTGGACTATGTGATTCAATAATCACCACTTTTTGATACTATTTTGACAATGTTGTTCCACTGTAGTTCATTTTGACGACAGAGAAGAGTAAAGTAAACTTTTGTGAGAGATTTGTATTTATAGACCCGCTACTGCAGAAATATTCATCACAAACCAGGTCAAAATATCCATATATAGATCTAAATATAAAAATTAAAAGTAACAAGACCAATTCTATCAGAGAACTCTATTCTGCCCTCCCCCTGAATCTTAAACTACAGGCACTTTAGAATGTATTGATGTAACATGAACGCCACCAATTAAAACTGAACAATTTAACCAACACATGCATCTCACTGGAGAGTTGGAGACCATAAAAAACATGGTACTAAACAAGCATTTGAACTTACTGTTGTCTGGGCACGTTGAGTATGGCGACACCAGTGACCACAATTATCACAATGAGCAAAGAGACGAAGACACGAGGCACAGAGGAGATCAGAGAGAGATGGGAGAACAGTCATATATTACAACAGAAACACAAAGTTCAACAGCTACACACATTTAAATACACATGGATATCAATATGACAGATTGAGAGGCTACTAAGGTTAGTACAAAAATCTTTAAATATTCTTTGTGAAGATGATGCGCTTTTTGGAGCAGTAGTAGTAGTAATGGTAGTACTAGAAGTAATAACCAGTATTTAAAGAGTTTTGTAGGATTTTTTTTTTTACAAACATTACCAATAGATGTCCCCAAATAAGATGTATGCATATCTAAATATTGATTTTAGACCTATGATAGTACTTCATGTTTTATGTGTTTTCATTTACACTTTGAATCTACCGGTTGTAACAACTACAATAAAATATCATGTGGTGCGTTTTTCATAATGAAGCAAACTTAGGAGTTGCCATAGCAATTAACAATTCAAAACAAAAAAAGACATCTTTTGAATGGTTAACTGTCCTCAAAATGGCACCATATAACAGAAACACTTGGAGTTTGTGTTAAGCATTTGTCACCCTGACATGATGAAAAAAATATTCAATAATCCCAATATATAAGGTGATTCCTGTCATTTCAGTTTCTCAATTTAAAACATACTGTAGCTTAACTTTGACTTTTGAAGACAGAGTATTGAACATTGAAAATACACAGAAGCCATATTTGTCCCTTGTGAATCACTTAAATCAATCACTACTTCTTACAGCTTTTATGCAACATCCTTCCAATAAAAAAAAATCACTACATCCCCCTCCTCCCCCTGCTCTTATGTCTCATCTAAAGGCACCTCCTGGATCTCTCCCATCTCATTGTCTTTGCTGAGGTGGCTGGTCAGCTTGTTTGCTGTATAGGAGCGTTTCTAACCGTAAAAGAAGTGGTGTTGTTTACATAAATGCAGATCTAAGCAGGAAAGTGTTGTGTCCCCTTACATTGATTTCAGTGACCAAGATGTCCGTGATGCTGCCGAGGACTGTGACAAAGTCAAATACATTCCAGGCATCTTTTAGGTAGTTCTGAAAGAGATTGAGAAATACTGATAGAATTTTGTAGTTGTATAAAATTGTGATGGAAAATGTTACTCACTAGAGGGCCAAATGCAATGATTTTGAGAATACACTCCAAGGAGAATAAAGTGGTGAAGACGATGTTGAGGTTTTTCAGCATTGCTTCATAGAAATCTGGGGCCCCATGAAACTAGGGTATGAAAGAAATATTGTATAAAATGGTAAATGGTCACATTTTTATATAACACTTTTCCACCTTCTAAGCACTTTACATCAAGGAAACACTCACCACTCATTCACACACACATTCATACACCAGAGTACACAGAAAGTGGGGGCAAAGTGGGTTGTCTTGCCCAAGGATACAACGGCAGCATTCATCTGTGGGAGCTTGAATCACGCCACCAACCAGTAGCCAATAAGTGACTGCTCAACCAATCACGAGAGTCAATCTATTGTTGTTAAAAATGTATACCCAGATATTACTCAATGCAACCATTTAAAACTTTCCTAAACAGTTTTGGAAAACTTGTGAACTATATCAAGAACTACTATTATTTCTGTGTTAAAAATGTATTGTCTAAAAAGAATTATTGCATTATTATTGTGGGCTCAACATCGGTATTGACTTTTAAATTTTTGTACTTTGACAACACTAGTACATGTTGTAGCGGACATTTTAAAAGTTCAACTCTATACTGTGTAAAACCAGTTTTAGCCATTTTCCATTTTAACTTCTGATGTTTTTTCTTTTTTTCTTTATTGTATTGCTGTTTTATGAGAGTTGGTGGTTCACACTGTGTCTACTGTCTACACCTGACCCCAAACACACTAATATATGTATGCCTACAGGTACATTCTAATGTCGAGAGGGGGAAAAGAACTGCCTAGCATCAATTTCTGATCCCATGTATAGTTTACACAATAATAGTGAATCTAGCCGAATGCACTACAGCTATTCCAGTCAAATCAGGAGAGACAGTTAAAGCTAGTGTCTCACCTTCATCATGAGCACAATAGTGTTGAGTGCGATCATAATCATTATGGAGTACTCAAAGGGAGCAGAGACCACAAATTTCCACATGCGATACTGAAAGGACCTGGTGTTCTCCGGCATGTACCGCGTCAGAGGCTTGGCATTGATGGCAAAGTCAATACATGCTCGCTGTAAGAGAGAAAGAACAGAGGGCCACAATCATACAGACTCATGTTGGTGCTAAATGTATGTGGTAAACTACTGCTACACAGTACAGCAGTAAGATTTTTAAGGATGGGGAACTTGAAGTTTTGGTTACTATTTGGTATATTTAAAGGTCCTATATCAGACAAAACTGAGAGCTTTAAGCCATGTTATAATGTTGTTACCTCCTCAGAAACAAAGCCAGAGTTGTGTTTTGTTTCATTCACACATTCTTCATTATTAGTGTGTCTACATCTCCAAAGCTACAAATGCTCTGTTCCACCTTGTGATGTCATAAAGCAGTAGCTTTCAAGTGAATAGCTACATTTTACATTTAGTTCAGTAGAAATTGGAAATGCCATGGTTGAAATTATCCAAATGATTATCATGAAAGTGTATGGAATTTAAAAACACAGTGGTGCACAGTGGTAGTGCAACATGATATCACAAGGTGGAGTGTTTCCTGTTTGAAAGAAGAACTCCAAATATGTAGGGTCGGTGTGTTTTGTGAATGAAAAGAAACACAACTCCAAGTATGTTTTTGATGAGGAAACATTATGAACAAAGATTAGAAGATAGCGTAATATGGGCCCATGAGCAATTCAAAGTTAAAAGATTACGATGTAACTTTTCTGTTAAGGGGTCTACCATCTGCTTGTCTCCATGGAGCTGTTATTGCTTTGCCTAGAATGTTCCATAGTACTGCATTAAAGTTAGCTAAGCCCACCAGGCTAAGTTACAGGTCCGATAGCGCAGTTTTAACACCACATCTTTCTTCAGCCATCCAGGCTTATTGAATACAGTTTGGAGTAAATAGTGTATCCTGAGTACATAAGCCAAAGGGGACCAAGAAAAAAATTACATTTCTATGAATAATTTATAAAAAAAAAAAAAAAAAAAAAGTGAAAGGGAAAGATTGTCTTGGTCCAACATACAAAACAATGTCGGTGCACTTACAAATTGACAGATAATTGACCGAGATGTAAACTTTTAACATGGCAAAGATATGACACTATTCAATTAAGTACAAAGACAATTCTGTTTCTAATTCTCTATTCACTTGATATTATTTTTCTTGTATTAGGTGTAACTCTTACCTCATTCTTCTCCAGGCTGCACTCAGATAGGGCCTTGTCTCCCTGCTCCTGGAATGTGATGATGATGAGAGCCACGAAGATGTTGACAAAGAAGAAAGGAAAAACCACAAAGTAGACCACATAAAATATGGACATTTCAATCCTGTAACCGGGACTGGGGCCTGTGTCTTCAAATGTAGCGTCCACTGAGTGCTTCAACACACTGCAAGAAAGATATTACACATTTAGATAGCTATTAATAAACTGTAATGTTATAAAGCTATGCATTGTGAACTTTCAATAATGTTTTAGAGACAGCCAGGTAATCCAGGTTGGTGGCTGATTCTCTCATTCCTCAGTTCTTAGTACTTTTGTGTCCTTAAGCATAGGAGTGCACAATATACAGTAACTGCATTTATTTAGATAATAGAATATACATCAGAAAGAACAAACTAGCCAGCCTTTATATAGAAAACTCTTACCTAATCTTACCTAGACTTCTACAAACACGTGATTCTCATGGGGTTTTTGTATTGGCTTATCAATTCATATTCCAATATTAATGTGCCTGGAGTTGTTTATAATACTCACTCTGAATTAGGGCTGTAGTCGACTAAAGAAATTCTTAGTCTTAAAGACATATCCAGTTGATTGATAAGTCGACTAAAAAGGGGCTGTGGCACAACATTGAAAGTTGACGACAGTTTAAAAATGTTATGGATATGAATAGTTAGAATTGTAATATTATAAATAGTTTTTCACTTTGTTTTAAGTGAAAACAACAATGATGTAGAAGAGATCATCATGGATCACACACACAAGTCACAGGTTTTAATGCTGCATTATTAGTATGTCTACATCTCCCAAGCCAAAAATGCTCTAATTCACCTTGTGATGCCATGAAAAGGTAGTTTCCAAATTAACAGCTACCTTTTACCTTTAGCTCAGCAGACACAGGCAATTCCTGGACAGAAATTATCCAAATTATTCTAGTGAAGGTATATGGAGTTTAAAAACACAGTGGAGCACTTCCTGTATTACCACAAGGTGGAGTATTTTTAATTTGAGAAAAGAACACAGCCTAAATGTTCAGGATTTATGTGTTAAACATGTGTTTTTTTCTGCACATTCTGGTGATATAAAGGCGATTATCTTTGTTGGTGTTTATCACAGCAAACAATATTATTGTTTATTGTCCCATCATTCTGTGGAAAAAGCTCTCAAAACTATTATGTATTTCTCTGTATCTGCACTAAAACTGCTCTCCCAAGACAACAACTGCACAGGAGTTCATGCATCAGGCATTTTTTTATGGAGAAAAGAATATTTCCCCTAGTGGTCGAGTTTATTCCACACATTTGACAGGTGCTATCTAGCGCAGAGGTACTTTCCAGGAGAGGTGTGAGCCGGAGGTGTACTTACGTTGGCCAGCCCTCCCCCGTGGATACAGTGAAGAGAGTGAGGAAAGCCCACAGCACGTTGTCATAGTGAAACTCGTATTTTTTCCACTCTCTGGGCATGGCAGCCACCTCATCTTTGTCATAGTCCAGAAACTGTCCCCTGGAACATAGTAAAAGCGTTTGGGAGAGTGTACCCTGACAAGTGGTAAAAGAGTGTATTTGACGTTTAGCCCTGGTTTGCTATGTGTTGACTTTAGATTTGATTAGTTAAGATTAGTTTTAGTTTAATATTTGTTTAGCCTTAGTCATTTAGACCACATAAAAATTGGGACTAAACTGGGTCTAACCAGGAGCTAAACATGGGCTAGACCAGGACCAAGCAAAGACAAGAACAAGAAAAAAACATGTTCACCAACCACATTGACACTAAAATGAGCCCAAATGTAATCCCTAGATTACATTACCTGGTTCAGTCCAAGATTAGTTCTGGTTTAGTATTTACTCTTAAATTATGCTGACTAAAGGAGGACAAACTAGTGGATTAAATTAACTTTGAATTCAGCATATATGTATATTGCAGACATATCCACATAGCACCTCAAGGAACTACCATAGTTTCAGAACAACCACTGGTTTAGTCCTAAAATAGTTAATGATTAAATTTTGGGCTTAGTCCACATAGTAATATTGGTTTAGTCCACTTTTAGACCCAAGTTAGTCCTAAATTAGGATGGTTTTATTATTTAGTCTTTGTCTAGCCATATCCAAGTTATACAGTAGTTTAGTGTTTGGTGTTAGTTGAATGTAAATTTTGACTTAAGACTTCAGAATTGGAGTCAAGATTTAGACCCTTTACAACCACTTAGTTAAAAAAAGATAGTAGACCAACTTGCAGTCTTTCTCCAGCCCCTTGGACTCATCTGTGCAGTAGAAGAACTTCCCCTTGAACAGTTGCACCGCAATAACGGCGAAAATGAACATGAAGAGGATATACACAATCAGGATGTTTAACACGTTTTTCAGAGAATTCACCACACAGTCGAACACAGCCTGCAAAAATAAATAAATAAGTAAATACAGTATACAGATTATGTGTACTATGGAATTGCATATTTATCATGCTTGTACTGTTTGTGACACTATTAGGGCCTGTCCCTGTATTTGAGTGAAATTTGTCTGCCTCAGTTCAGATATATTCTATAAGCAGCTTTTGAGGTCAAAATAAGTCCACTGTGTACTGTCTGCATAACTGAATTATTGCATTGAATGTATGTGAGAATAAACCCTGCAAACTGTTTAAAATTAACCAGTTCTGTTTTTCATGTTTTAAAACAGTAAAAATGAAGTACAGAGCTTTTAAACGTAGTTAAATGGACTCTAAGCTAAGTGTATAAACTCCATGCAATTACAGCTATGCTACAAGTACTATACAGTCACAAATAACCTGGATGCCATTGCTGACTTAATCCTTTCTGGTGTTTTGTTTTGATAGGCATCTGGATTGGTAGACATTTGTCCATTTACCATAACATTTTTCTCCATTTTATCAAGTCTCAAAGTCATTTATAGTAACTGTTGGTTTAGCCCTGGAGAACCCACGGGGTCAAATTTGGCTGCAGTTAATTGCTGCTACCCAAAATTAAAAGAAAAAGGGGAAAAAAAAGTCAAATTTCAATTTAAAAAATTCAAAAAGCCTCTGCATAGAGATACCTAGTGAATGAATATTGAACTAAAATGAGCCAGAGTGGTAGTGACAAGATGGCTGACCTGCTGAGCTGGTGAAAACTATCCAAACAAAATTGTCTTCTTAGCAAACCAGCGGTTGTTAAAATTCTGTTGTTTTTTTTTGTTTTGTTTTTTAAAATCTTTTTAGTAATAGCTTGCAGAATGTCTGGAAGTATTTTTTATATTCTTTTTGGATAAATTAGCAGGCCCAATGGGTCAAATTTGGCCCTGATCCTAAATTAGGGAATAAAGGGTTAAAATTGAAAAAGTGGATATTTCAGTGTTCAGTGAACTTATAGCAGTAATTTAATGCAATGTTCATAATTTTCCAAAGAGGAAAAGGGTTCTTGGGTTCTCCAGGGTTAAATAAATACAGAACAATGTATTACAAGAATAAACTGCAGAACTAAATACCCAAAAAATGAAGTAATTGAAGCTGTTTTGGCTTTACCTTGAGTTTGGGCAGACGTTTGATGGTTTTGAGTGGCCGCAGCACCCGAAGGACCCTTAGAGATTTGATGGTGCTGATATCTTTGCCTTTGGTCCCCCTGCAGCGGAAAGCCAAGTTAACACACAGACACACGTACAAGTCAGCCCTGGTCACCACCCTTTAGCTTCCTGTACAACTGAAATGAGTGGGTAAGGGTCACTAACACAAGTACAAAATATAGTTTTATACTTTACCTTTGCAATGTTTTCAAATAGAGTATATGATGTGTGAGGTTGTGCTATTGGCCGAAGTCACACATTTTAATTCATTTCTCAAATATCCACATGCAAATTTCTGCTTTTATATGTTTTATTTCCTTATTATTTCCAGGCAAATGTTCATATCCATGTCACTTATGAGAATTCAAATTGTAGATTTCAAAATATTGGATTAGGACTCAAAATAGTTAAAGGGATATAGCGTTAAGTTCATTTCTGATAATAAATGAATGTGTGTGTTTTTTTTTGTTTTTTTTTTATGCACAGCGTAACTTTTTGGGTAGTGTGCATGACCCCTGCTTGTCTCCATGGATATGTTAGTTATCACATTATGGCATTAAAGCTCCCTACATCTCTGGTTTCAAGGTATGTCAAAAACCTGTTTATCACCATACAGTGGAATATTCAAGACAAATAAATAAAACCTCCAATGGGAACAAGCAGGGGACCAACTTAGCACTAGAAAAGTTACATAAAGCACCTTAAACAACAGTAGTCTTATGTAATTAATTTAGAAGAGACAAAAGAAGCTTACTTTTCCTGTAAAATGTAACAAAAGCATGCATATTTCCTACCACACTGCCACACATTTGAATTCAGTGTCGCTTTTAGTAGCAGAAAAAATGAGAGAGGCTCTTATTTGTCATTTGGCGTAATCGTGTTTTGTGCGTTTGTACCAAGCCGTTTCTACTGACACTAATCTTGTTAAGTACGACTTACTGGTGTGTAATTGTCACACAGCACACTGCATACGCGCCACTCCACAACCAACCTCACACAGATGCATGCGCCGCTTTACCATTCACAATATATGAACCACATAATCCTCATTCACAACTGCTTTCTGATTTCTAGTATATTCCGGCATGCACTGGACTGAACAAAAAGGCACCGCCCGTCCTTTTGTTGAGAGATTTGACATGCAGACGTTTTCTGTGCATCAGGGATCAGTATCGCCAAGAATTCAAAATATCGTAAATAATAAACTTGGTGATACAGATCTTTATTGTATTCAAAGGTTGTAAATGCATTGCTTTTTGAATGCTTGAGTTATTTGCAGACTCAAAGCACAAACATTTCACTTAGAAAGTCTCTGTTTATTGTTCATATACTGTACCTTGGACTTGTATGATCTCATTACTGCAAGAACATAAACATTTGATCTATGTGCTATGTCATTTTAAAGACTATAGACTGAGTTATATATACAAAGACACAGTGGCTTCAGCCGAATAACTGGGATAAGATACAAATCCTAGCAGTTTTTCATAGTAACTGAGTGGGCTTCATTGCTATTTTAAATGAAGGTAGATTCCATTCATTTAACACACATCTGCACCAAAGATTAAGTAATAGTAATGAGTAATATTTCTGTGAGCTGCAATGGATAAATGTATGATATTGTTACTTAATATTTCAATTACACTTGTGAACAAGGCATTAAAGGGGCACTACGTAAGTTTTCTACTGTAGGTTCTGTCACCTGCGGGTTCCACAGTATGCTTTAAATTTATCTGTCTTTCATTTACTCAGTGAGTCTTTACTGCCAAAAAATAGTAGTTTGGTGAGGGTCACTTCCTTGTCTTCATGGAGATTTTAGTTTTATGCCATTTTGTGGAATATTACAGGCAAAACAACAACATTTCCATGGAGAAAAATAAGGTTTTGAACCCTCGATCTGAAAACTGACATAGTGCCTCTTTAAAGGGCCCATATTACAGTATTTTCTGGTCTGTTATAATGTTGTTTCCTCATCACAAACATATCTGAAGTGGCATTTTGTTTCATTCACACATATTTAACACAAAAACCCTGCAAATTTAGGCTGAGTTCTTCTCTCAAGCAGAAAACACTCTGTTCCACCTTTTGATTTTACGTGGTAACACAGGAAGCGCTCAACTGTGTTTTCAAACTCCATACACCATCACTAGAATCATTTGGATGATTTCAGCCCTGGAATTGCCGATCTCTACTGAACAAAGGGTAAAGGTAGCTGTTGAACTTGAAAATTACCACTTCATGACATCACAAGGTGGAAAAGAGCATTTTGAGCTTTGGAGATGTCGACAGACTAGTAACAAAGGGTTAGTCAAACATGTGTGAATGAAACAAAACACAACTCCTGTTTTTTTTATTTATTTTGGGGGGGAAGACAACATTCTAACATGGCTTAAACCAACAGTCAATTTTGTGTAATATAGGCCCTTTAAATAACACCTCTTGTTCATTTGGTCTGCATTGTTTCAATACATTACTTTTCTCTGGCTAACTTCAAAGAATAAGTGTAAGTCTTATCTGCTGAGTGTCTAAATGTCCAAACACTGATAAATTACGAATGATTTAATGGTGAGATTTTCTATACCTTACATACATCAAAGTTGGTAAATAGAATATTTACTGTACAATCTCAGTCTGAGTTGTATTGTATTCCATGCAGCAGCGTCCATGCTCTGATGCACATTATTGTCTTTGCATGCGTTTAGTGATGTAGGCCTGAGCATCTGTAGACCATACACTCACACAGTCACAATGAGGTCTAGAGGAGAACCACGTCAAGAATCTGATAGCTTTCACTGAATAGGTCTCGTAATGCAGCAACAAGCAGCAGAGCCTTAGGCCAATACAGCTTTACATGTCGCATTATCACTGAGGCTATGTTCACTCTTGGTTTCCAGTTAAGTCCTGATGTAGACTTGTCTAGTCCTTTTTAGTCACAGTTTAGTCCAGATTTAGTTCTAGGTCCCATTTTAGATCCAGTTTGGATGTGTGGTGTGTGCAAATGTGAGCATAGCCTAAGAAATTTAAACTATCCTCCCAATCATTTTTATTGGTAATAAGAGTTCTAGCCCCAGTGGGGAGCCTTTTGTAGGGTTGCAAAAGTATCAAAGATCAGATACTAATCAATACTAATATCGAAACTAGATACTAAGTCACATTCACTGGACAGAAATTAACCTAAAGCTGAATAGCTTTAGAATGATTTTGAGCTGTATCAGAATATGTGTAAGACAACATAGATTAGTATAAGACCATGGACCACTGTGGAACCTACCTGGACGACTGAGAGATTACCCAGATATAAGGCCACATGGTAATATAAAATAAAGTACTAAGATTTTATTTTGAAAACGACATTCTATTGTCTAAATAAAGAGCATTTTTATTATCGTCGTGGTATCAGAATCTGCATTGAGTATCGAGTCTACTCCTTGAAATTGAGTTTGAAATGTTAGTATCATGACAACACTACCCTATAGTACATGTTTTTGATTTGTCATGTATCAATGTGTGAAATAATCATAAACTTACACTGTTTCATTTCTTAACAGCAAACTTGGACACTGTAAAATCTTTTACAGAGGCTACAATGTGCCAAATATCCATAGGGAAAGTGAGGGAGTAAGGCCAGATGATAATGAGGTGTCTGGCAGCAGTGTGAGCAGGGCCACATAGGTCCCACTCTGTTCTGGGGCCAGGACAGAGGTCGGCCCACTATCCCAATCCATCTTCCACATGGCTATTTTTAGAGCCCTGTCTTTATACAACAGTTTAGTTTATTGATCAAACTTTCAACAAACTGCACTGTAACCAACTTTCAAGGCACAACTACACGGTGTTCTTTAACAATTAACATAACAGCATTGTCGTTTTAGAAAGTCTATATTGTTAAAGAGGCTATACCCGATTTTTTCCATGTAGCTGAGCATAATTTATCTGGTCCCTGTACAGATACATTGTATGAGCAGCTCTTGAGTTCAGAATGAGACTCCAAAGTATTGTGTGCATCTTTGTTTTTATTGGCCGAGAGTCAGAAAGTGCACTGTTAACATGCTAGTTATTGCTAGCATTAGCATAATGGCAAAAAACCTTCTGGCCTCTGAAAAGACGTGAAATGTGGTTATAAACTCATTGCAGAGAATAATTAGGATGATTGGAAACGCATATGGTAAGTGTAAAATGACGCTGACACACTTCAAGGCATAATTTAAAACAATATAACTTTGTTAATTTGACACTTGATGAAACCAAGACATCTGTGCAGCTCTCTGCTGTGTCAAAGCAGCACAATACAAAACTTTACTGTAGTTTATAAACACTGTAGGCTGTTCTCTCCCTTTCGCCTCACGTTTTAGCACTGTCTTCTTCATGCAGCTGTTTGGTCTAGATCACACCTGGACTTTGGACCAAACCAAGCGGAAATTCCAAAAGCTCTGGACCAAAGGTTGCAAGTGTAAAAGCGCTCCAAGAGAGTAAAAATCAGATTCAGTGCCTTAAGCAATCGCTTATGCCCTTGGCCCTGTGTTATGAAATGCTTTCTGAAAATGACTTATCAAGGTTGTCAAGAAGGAATTTGCTCAGACTGGTTCTAAACTGCACATGGTTTAAGATGTTGATCTCTGGTGCGCTGCTCTCTAATCAGTTGTTATCTATTTTCAGACTAACCGCTTGAAGATTATAGGTGTGCTTTCTGTCAGTGAACATCTGGACAATACTTTAATAGGATATGAAAGCCAGAAAGCATGTATGTAACTGTTCCTGCTTTTTAATTTCAGAAACAATGTAATTTATTTTGGAGAATTTGTTTTATGTTGGACAAACATAAAAATGTTTCCAATATGTTACAAGGCATGTTTCAGTTGAGAGCTATCAGATTGCGGTTCCCGCTGATTAAGAGGAGCTACTGTGTCCATGTTAAATGACTTTGGTTTATGTTGTACAGGAAGTCGACCGTAAGAAGAATAGGAGTCAGAGGGGTTGTTTGGGGTTGGTTTGGGGGCGGGGGGAGAGGGGCGGGGCAAAGGATTAGGTCCCCACCTGGTCACACCTTGTTGCGATCTACTTGGGGGAAAACAGTGGTAAAACAAGGTACAGCACATTTATGGATGCTTCGCACAGACATAAGTACATAAAGCATATGTTTGCATCAACAACAGCACAGAGGTGTCTGAGGACTACAACTAAAGCAACTAGCTGATTGGAAAGCTATGTCCAAGAGTGATTACTGTTAAAACTCCTCAAATGTCTAAAAGCTAATCTACAATATTAGTTTATCGTTTGAAAGACAATTTTAAAAAGTGCAAATATTTATGCATTTTCAGCAAGCAGGTTAACAACTCAACTAATGTATGGAAATATGACGTGAACAATGAAAGAAATGAAAACAAAGTGAATATTTGTCTGTACTGTTTCTGTAAACTAAAATACGATCATCATTGTACCTTATGTCAAATTGCATATTAAATTTAGCAAAAAAAGATATATATATATATACATATATATATATATATATATATATATATATATATATATATATATATATATATATATATATATATATATATATATATATATATATATATATATATATAGAGAGAGAGAGAGAGAGAGAGAGAGAGAGAGAGAGAGAGAGAGAGAGAGATTTTTTGGTTGGTAGGTTTTTGTTTTGTTAGCTGAAAACATCAAAAGCCAGTGTATGACATTGATTCACTGTGGGCAATAAACCAATTTAAATTTTTGTAATACATAAAAGCCTTGACACATTTGGCACAAATCTGAAAGTACAGAGCAAGCAGAAACATTACAGTGTGTGATTTATGGGATAGAAAAGATTGCTATCCATCTGCAATCTGAAAGTAATTGAATCTGCACAAGCCACTAGTGCTGTCTGCAGGGTCACATCAGAGTGTGTCAAATTCAGGGCTGAGTATCTAAAGGGCATACGTGACTTTCTACATGATTCTACAGGAGAACCAAGAAAAGGTTCATAATTCAAACAGACCAAATAAACCAGCCTTGTATTTTAAATAGGGATGCACTCATTTAGTTTTTTTTAGTTCCGATACCCTAATTAAGAATATATATTTTACTAAATTATTTACCAATTAGATCAGGATGCTATCTAATATAAAATTATCACAGTGAGCAACCTTTATGTCTGAGTAATAATAAATTAGTTGAAAGAAATTAAAGTTAAATATTGTGAAATGTATTTTATTTTCAGGTCACGTACAAGGTTTCATGCATTCTGGGTAAAGTTTAAAGTTTTGACCACGCATATAGCATAAATTCAGTAAGGTGCCCAACCAAATTTGAAATAGGAGGTAATCAGGAACAAAAAAAGGTGAATAACTCAATTTAAACCTAGCTCTTTAAATGCCCTGCAGATCTCTTCACCTGAGTGACTGTAGATTCAGGGAGTTTGATTGAGGCTGTGTTATGGTCCATTGTCTGCCATGAGCAGTCAGTCCAAACAGATGGTTCAAAGGCATGCATGACCAGTGCGTGACAGCTGCAGGCTCCCAGCACTCTGTGTCAGCCAGCATCTGACCCACATGAAGATAATGGGAAGATTATAATGTATGAAGAGTGGGGAGAGTTTGCGAACAGGTTAAAACATTATTTAGATCGTGATTTTGGACTGAAACTAAGTCAAAAAAATCTATTAGGAGGGGGCATCTTTGGAATATTGCTATTGCTAACACATAATATACTTAAATTGGCATGTTATCTTTTATTGTTTTGAGAATGCTATATTCGCTGAAAACAATATATTAACATGTTAAATTGGTTTCAGTTTCATTTTTGACGCTGACTCCCACTCCCCCTTCAGAGTGCAAAAATTACAACAAAATCAGCATGGATCCCACTAATGAAACTTCAGGATTGTGAAGTTGTAGTGTATTGTTTATATCATGCTTACTTCCAGAACTATTTAACTCTGTTAAGACAAAATTAAACTATTTCAAATGCTTTCCCTAAACGTTTCAGACTTTGTGGATTAAATCTGGTAGAATATGCAACTAAGCCAAGCTAGATCTAGTAACAATTATGAGTAAATATAGCTATTTGAAGGTTAATGTGCTTTGCTAATACCCTAAATGTATTGTAAATGTTCCAAATGGAAAGCAATATTATGTTAAATAAATATAGATCTATGTGAGTTAGATAATTGACATACAGATTCCATAGTCTCTCTTAAGCATCACTACATCACATACTGCTAACGTGATGAATTTAGTCCCACTATCTACACGCTACCCCTGTATTTTCTTACAAAGCCTACTACTATTTCTGGCTCATTTGCTGCTAAATGCTCCACTCTGTCTTCTGCTCCTAAGTGCATTGCTCACTCAGCAAATTTCCCCCCAGACAACATCTGCTCACCAATGTCAAAATTTAGTATTACAAATCTGGTGAGCCCAAGGCCAAAAACAGCTCAAATTAACTACCGAAAGTTTGTGATAAAAGCATCTTATTTCTGGCATCTCTAACATATGGCTGATAGACTAAGGCTATTAGTTAGAATGTGATAGATTTTATAGAAGTATCCATTTCCAACACTAGAGCTACTCCAAATCTTAAATCTTACAAATTTGGGAAGCGTTGAAGGTCCCGTACTTGATTTTTTTCCAATGCATTTGAGCAAAATTGGCCTTTCCCCAGTAAGTTGCTTTTGAGGTCAAAATTAGTCTGCAGTCTACTGTCGGCATTTTATTGTGCGATAACCAGGAAGAAGTCTGTGTTAACATGCTAGTTGTTATTAGCTTTACCATAACAACAAAACTTCTCACTGGTCTCCGAGAGTTGTGAAAATTGAATGTAAACTCATAACTTTCGACTTCTGCAAAGTGTTTAAACTGAACTAGTCCTGTTTGCCAAGAATGGCAACCAGTCATTACGTTGTTTTTTTTTTGTCTTTATAACATAAACTAGGGAACATCAATGCAATGCTAATAGCCGAGGATATGATTGACTATATAGGAGTTCCAATGTATTTCCAATCCTAATGCTACTCTGGAAGTTACATTTTACTTATCTGGCAATCTAGGCCAAAAACAGCAACAAAAAAACATTATAATCTATTACATCTAAGAGTAGTCTTATTATAAGACTAGTACCTAGAAATTAAAACACAAATCCTGACATGCTACGCCATAATTTGCAAAGAATTATCAACTAAATACTTCACTTTTTCGTACTATAATTCATTTTGGGGTCCCATATCATAGACTAGGGCACATAATTGTAATGCTATTAGCTTAGCAACTAACGAGATTGATTTTAGACTAGTCCAATGTGTCTGACAGATACAGGCCATGCAGAGGAATGAACACACTAGAAGATGTGACACAGTGGCCAATGGGCGATCATTAAAACCCGATAGCTAACAGCGTACATGTGGAACAGTCTATTTAATGTGCATGCTAAGATCACATAGAAACCATCAATAGCCCCCCTCCACGATACTCTCCGGCAGCAGCTAGCCTGTTACATTAGCGAGCCTCTGCTGAATTAATAATAGAGGATGAGAAATGAATGGCTGGATAGGTCCGTTGGCAAAGTGCTGATGGAAAAAGCTCGCGTCAGAGGCAGAGGAGAGAGGAGGGATGTGGAGGAGAATGTGTGTGGTGAGATAAAGGTAGATAGAGCCAGTCAGGCAAGTCTAAAATGAACTACAAGACGGGGACGTGGCCCAGAGTCTGCAAAAAGCATCCATCGCCACAAGCAATTTGACTTCACACACTGTAGATCTTACAGTAAAATGCTAGAAAGCTTAAAGTAAGTGAATATTTATCTCTGTCCAAGCTTCATGGTTAATTAGAAAATAATCTGTAATATGCCTTTAGATATAGCTGTGTGGGAACATTGTATGCATCATGGAATGTGGTAATTTGCATACTGACTAGAATTGCGACTAGTGTGCATGATACTAATTGATACTAAAATTAGTATAGATTTGTATAAAAAAAAAAAAATAAAATCTCATGAATATTCTCATTTAAAACTTTTTGATTATCAGAATGCAGTTTTAAATGTTAGTATAATGACAACACTAATATTATTATTCATTTGTATAATATTAAACAATGGGGGTTTTAAACTACTGGAATTAGTGTTCACTCACTACAGCATGTTGACTGTAGCTGGTCCAAGGCTCTGTTGTTTACTTTTCATCATTTTGGCTTGTGTTAACTCTGTGGTGTTGCTGTGTGATTACAACAAACATGGCAGGTTTTGCTAGTAGCATTTGATTTATGTTCATTTTTAATCTCTGTTTGGTTTTAGGTTTTATGCCAAATGCCTTTTATGACACTACCTTTTTGGATTATTATTTAAATTCATTCTGCATCCTTTTTTGTCCAATGTTCAGAAACCATTCTCTGACTCACACCAGTAGACTGTATACTAAAATGAACAAAATTAGGCATTTGTTCAAGTATTACTTCTAATCAAATTACGTTTTTTTCTGCAAGAAAATATCACTTCAAAGACTGATGAGCTACTTTTTAAGACCTATTGTGAATAATAAAAATGCAATCACTTTAAAAATTCTGTTGCTCTATTTATAAAAGCACTCCAGGTAAGACCTTGTGTATGAAGCAATTGCTTGGCATGACTTTTGCAGCCATGTTAGTTGAGTATGTTTTCTACTATGGTGCATACAGTAACATAGTAATGATAACACACACAGGCAGCATGAGAGAGGTAGAGGAGGCATTACCCCATGAAGCTCCTGTAAAACGATCCCGCCACAAAAACAGAAAGCTTTTGTCAATTCACACAATACAGAAACAACAAGGACTCCCACTGCTCTAGACAGGCCTTGACAACATATTTCAAGTTGTAAACAAATGGACAGTCAGATTTAATCAATAGCACTGGTGAGGTCGTAATTGTTGACAAGAAGAGGGTGTACTCACGAAAATGCAAAAGCCACCAGCGCCCCACTGACCACTATGAAGTCCAGAATGTTCCACAGGTCTCGGAAGTAGGAGCCAGGGTGGAGAAGCAAACCCAAGTCTACCATCTATATGCAAAATCATGTACAGTATGAGGCTATGAAGAAGTGATAAGTCAAGTATGTTAATTTCAGACTAACACAAAGCCACACCACTGCAAATGACAAAGTGTGTGATTTATGGGATAGAAAATATTACTATCCATCTACAATCTGAAAGTAATTGAATCTGCACAAGCCACTAGTGCTGTCTGCAGGCTCACATTAGAGAGTGTAAAATATCTGTCAATCTATCATCTGTGTCAAGTATCTAAAGGGCATACGTGACTTTCTACACGATTCTACAGAAGAACCAAGAAAAGTTTCACGGTTCAAACAGCCTTGTATTTTAAATAAGGATGCACTCATTTTTCATAATATATATTTTACTATATTTTTTACCAATTAGATCAGGAAGCTATCTAATATAAACTTAACACAGTGAGCAACCTTTATGTCTACGTAATAATAAACTAATTGAAGGAAATTAATCTAATCTAGAAAAGTTAAATATTGTGAAATCGATTTTATTTTAAAGTCACGCACAAGGTTCCATATACTCTGGGCAAGGTTTTGACCACTCATAGCATAAGGTGCCCAAAATCTCAGTTAGAATAATCAGGAACAAAAAAGTTTAACTAAAACAAAAATCACACTTAACACTTATCTCAAAGCGGGTTTTGTGTCAGTGAAAATCTTAAAGGTTCACTATGGAACTTTTCTGGTGGAGGACCCGTCTCAATGGAGATGTTATTACTTTCCTTGTTTATTTCACATTACTGTGTGTCACTCTCGCTCTATGGCAACAGCCCAGGTTACAGGTCAGGTCTGTAAAGAAGTGATGCTGCTCTTCGTAAAAATGCATGCAAAAACTGTCCTTGAATATATACAATATAGATGAATATAGAGGTTGAATGCCATACTGTAATATTCTAAACTAAGCAGTAACATGTCCATGGAGACAAGCAGGTAGCAGACCCCTCACCTTACAAATTACATAGTGCATTTTTAATAGAACTGCACTTTTCATATATAACTAAAGCTTTTATTTGATATAAAATACATTTTACCCAGACCACCACTTACACCCTAGAATTCCCAGCCCTAAATGCCCTTTCTCTGAATTTGACCCTTCTATGAAGTTTTGGTCAGCATACTTTCTTTATCACAGCAGGTGATTTAATACTCATGATAGAAATGTATTTTTTTATTTTCTTTTTTGTTTCATTATAATAGGTATATATTTGGCAATATACTGTATATAAATTAAGGTTACATTATATTGTCCCCATAGGGAAATTTTTCCTCTGCTTTTGACCCACCCTTGAATCCCACTGGGGCAACCTGTCAGGCGCAGTAGGCACATGGGTGTCCATCTTCAGATCTTGGTCAGGACTACCTTAGCTGGAGCATGATATCTATTGTGCAAGTTTTTGGTTGATGGGAAAAACCAGAGTCCCCAGAGGAAACACACCCAGATACAGGGAGAACATGCACATGGGCCGTCCAGGGGTCAAACAAACAACCTTCCTCCTGTGAGGAGGCAGTGCTAGCCACTCAGCCACCGTGTTGCCGTTACAGTATTTGTCCTTTGATGAATGAGTTGCCAAATAAAAACTCAAAATAACTAAGTGTAACCCTCTGAAGTAGAAAATATAAGATGAGCAAAATGCAAAATGTATATAAACACCAGAGTGTGAATTGTCTAACTTACCTTTATAACCATTTCAAAAGTGAAAACTCCAGTGAAGGCATAGTCCAGGTATTTTAACACCTAAAGAGATCAACAACATGGTAAACACAAACCAAAAATAAGGCAGCTTTAGAATTGAATGATTGAATATTTACTGAATCTCACATTGTTCCGAGGTGCGTTGGTCCACACTGGGTCCTCTGCAGCCAAAGCGATGCTGCTCATAGCAATCACCACTAAAATAGACATCTCGAAATATCGCAGAGTGACAATGTAATGGCACAGCCTCCTCACACTATGAAAACAGAGAGGTCCAAAGATCAGCTATAGTAGAATAGGCTCTGTGCACAACAGTGCTCAGCAACCTCCCTGTTAGCATCACTATTTCCTGTCCAATTTTATCTACGGGAAGTTTTTGCCAAGTCATGCTAAAGTGAAAAAAATAATTAAAGATAAGGCAGTGGACAGGGAGCTGTGGGTGGATGTCACTGACCCCATGTTAAACACTATAGAAATAAAATGAATACTTCAAAAGAGGACACAAAGAGACATGTTTGAGTCTCAATGCTAATGCTAATGCTAATTTTGAGGGATAATAAATATATAATAATATAAACACCACAAACTGAAGTATTCTATAAAAATAATTGAGTAGTCTTTATTTTAAATAATTTTTATTTTAATGGGTTGTTTATTTTATGTTTCACAATTTTAATAAAAGTGACACGCTAGCTAGCGTGCTGCTGTGCTCAGAGCCTATTTGCATTTTAACAGTTTAACGTATATGTTTTGATCTGGTTTACGGAGAAATAACTGTCTCAAAATAGCTTTAAAAAGTGGTGGCATTATTCAGTTACAAAGGTGTGATTGAAATCAGTTAAATTACTTTGTGCCATTACAATATATGGTAAGTTTGTGGACCCTGACAAACAATAATCATTTTTCAGTATTTGTAGATTTTACATTTGGATATGTCTTTAAAAAACAGTGAGTCACCCATAGTTATATAGAGGCCTACCCTAAGATGCTATGTGAAGTAAAAAAGTTGTTAGTAAAAAGGGTGTAACCCTGCAAATACTGACATACTGACTTTTTTTTACTGACTGAAAAATTGTGGTTCTTTATTATTGTTTTTGTTTTAAAGGGCCCATATTAGACTATTGTCTGATCCGTGTAATAATGTTGTTTCCTCATCACATGCATATCTGAAGTTGTGTTGTTTCATTAACACATGTTTAACACACCCTGCATATTTAGACTGAGTTCTCTGAAACTGAAAACACCGCAATGTCATGTGGTAATACAGGAAATGCTCCACTGTGTTTTTAAACTCCAGATAATCATTTGGGTAATTTCAGACCTGGAATTGCCAATCTTTACTGAACTAAAGGTAAAATGCATCTGTTAACTGACAACTACTACTACATGGCAACACAAGGTGGAACCGGAGCATTTTGAGCTTTGGAGATGTCGACAGATAAATAATAAGGGATTACTCAAACATGTTGTATGTTGTATACTTTTGAGAAGGTAATTATAGCATGGCTTAAAGCTCACAAGAGTAAATTTTGTGTAACATAGGCCCTTTAAAGTATAGATGAAGCAAGCAAATATGTTGCAGCCTCTTTGGTGTATATATATTTAAATAATCATATAGGTATAGTTCCAGAAAAGAAAAACAACAGGTTGGAACTATGCTCAAAACCTGCCAACATGTTGTTTTCTGTATTCAAAGTCGACTAGTACATATTAGACTGAATTTATGCTCAAATAAAAATAGTCCACCATTTTGTTCTTCTGTCA
The DNA here is from genome assembly GCA_019594935.1 of Periophthalmus modestus. Classification (NCBI taxonomy): domain Eukaryota; kingdom Metazoa; phylum Chordata; class Actinopteri; order Gobiiformes; family Gobiidae; genus Periophthalmus; species Periophthalmus modestus. Next base: position 14,544,886 of record JAIEZT010000012.1, on the reverse strand, counting down.
GCACTTTCCCTTTTCACACTGTAAACACTGTATTGTATTTATGTCTTGTATCTATTCAGAGATATGTCATCATAAAGAAAACAACATCGTTTGAAACATTGCATCATGGCAGCAGAACAGACATTTTATGGCTATGTGAGAATAACACAGACAAAAATATGTCTACTCACGGATTCGTTTGTCCAAAGATGAACATGGAGCTGTACGGCAGGATGGGTCTTGGTCCACTGGGATTCAGGTCCTCCAAATTCTTCTCTGTCATTGGCATCGTCTCAGAGTCTATGCTGTTCACTAGATAAAAGATTATAAATTGTAAGCATGTTGGCAACATCTGAGTAAATAAACTTTGCAGCAATTACAGCATTTTAATTACTTAAACAATGGTGGAAATTGATCTTTGAAACTCTAGATTTTTAATATAGTTACAATATGTGAAGTATTTAATAGAAAAGTTATTGACAAACATAGGCTAAGATTATCTGCTTGTCTGTTAATGACCACTGTTTCACTGTTTGATTTTCTAACTTTCTGAAAGTTAAATCAACAATTTTGCGGTGAGGCGACTGCTGTTGTGACGTTGGGCTATATATGAATAAAATGAATTGAGATTATTAAATAATGATGATAAGATTTTGAATTAAATTTACATTACAAAATGTTCAAACTGCAAAAGAAAGAAATAAAATAAAATCTAATTAAGTAGTCCCCAGCTCTCACTAACCCTTTAGTACATTGTTAGTATTCATGTGATTTTTTTGGGTGCATGCACAGCTTTTGAACAGCTTTTTAACATGGACATGTGCAACTGCGGCAGACCAACAAAGTGCACTAAATCCTAGTGCTGCTTATGGCTCTTACTTCCAGGTAAGTAAGAAAAAACACACTTTTATTAATTGAATTAATAAAGTTGAGTACGGAAGTACACGGAAATAGCATGGTTATATTGTGGCAATCTCTCTTCTGCTTACAACAGAATTTATTTTAGCCCCAAACTTTAATAATATTAGTGGCCTGTCACGATAACACATTCTGAAGTAAATATATTGATATATATTATATATTAATATTAAAAGCAAACCATAAAGCAGAATTATCCCTCAAAACTAGTCTAAATATTCAATATTGTTAAAAATATGAGCTGCAATAAATAAATGACAGAATGCAACACTTAAGTAGTATGCAACTATGAATCACAGAAGTTCATAATTCAACACTCTACAGCTCAAATCTCATCGTAGTACAGACAAAATAACCAAAAATGTCCCATTAGTACAAAGAAAAAAGCATCCATGATTAATATTGACCCCCCAAAATGATTGTTTAATTTAACATATATTGATAAGTAGATACATTAATTATTGTGACAGACGTAGAGTAAATATTAGTATTTTAAAAAAATTGAAATAAGGTCTATACACAGGAAGTCTTGTACAGGGCTCTGAAGAGGTCAGGTGAAAATAATTAGAAGAAAAATACATACAACTAAATAATAAACAATTAATAGCTTTAAAAATAATATTACCGTATTTATAAACAACACTAGAGCAGATAATATATGTAAGAAACCGTACAGCTATTTCAACATGTTATGAACTAACATAACTATATAAAATCCACAGTAAATTATTTTAGTTGTTTTTAAACCCTGCATGTTGTTTCACAAAATAAAACATCTAGAACAGTTTGAAATCAAGATGTGAAATATTTTGGTAACCTACTGTATATAAGTGTGTGCCTCTCACTCTGTATGATGGTGGTGTCGCCGGGTGGACAGGTGATGGTTACAGGAGGGACAGGTTCGGTTTTTCTCACGTTCCTCTGGTTGTCCGAGTCCTCGGGTTGGTCCGTAGGCCAGGACTCGGTGCCCTTCTGAGGGGAGATGGCAAGAGACTCCCCCTCCGAGTCGCCAAACCTTTAATTATACCATTATACTGATAAGTGGCAATGCAATGAAAGACTAACCCATCATAGTATGTTATTATCAGGGTCAAACCAGCGTCGTTTTCAATATTGCATTACATTATATTACCCTGCTCCAGTCTTTCAAGTGATTCTGCTTTCCCATTATCATTAACATTTAGCTACAAAAGCATTCCATAAAGCCCAAATGTTTATAATCAGATAACTTAGAATTACCAATTGATTTGTATTGATCCAAAATGGTGGTTAACAAAAGGGATAAATATTTTTTTTTATTTATGTCGCAAATGGGTTGGCCATGCAACCTATGTAAAAGTAGCCAAAATGTTGAGCCTGGCAGAAAGCTAGTATGAATGATACATGGAGAATGTTAGTGAAATGTATTGCTTTGCCTAGAGTTTTCCACATTATGACATCAAACTTAACCATCATGCATTTATTCAGTTATTTATTCAAGTGTTTTTATTGTTTATTGTGAGTGGGGTCACCTCTGCACAGATCTGGCCTTTAACTTGGCCTGGTGGCATGGCATCATCTGCTATTCTCCATGGATATAGATATTATTAATGCCACACAGTGGAACATTCCAAGCAAAACAATACAAAAGTTACATTAGAAAAGTTACATAGACTGAAATTAAAACTGAAGACTGAAATTAACACTCTTGGCTGGATTTGAGACACGTTTGGAGCACACAGTTGATCTACCTTTGACTGTGAGGCTTCTCCCTATCATTAGCCTCTTCCCCTTCCATGGTGGACTGTCCTCTGCAGCCGTGCGTCCGATGCCTCCTCCTCTCTCCGTTGGCTCCGCTTGAGCTCCTGTCTCCATCTTTGCTCCGTCCTTCCTTGTGCCTGGACCTCCTCTCGCCCCTGCCCCCAGTGCTCACCGTCCCATTCCCCTCCCTGTTCTGCCTGTGCGAGTGATGATGTCTGTGTTCCCGTTCACTGGTCACCCCAGCGCTGTCGTCCACCGAGCTTTGGTGGTGATGCCTTTTACCCCCCTCCCGGCTCCGGGACCGGTCGTTTTTGCACTCCTTGCTCCTATTTCCGTCTGGATCCTTGGTACGACTATGGTGCACATGGTGCCGTCCCTCTTTGCCACTCTCCCCGTTTTCGTTATTTCTTCGATTTTTGTGTCTGTGGTGTCGGCGGGTTTGATGGCACGTGGGGGCAGGTTCAGTATTACTTTCAGGGCCCTCTGGCTTGTTCTGGGTGGAGTTTACATGGTCAGTCAGTATTGGACCATCCTGGGGCTCTACAACAAGAGGTCTATCGCGGTGTGTTTTCATGTCTGGTCGGAGCGGGCAGATTCGGGGCAAGTCTTCTGGTTCCAGTTCATCGTACAGGGCTTCACAGCTGGCGCGGTTGTGGCGGCGCATCTGATTGGCTCTCTGCTCCCACACCGACATGGTCTTCATTGACTTGTGCTGCTCCTTACTGAGAGAGAGGCAAAGGTAAAGAGGTCAACATCAGTGTCACAATACGAAAAAGAACAAAATACTTCAAATTTACATGGTTTGATGTTTAAAATAGTTTTTAAAAAGCATTTTAGCTAAAAAAAAAATAAAAATAAATAAAAAAAAGAGAAAGAAATACCTGTGATCTCCAATACGACTTAAAGCAGTACTCATTTCCAACACAGGCAACTGACGATGGCTAAAATATTAAATCTATATTCTATTAATCATAATAACATAATACTGTATAAAGATACTTCTGCTTCTAACTTGCAGGCAACTATAGCCAATCAGTGGCAGTGTACATTCTGGACTATAGCCAGTTTGCATAAAACTGACTCCCTAAATCATGGACTAAAACACTACTGGAGTGTTGATGGATTTTTTTCATTTATCTAGATTAAAACATAACATGCATACTACATTAGACGATGTGGACTAAAAAAGAATCCAATCAGTGCTTTCTGCTTTTTCACTGCAATGCTGACAGCCTAAATGGACACTGCCAGATCTTGTTTCCGTTTGATACTTTACGACTTTACACTGGCAACTTGCACAAGAAACAGCAGTTTATTTTTCTACACGGCGCCCCCTGGATGTTGAATGATTTACAGTATGACTGAGGTGCAATGGAGCTTTCAACGCAGCGTCTTCTGCTCTCATAAATCAAAGTTGTCGGCTGTGAAAAGACACTTCTCCATGGATTATGCCAGAGCCAAGCATGGCTGTAGCACCATGCTCTGACATACAAGAGCTTTCCATTGATTGCAATACAGCACTTTGAAATGATTGTATGCATGCACTTTGGACACTGTAACAACAAGGGAGAGGTTTAAATCAAATCAGGGCAAATAGAATTGATATTGTATACCACCAAGGCAGAACACCACATACCACTTCAGAACATCATCCGAAGAGGGGCATAAATAAGTATTATAACTAAGATTTATCAGAATAAAGGCATAGTTAACACTGGAATAAACAAGGACAATACATGTGATCAAAAGTGGCTAACTCCGAAAGCCAGACTTATGTGAATAATTTTGCCTATTTTGGTTAATTTTGGCTTCAAATCCATGTCTAAATCCATGACACTGGGGCTGCATGATGAGAGAAAAAAATTGCCTGTGGTTTGTATTGCGATAACAATATTATTGCAGTATTTTAATATACTTTTTGGCACAATAACTTCAGTTATTAATCAGTTATAAAAACTGAACTAAGACAAAACCAAGGCCAACTTTGTGTTGAGAACTTTGTGTTGTTTAAGTACCGTATTTTATTTCCTTGCAATATCAATTATTGTGTCAGCCAAAGTTTCAATTGTTTGATATTTTCGCGATATATTGTGTAGCCCTTTTTGACACCATTGGAAACTGATGCTGGAATGGAAATGAAACAAAAGAAGACAAGGTTTAGTTAGCCACTTTTAGAAACAGCACTTGGGACTAAAACTAACCTGTTGGCTAAAATACACTGTCCCACACAAACATTAGTAGTATACTTTCACTGATTATTCCAAGATGCCAAGAATTTAAATGGATGTCAATAAAATATCGCAGATAATGCTTACTTACCTACACAGCATATATAAGATTTCTAATTGGATGAAATACATATGACAAGACGCACACATAATGACAAAAATGTCCATATATGGTCAGATGATATGGAAATGCACCACCCCTGGGTTGTATTGACTTGCCCCTGTGATAGCCACAGTGATAATGAGGCTGGTATAAACCGCCATGCTAACAGGCGGCTAGCTTTACCTCAGGTAGTGATGGACTGGGGTGCAGACATAACTCCTACAGACACATAGAAGAAGCAACAGACAGAAAGGAGAGACTTCAAGAGACAGGAACTTAACAGACAACAATAATTTACAGAAACAAATACAGTGCATAATAGAGTATTAATCACATAACATAACAATTAATCCAAATAATTTCTATTCAAAATATAAAATGACAATACATGTCTATAATCAGGCTTTATAAACATACTTTTACTTAAAACAAATATTATACATTATTTGTTTTGTTATTGGCCTTTAAACATGCTACTGAGTACATTTGCTTTGGCATTTCATGTTTTAAAATAATAAGGGCTATTTTCAACTTGATCCAACTAATGTGTTCCCTATACTAGGAACTAGTGTTAGGCCACAATGTACTGGCAGATAACAATCCTGGGAAATTCAAAATCATGTGTTTTTTGAGTGCTCCGAGGGGGTGGACTTACTAAAAATAGTGTTGTGACAATCACAAACAAGTCAGCTATTTTGAATGAACGGATGGATCCAGATTTCATTTTTTAAAAGAGCCAAAAGTAATAATCTCAAATGCAGTATTACTATGTTTTCTTAGGTTTAGTGAAAGATAAACTGAAATATCCTTTCATTTGGTATGATGTAACTGCCTCTAAATAATAAATAAATTATACAGTCTGTTAGTATATAATTTGCTATTCATACAATACACAAAACAAGACATAACAAACAAAAATAGAAGAGAATGTATTAGAGTATATAGATGGATGACGAAGTATGAAGGTGATGGATGCACTGATAAAATCATACTAATGAATAATGCAACGAATACACCACTGTCTGATGAGTGATCAGGCACAGTTATCAAAGACAACAACAGTAAAAGACACAACAGTAAAAGACACAACAGGAAAATCAACCCAATCCAATGCACTGGGCCTATACGACATTTCTTAACCCCAAATTAAAAGTGCAAAAGCAGTAGTAAACTAAGTCAAAATGTGTACAAAATCTACATACAAATTTGAATAGGTGACTTCAATAGTTGTCTGTTTTATATTCATTAAAGGAGATATATTATGTTAAACAGAATGAGTGTTCAACCTTATTATAATGGTTTACCCTAATCCTTATTGTTATTCAAAGTTCAGTTATTTCCTAACCCCCTATCTCCACCCACAGCTCTGTGCTTGCGATTCTTTGATTTACGTCAGACAAAAATATTTTAAAAAATTACATAGCCATTTTTCAAAAACTACAATCTGCCGCTTGTTATAAGGAAATAACAATTGGCCGACATTATAGAATCCGTTGTTTTGAACAGGAAGTCACTGGATAATTATTTCAGTTTCAATTTAAATGTAAAATAATGTAATTCAAATTTGAAATTGCTAATGAGTTCCACCACACAGAGTGTAGTGCCTTAGAGTTGCAGAAATGTCATATAGCTACAAATAATGGATTTGGTTGAAACACATATGTAGACACTCTTATCACAAACACCATGTTGTTATGATTCAAACAAACATATGCAGAATCAGAGAGACTAGATAAATCAGAAATATTTTAGGAAAGTACAGAATTGACAGAAGAAAAAAATGGCGGTATTTCAAAATTGTAGGGAATAACTCACAGTGAGCTAACGCTGCAGAGGGATGAGCTGCTAGAGTGCGCGTTACCTCGACTGCGTGTTAGAAAACTGCACATGCACAAAACAAAAACGCATGAAGTCAGAGAAACTGCAAGACAATTTATATACGTTTATTTTTTAATACAATTTCTCTGCTTCATTGGGTCATATATAGCTGCCCATCACCATTCAACGCAATGGGAAGTCAAAACTCAGGCAGAACTGTAGAGCAAAAGGCATAAATAGACAAATGCTTTGGAAACAGTATGGCAACAGTCATTTCAAATAGATTTTTCTCCATAAAGATAGAATGGACACGAGATATGCATTTTATGACTACAGCCCGGACCTGAGGAGGGAAGAGTGATACTGAAATCCAGAAACAGGCAGAATTTCAGTTTGACCGCTCATGCAAAAACAAGATAAAGTGTTGAGGAGTCTGTCAGGCAAACACATCAAAGACTACTCTACAACAAATAAGTACATTATGTTGTTACTCAAGGACAAAATATGTGCAATATAGACAACATTCAGGGTTATGGAATATGCATGGGTCACAATACATAGTTCTAGCTACCTAATGCATCCTTTAATGCTAAGCAATATTAGAAAGCTTCACATGAATTAAAAGCGCACTGTGTAATTTTTCTTGCGGAGGGTCAGCCACCTGTCTCAGTGAAGATGTTATTGCTCTGCCTCAAATGTTCCAGAGTAAAGCATTAAATTAATCTCTATGGGGACAAGTAGGAGAATCTGCCTGGCCAAGCTATAGGTCAGAGAAGCAACCTTGCTCACTGTAAGAATGCATGTTTTTCAAAATTTTTGAGTAATAAAAGTACTTGTACTTGACACATAGGTGAAGCAGTAGCATCTCCATAGAGACACGCAGGTGGTGAAATCCCCACAAGAAAAGTTATAAATCTATACATATGTACATAAATAAATAATATTACAACATAAAAACTCAAACTAAAACTAATACACCAACATGGTTATAGTTAACTCATTTATTTGTAGCCAGCCTTCAAAGCTACATAATATTAAATAAATGCATATCGTCATCATTAGGGCTAAGTGACTTACGCAGTGATGGAGATGTTGGCGGCTGAAATGGGGCTGACCTCCTTCACCTCTTTGGCTTTCTGCAAAGCCAGCTTCTTGTTGATAGCCTCCTCTTGCTCCTCTTCATCCTGGAAATATAGTCAGACAATAGGCACACGTGCTTTACTAGAGTCAGGTTATAACAAGTGAAACAAGGTTGAAGTTTGGACTTTATATGTTGTTTCTTCACTTACACATTTTTTGAATCACATAGTCACCCCTTTTGTCACATATTTTTCCAATAGCAGATGCTTATTTGTAGTGTTTATTTTATGCTTATTAATTCGACTGAATTTCACTGTCGGAATTGCTTACACTGGGCTACTGTATATAACGAGCATACTGAAATATTCATGGGTTTTAAATGAGATTAAAATATATCTTGTCTGGGCCATTTAAAGGCACTTTTTTACCATCTTAAAAATGTGGAAAACAGAACAAGTTCATTTTAAAAGGTTTGCAGTAGTCCTTCACTCATCCTTTGCATTCCGAGCATCTTTACTATTCATAATGATTTTCGCAACTTTCAGACAAGAGCGGAGCTTTGACACCAAGGTAAAGCTCACAACAGTATGCTAATGTGCACTTCCTGATTATCGCACGATGCTTTAGAATTAGATGCAGATGACATATTTTTACCTCATGAGCTGCTTATACAATATATATGTACTGGGGCAAAACAAATTTTGCTCAAATACAAAAAATTACAAGGATACACTCATAAATTGTGATACTGAACAGTGCTATTGGGATTAGACTCCCTGCCCAGTATATATTGATATGGTGCCATTGAAATTCAAGTTTATGACCCGGAACCACCCGCATTTCAATGTATCCAAGGACCTTAACCATCCAACCAACCATATAGGAACATATTACAGCATGAAAATCACCATAAATCTTACAGTGACTTCTTACTCAAGCAATGAAAGAATGAATTACCTTTGTAAGCTCCTGTGCATTTGCCAAGTTATCAACAGCAATGGCCAAGAAGACATTTAACAGTGTGTCTGGTTGCATTTGGTGTTAAGGAAAGAAAAAAAAAAATCTAAGAATCAATAATTCAAAATCAATATTCTACCATTGGAGCTGTTTATCAAATCAATGTGAAATTCCCTCTTTGTTTATGAGGTAGCCACCAGGGAGAGGCGATCAATTGTGTAGGATACAGTTTCCAAAGAGTGTTAGAACAATGAAATAAATGGAGGAAAACATGCCCCCGTGGACCCCGCCCTGCGATTCGATGCCGTGGTACATGACAGCATTCCAGTCTTCGCCAGTGAGGATCTGCAATGAGGAAAATATATAAAACAGATAGAAAGGTCATGGTTAGATGTATGCAGTGTAGAGTAGAGCTGGAAAGTACTTGAAATTTGTACAGTAGTTTGAATGTACTTAGCAACTGGTACAATGACAGCTGACCTAAAAGGAAATCTTATTTTGATTTCATTTTGAAATACTTTTGGAGTGCATATTAGATTAGGTCTTTGCACCGGCTTCCTGTGGCTCAGACACAAGACTTTAAAGCAGCTCTGCTTGTGTACAAGTCTCTCCATGGCCTAGCACCAAAGTACATCTCCGACATTTTAGTTCCATATGAACCATCTCGCACTCTGAGGACTTCAGGGACCGGCCTCCTGCTGGTGGTCAGAGTGAGGACTAAACATGAGGAATCAGCATTTCAGTTTTATGCAGCCAAAACCTGGAAGAAGTCTTCCTGAAGACATGAGACTAGGGATGGGACGATATTAAATTTTAGACCCACGATCATGGTGACCAAAATAATTGCGATTAACGATATTATCGCCATAATAATTAATTTCTAAACGTTCCGACGGCCCGGGCCTACTTTACAACTCTACAGGAATGTACATGTACTTCTGCGTCACCCATGCAAACAATCTACACATCAAATGAAAGCTACAGCACTCGTCTTTTCGAATATGCAAACAATTTTCACCTCCAATCACCACAGCGCTGACAGGAAAGATGTTTTTACAGAAAAGCCAAAAATGCGGATTTGGACTTCACTTACCTCTGAGGCTGTGGTTCTGTCAAACATCAACATATTCCTCAAAGGTCTCATTCGTTCTGTACAGATCCAGAGAATATAACCCACTTAAGAAATCATGTCCACAAAATAAGTTAGATCCTCCATGTCCAATCTGCTGCAGTAAAGTATTCCACACGTGAAATCTGCTCTGTCACTTTTTTGCATTTCTTTGGTCGATTTCAGGCAAATAAACTTAAGACAGCGTCCGACTTTGGCCATGTCTCAATTCACCAAAAATTCACCAAAGTGCCCTTAAGTCGGGCGGGTACTTCGACCTGCACTTCGAACAGTACATCGAACGGTGCATGTGACGAAGTGGGACACGGCCTTTCTTCATCAGTGATAAACACGTGTTAGCTTCTGATTGACACCAGTGTTGTCCAATAAGGTGGAGGTTGTGAGTCACTGGAGCCGCAAACAGCGAATCAGTGCTACATGTGACTGAAAGTTTACACCCCACTCTCCCCCGTGTAGAATCAACCAATCACATCACACACGTTTAGTGACGTTTTCTCCTCACAGCCAATGAGCAGCGGAGCACGTGTGTGACATGCCGAGATTTTCCAGACGGACCTCACCGAGTAAACGAAGCATGCGTGATGCGTGCGCATTCTAGGCGCGTTTTGCTTCTAAACATGATGAAACGGACAAAACGGACAAAACAAAGGAAGTACGTGGTCGAGGACACTGTGAATGTTTGTACAAGTTAAACTAGAGGCATCTCGGTCCCGGAGTGGTTCGTGTCAAAGACTGAAGACGGCTGTGGACTCAGGAGTAGAGGAACTTATTTTTTGATGGATTGGATGCTGTTCTCGATCGGTGAGCGTGGTTTATTCTGCTATTGACATGATTGTAGGTAAATATATATCGTGTGTGTGTCTGTAAAATGCTGTTTAGCTACTACACACAACACAATCTGAATTCAATAGTTTATGTCACTTACGATGAATATTTTTGGCTCAAGTTTGTCAAACAATGCAGGATGGTTGTCTTGTAAATGCGCGTGCAAGTTGCTCATGTTTTGCCCTCGGACCCGCAACTTTTTTTCGGCAGACTCTGCCACTAGAACAGGCACAGATGCAACAAGTGTCATTGCTGTGACAGAGGCCCCCCCAGAGTGAGCAAACACCAAAACTAGCATCTAAACACTGTATTGAAACCACAAAGATGAGTCAGTATGGTGCCGTAAAGACGATTATAATCGTGCGCGATGATCACGATTCTAGAAAAAAAAAATGCCACGAACGATTAATCGCTGACATTTTTAATCGCAATTAACGATATTATCGTATATCGTCCCATCCCTACATGAGACAGACCTCTATTTTGACAATGTTTAAATCCAGTCTCAAAACAATTCTGTTAAGCTGTGCATGTGACTAAAAGGTTTTTATTCTGCTCTTTTTTAATGTTCATTTTATGATGATTATTTGTTTTGATTTGTTTGTGTTCTAATTGTAATGCCTTTGTTATTCTGTAAAGCTCTTTGAATTACTTTGTATACATATTGTGCTGTACAAATAAACTTTCATTGCCTATTACATTATATGAGATTCTTGTAAATGAGAGTAATATCTCTCCACTCATCCCTTCATTTTTTTTTTTTTTTGTTCTCTTATTAGAAAACAACCACAATGCAGCACTCACAAATTCACCAAAGTCTCAAACCAGGAACCCAGGACCTACTTGATATGTAAACAATACTTTGTCGAGTGGAGTGGGCAACCGCACTTCAGTAGTTTATGTAAGCTAATACTTTTACCTATACTTGAGGAATATTATTTACATTTTAGCAAACTATACCCACCTCTGTAATGCTGACACAGAGGAGAGAGGAGGGGGAAACACTAGGTTGACCTTTACCTGGAAGACGGTGAGGATTGCTGCTGGGAAGGTGTCAAAGTTGGTTGTCGGCGTTTCATCTTCAAAATTAAACCTGCAGGGAGAAAATAACTCCTGTGTAATCAAGGTAAACCAATGTGGTTAATAACATGTCTGTCAGACTCTGGAGAATCCCCATCAATACTGCAATGTATATGAGGTGAGAGTAAGGAGCGCAGGCTGTGTTAAAAAAAAAAAAAAGTACACTGTTACCTGTTTGTGAAGTAGCATTAATCTCAGTTATTTTTTGTAAATTTAATATCATTTACATACAACTGTAAAATGTAGATAAGTTTAACATAAATAAGCAATGAAGAATGTAAAGGAGACAGGTCAATAGTAGTAGTAGCAGCAGTAGTAGCAGTAGTAGTAGTAGCAACAGCAGAAGTACCTCCTGTCTCTCTCTCTAAAACCTTCAGATCAGGTTAGAAATCTAGGGGTAATAATGGCCTCAGACTTAAACTTTAACAGCCACATCACATCAATAACATCTGCAGCTGTTTACCATCTAAAAAACATTGCAAAAATCAAAGGTATACTGTCAAAAGTAGGCTTAGAGAGACTTATCTATGCATTTGTCTCCAGTACGTTAGACTACTTTAATGGCCTGCTCACTAGCCTCTCCAAACGAGCAGTAAGACAGCTGCAGTTCATCCAGAACACTGCTGCTTGGGTCGTGACTAGAACCAGGAAGTACGAGCACATAAGTCCTGTGCTCAAGTCTCTGCGCTGGCTCCTGTGGCTCAGACAATAGACTTTAAAGCAGCTCTGCCTGTGTACAAGTCTCTCCACGGCCTAGCACCAAAGTAGATCTTCGACATGTTAGTGCCATATGAACCATCTTGCACTCTGAGGATTTCAGGGACTGGCCTCCTGCTGGTGCTCAGAGTCAGGACTAAACATGGGAATCAGCGTTTCAGTTTTATGCAACTAAAACTTGGAACAGTCTTCTTGAAGACGTTAGACAGGGCTCAACTTTGACAATGGTAATGTTTAACAGTGCACAAGACTGAAAGGTAAGTACATTTTTTAAGGTCAGTAAATTTTATGATGATTATTTTTGCTTTGTTTTTGATATCTTTCTTATTCTGTAAAGCACTTTAAATTACTTTGTGTAAGAATTGTGCTATACAAAAAAAAAACTTGCTTTGATATTAAAGCAATAAATATGTTAAATGAACAGTTGGACTTCAATGCATATATACAACAAATTGCAATACTGTACACTGCAGTCAGACCATACAAATTAAAAATATCAATACCTATTTGAAATTCTGTGGACTTGGTTCATTTATCGATTTATCACAATCGACTCAAAATAGCAATTTGAATGGTCACAATTAGCAAATTGCAATAATTTAAGTCCTTTAAAACAAAATATCCTGTTAGCTGTTATGTAAAAAAATTGCAAACAGCGGCCTTGTTCACATGCACACCCAATTTCTTATTATAATTAATATTAATCAGATTTTGAGGGTGCATGTAACCGCAGCTACTCTAATTTAGATCAGATTTTTGTTTAGTTCAGCAGTTCATATTTCAGTGTTCTCTCTAAAGTTAATGCTTCTGGACATATCAAAAATGTGTCCTGCAAACACAGTCAAATTATTAAAACATAAATTGAAAATCTAATCGTAATCACAATGTTTGTCAGAAAAATTGCAATTCAATACTTTCCCTAAATCATGCTCATAGCTCACAATTAGACATTCTAAGCACTGAAAAAGAACAACTCTTCTCTTCCTTTGTGCTAGTGGGCATGGTTAATTTATTGCATAGCTTTACACACTCAATAGCTGAATTTCAGCTAGTTTATAGTGGAATAAGCTTACATTGTGGTATAATTCAAATACATTGTCTCATTGCCCTGGTCGTACAGCCATTGTGAATTGTCCTATGAGCTGTGGAGCTGACATTTGGTATCTCTGTGTGTCTGTGGAGACCTAATTATGTGCATCCCCCATCATAAAGAATGCACATGCGGCAGCTTAAAATGGCACCCCAATTTATCTTGTGCCTTTTTCAAATCCAAGTGTGCTTACACTCAAGGAAGTGGTCGGGAAAAAGCACTGTTGACTATTTCCTAATACTATACATTTGGAAGACCACTGAAGACCATTATAATCTAATTTCTAATCACAATTTCCTAATCGTAGATTAAAGCAAAATTCAATAGTAAAATAAGTGCATTTGACAGGTTTTCATGTTTTTGTAATTATTGCTTGGTTTAGTGGAATAGTACCAGTACAAAAACAGGTATTTTGTGCTAAAAGGAATACCTTTACCTACGTCATTAGTGGGAAAATCAATGGGAAAATTCATTCAAAGTGCAGGAACAAGGAAGGCATTTTCTTGACAGTTTAAACATTGATTAACAAAATAAAGGTATTGCTATTTATTTTCATTAGTCTAATCATAACTATTTGTTGGAATTTGACATGTTTTGGCAATTTTATTGTATAGGTGCATTAAATTTACACATATGGTCACATTTTTATATAGCACTTTTCCACCTTCAAGGCACTCAAACTGCTTTTACATCAGGGAGCCATTCACCCATTTACACACATATTCAAAGACTAGTGAACGCAGACACTGGGGGCAGAGATTAAGGGCAAGGTGGGTTAAGTGTCTCACCAAAGCTGGAATCGCACCGTCAACCTGTGTGTCACTGAATCTTACTGCACAACCAATGATATTTATGTTGAGAGCGGGATTCAAACCACCAATCTTTGGATCAGTGGACAAACACTCTACCAACTGAACTACTGTTGCCATACAGTTTATCTACTGCCCATGTCCAAATAAGGAACCGAAATTTGTAAAAATGGAAAAAACTAGGCATGATTTTTTAGAACATTCTTAAATATAATGATGTTAATTATGTTTTAGTGAAATGAGAAGTCAAACCTGCCATATGCCACTTAAGTCAGATAGTTAATATCTACTTACTGTCCACCAAAGAGTTGCATTCCCAGCAGTGCAAAGACCACAATGAAGAGGAAGAGAAGGAACAACAAGCTGATAATGGACTTCATGGAGTTCAAGAGAGACACAACCAGGTTTCTCAGAGAGTTCCAGTACCTATGGCAATATGTTCATGTAAATATGAATCTTAACAATACGAGGAAGATGACGTTTTGAATTTCTTACTTGGTAACTTTGAAAATCCTGAGCAGCCGCAGAGCCCGCAACACACTGATCCCAAATGACGCTCCTGGTTTGATAGCGGCCCAGATCACCTCAAAAATACTGCCAATAATCACCTGTGATAGATTAAAGTAAAATTATAAGAACATATACTCCACTCCATATGCATCCATTTACATTTAAGTGCATTCAAAGCTTACCAAAATTTGGAAAATTTAGCAACAGTGACAAATTTCTCACCCCAGAAAGTACAATATAAAAACTAGCTTTAATCTAGCTTTAATACTAACACGTGTTGTAAACGAAAGGTAAAGAAGCCATTTATAATGCAGTAAAATAATATTGGCAATTAGCTTCATCTGATTGGCAGCAAACATTATTCATGTATCATATATTTACTATTGAATTATCCCAAAGTAAAATCCACAGTGTTGAATTTGACAATTGCTATGTAATATGTATTCAAACTTTTAATTACAACTCCATTTCAATTAAATACTGAGCAGCCTGCTCAGGTTCGGGAAGAAAATTTGTATTAATTCCTTCCATAGACTTTTCGAAAAATTCAAATAATAAGACTTCAAAGGCATTGAGGAAGCTAACCAGCTACATGGTAACTAATATCTATTACATGGGGGGTGAAGATGATGTCACTTCTGGGTCCAACTGGCATTTTTGGCGCAGTGCTGTCTGCCTTGGTCCCAGAAGTGACATTGCACATAACAACTCTACAGTGTGATCTTATCTGAAACCAAAGTGAGTTGTATTTTTTCAACAACAGCTCATTTGTATCAGGACACACAATTTAGGTGGCTGCAGATTTTTTACAACACAGCCATGACAAATCTCATAATATATCGTAATATAAAATCTTACCCCAAAGTCGAAACAGTTGAATGAAGAGTGGAAGTAATTCTGGGGTCCAAGTCCATACATTTTCATTGACATTTCGGCCAAAAACAGCCCCAGAAAGACAAACTCAGCCAGGTCTGAGAGAGACACAGAAGGAGAGAGAGAAAGAGAGGGCGCAAGAAAATGCACAGATCAATGTCGGAGGTTAATAGACACTGGCTCCCTGTTGATTTTCTGGACTGGCTTGGACCACAACGCTGCCCTGGAGTGAGGGGGAGCGGCTCTGTGGGAGGCCTGTGTTTACATGTTCTGTACCTGCTGCAGCAAAGGGAAACAGGAAGGACCAGCAGAGGCTTGCAGCACTGCGGTTGCCTTTAGTGCGTTTTAAACAATACAATAACATTGATTAGCAGGGTTTTTCACAAAATCAAAATGTACACTAAATGTACAATCATGAAATGTCACTTTCTTTTTTAGTCTGACCTTCAACTTTTGCTGTACCTATAAATATTAACATTACTTACCATTAATTAACTATAAATCTAAGTTTTGATGTTAGAACAATGAATTTACTGCCTGAATGGTAAAAAAAAAAAATCCTAAAATCTAATTTAACTAAGCCAGAATTAAGTGAGAGAATAACATGTAAAATTTCAGTAATACTGCACAAACAACAATACTATGACAAAAAGATTATGTGATTCTTCAACGTAATATTATTAAACATCCTTACATAGTGCATAGGTGAGCCACTCGGGCTGGTCATAGTGAACTATAGCCACACACAGCGTGTTGAGTCCCACCAGACACAGGACGGTCCAGTAGAAGCTCTGGGACTTGACAAGTCTGCGGATGGTGAAGCGGATCCTCTTCTCTTTCCTCCTGAAGTACGACGAGTTCTCGTTTTTACTCTTTACACTGCCACGGGCGAACGGAGAGCCCTGAGGAGCTGTGGGGGCAAAGGGGAAGTAAGCATTGTTTCTTCTATTTGACCTGTTGTTTTGTTCAGATAAATCATAGTGCATCATCTCGACTGCTGGGAATACCAGGTGCCACAGTAGGGCAGCAGTGGCTCATTGCGTCCTTAGGCATGACACTTCACCCACATTTCTAGAATGAATGTAGTGTATGTGGTACAGATTGGTTGCCTTGCTTCTGTCAGTCTAGTAGTAGCATACCACCATCAAGTGTGGAGTGATTGAATAATGAACTGCAATGCATGATTATAAAGCCAGTGACTCTATGATATGATGTGTTCTCAGTCCTCAGGATATGCTAATAAGAGTGGTACCCCAAGTTCAGTTGTGATTGTACGGACTTTTTTTTTTTTTTTATTTTTTAGTAAGCGATAGGATATGGGGCAGAGCACCCACATGAATTTCCCCCAATCTAATATTGACTAATGTAGTGCCTCTTGCTCCTCTCTGTCTGTCTGTCTGAGTTGTCAGTCATTTCAGCTCTGCAGGTCTGAGGCACCTGATTCCCCTAGTGTCATAATGGTTAAATCCTCGACTGTGCGCAAAGCAGGGATAAGAAACAAATCCTAATACTTAATAGCCTGTAGGCCCAAACAAACCCTAAGATGCAAACCAAAACTGAGAACCCATTTGAAAAAAACATAAATCAGCACCAATGGTCTCAGTCATGTCATTTTTGTCATTTTGAATCAGACAACAAACAAAACACCCAATAACTAAATAAATGAAACAGTGATGTTAATAGATATTTTAACTCTCTTTGATTCGACATGTTCTGTCTAATTTAATCTGGTAGTGGCACTGTTACAGTTCATAACACCTGGATGAGTCACTGGTGCAAAGGTCTAATTGTGTTATAATTAACTCTTAACAACTATGACAAATCCACTTTTTACATTCACATTCATTCCAGCAGCACAGGAGTAATACCACATTATTAGGCTGCTTATTGCCTCTCATCCTCTTCAACCTCATGTGGTCTGGACTTATATTAAACTTTCTGTCCCTTAAATTAAACCTTAATGTCAAGTGGTGCTGGACACAAAAAAGGAGAAGAAAAATGGCTCTATTAGACTTCCATTAGTAGCACAGGAAGCACAGTGGGCTAATCATTTCCAGGTCTATTTTAATTCATAGATATGACTCAACATCAAGGACCCACTCCAGACTGTACAATATTGCAATGTAATTATTTTTTATTAAAGCAATATGGAGGATTTGTTTGAAAAGAAATATTCGTCCCATGAGTAAATGTTGCAATATTGGCTGAGGTAGATATTGTTGTATCACATCTATATAAAAATATCAAATTACTAAATTAACTGAATAAAGACACAACCTTAACCAGAGATGGGTAATACTTAGTTACATTTGAGTAAAGTTTGGAAGAAATTGCACTTTTTAGAGAAGCTTTCTGATGCTATACTTTTACTTGAGTCATATTTAGTTTGAAAACTTATTTAAGTGAAAGCTTTGGTTGCTCTTCCCCCTTCGCAATAATAACTAGTTCCTATTAAGTGTCACTTTCAGAGACCAAAGCAGCGTTTTGGCACCGCTATAATTCTAACAACAACTAGCACATAAATATAAAACAATAAAATGTTTTATAATTAGAGGGAGACGGCACGTAGTGGATATATTTTGACCCCAAGAGCTACTTATACAATATTTCTGTACTGGGGCAAGACAATTTTGCTCAAATATGTGGAAAAAGCTTAGGTACAGGACCTTTAATTTCTGTGTATTATTTAAGGTTTTGTCAGTTCGACTAAATTCAAATTATAAATCAGATTTAAATACATTTTGCATCCAAACTGTTACTGTGTACTCAAGTAGAAGATTCTCAATGTCTTATTGAGTAGTTATAGGAGTGACTACTTTTTATTTCTACTTGAGTAATATTTATTTAAAGTTTTGATACTCTGACTTAAGTACATTTTGGCTACTCTAACCACCTCTAATCTTGACTAAACCAGCTAACTTGAACTTAGATAAGTATGTGTACATTGAATTTAGTTAATATAGCTAGCTTATTAAAGTTATATGGTTTTATTGATTTTAGTTTTTTCCATGTTTTATTACAGCATCCAAATTTGGCAAAAATGGTCTAAAATGAAAATCTAAGGGCCAGATCTCTGCAGACTATGAAAAGTGACTCACCAACTGATGATATGTCGGTGAAGTGGTCCTCTCCTTCCTCTGCATTGATCAAATCATTTTTGCTTTTCTTTGCACGCTTGAGCACTGAAAAAAAAAAGACAAAATATGAAACAAAGTACTTGCTAGTCAAACCTATTAAAGCAATTATAAAGATGAAGTCATCAAGCGATATATATTTGTTATAAAACTAGCTTATTCTGTTCCTCTATTCTATTCATGACGAATAATTGGGACCATTGCCAAAGCGATTAAAAATTATTATATAATATTATGTCTTATTATGTGAGAGTATAGTATGAACTTGGCACTTTCCATAGTGTAATTCAAAACATGATTGATTTCTCAGCTGCAGCTTTGTGGGAAAATGGCACAAGATCTATACATCTACTTACAGAGATGGAATTGGTTATTGTTAAAAAGCATTTTGGTTACAAGGAAATGATGGAGCTGTTAAGTGATGATGTAATTTCTGGGTCCAACTGGCAACTTCACAGCTCTTCTAGTTTTGTTTTGTTTGGGGTTTTTTTTTGCCACATTTATTATTTTGGACCAGAAATTACATCATCACTTAACAACTCCATAATTTCCTTGTCCCGTCACACTTAACAAGTCAATAATGCATCACATGACCGTAAGTGTCTTTTTTGGATGTTTTCAGATGAATGCCGTATTGAGACTATAAAAAGTGCTTTTTATATAAAACATCAAGACTGCAAGACCACACACACTTTACCTATACAATACAAATGTAATTAGAAATGCATGGTCTATTCATATCAGAACAAACATGGCAGCTTACTGGTAAAATATGAAAGAAACAAAAACACAAAGAACTTAGAAACAGCATGGATTTCTTCTGAAGCTGTTAATATGAGGTGAGATTAGCATTCTAACTGAAGGTCCACCATGCTTTAAAAAGCATCCTGAAATTAAATAAAAAACTCTTGCTCTGTTTCCTTTTCATAAACTGACCACTGTGTTTAACTATTTCTGAAGGTAATTGAGTGGAATATAGGTTTCAGTTTAGAGCATCCAATTGCGTAACTCAGCAGCATTCAGTTTCCTTGTTAAGAAGAGTATAAAAGTCAAGAAGGGCATCAAACTCTCTAGAGCGGAGGGTATTAAAACTAGCGTGAAGGGCCCTTAGACCCACGCTGCGTCTGAACTGCACGTGTACTTAATCCTAATCACATTACTGTATGGCACTAATGATGGACTGGATTCTGACAGAGAAGAGGGAGGGTGGGACATAAAAAAGAAAGTGTGCAACTTAAGGGCAGAGGAGACTCGGAATGATGTGTGTTAGAAATGAACTGGAAGAGAGATGCACAGTGCGTCAAATACTGGTTATATTATATTGAAATGATTACAGTTCATTTGAAAAAAAAAAAAAAAATTATGGGTTTGACATCGTGACAACCTTTGGGGGTCCCAGTGTACTCATTGGGAACTACTGTGCTAGTGAAATGATGATATGGACCTGCCAATTCAGGCTATTTAGGCAATTAAGGTTATAGGTTGAATTACAAATTAATCTACTACACACTGCAGTATCCATATGGTTATCCATATGGGTTAATGTCTTAAAATGGACCACATACATTTTATATGCAATAAAAGTTTGCTACTAGTCTTTTTCCTACCCAGCCAAGACCACAAATTTTTACAATATCTTATAAAATCGTTATGGTCAGCCACCATATCTTGTATCAATAATTTTGATAGCCATGACTGACAGGTGGATAACCAATAAGAAAAAGGTATGATCTTAATAATAAAAGAAACAAGTCCACTCACTTCCACGTTGGTACACTGCGGGTTGATTGTAATATAAAATGTTATAATATCTGTATCATTGACACTTTAAAATATCTGCACTAAACTGGACACAACACCGGTCATCTTAAGCCATGTTTGCACTGTTGTTCTGATGTTATTATTGTTGTATATATTTACCTCTAAGTATTTTATTTTATTTTTAAGCATATAGTTTTTAACTTTATGCATGACCTTATTTGTACTTATTCAGTGTTATGCTGCACTTTATCACTGTAATATGCACAAATCACTCGAAATACAACTTTGAGAGTGTAAATGTTGAGGGGAAACAACTATAACATTGTTAATAGGTCTGATTTAAAGTTTTTATTGTCTACCTTTAATTTTGCACAGTTGCTGCAAAAGGTGGCTTCATTACCAAGCGGCAGTCCTCCTCACCTGAGTTGCTGGCTTTCTTTTTGTACCACGCTGCATCCAGAGACTTCTCTTCTGCGTTCTTGTCCTCTTCAGCAAGCATTACCTCCTCTGTAACATGAAAGGTTTCATTACTTCAAAAAATGTATGTAAATGACACAAATGAATAAAATAAATAAAAATAAATAAACATGCATGATGTAGCATTTCCGGCACAGGGTCCGCCACTGCAAAATAGCTGTGGTCTCTTCTAGTATGTTATATGCTGGTTTATACAAAGTTAGCACAAGTAAGGACTAAAACAACAGCATCATAAGTAGTGAACATTATTCTTGTATCCGTACCAGCTTTACAGATCCACTCCAGGTATCCAGTCAGCTCCCTTTCAATCTGCTGCTGTCTGCGGAGCTTCAGAAACTCCTGCCTCTTCTCCACTCGCTCCCTCTCTTTGGCAAACTCTCTGTTATATAGTAAAAAAGACAAAACAAATGTTATTGTATTATCACATACAATAACATTATCATAAGGCCAACACACAGGAAGGATCAGTGTAGTGTTGACACTGAGGAAGGTGTGTGACTGAGGTATGAACAACAGGTGGTGCTTAAGTGGATGCAACAATATCTTCTTATAACTCAATATGTCAAATGTAATTAATGCAATAAATGTGCTGATAATATGGATAATAAGATTGAGCAAATACATAATCTGCCTCATTATAGGTAGTAAATACTTTGTAAAATACACTGGAATAGTATGAGTGTAGTGGTTCAGTCTTTTAAAAAAAAAAAAAAAAAAAAGCTTTTGTCTGCTATATTTCTATAATCTATGACACCCTTTAATCTATTTTGGACATTTAAAATTGCAATACTGATTTAAAATTAAGCAAAAAAGAAGCCCCCTTAACGGCACATCACCATATTGTATATTTACAGCAAAATCTACAAAATAAAATGTGTAAACTGCCCAATATCCATTATTAGATATTTAAAGTGAAATCATACAATCTACAATCTCACAGTTTAACTTGAACTATATCAAGTTATTAAGCTTACTAAAGATTTATTAGAAAAGAGCTCTTGGTTGCTAGCTGGTGAAGGCTGTGATCCTGTGCAGTACTGTTAGGTTACATCACAACCCTACATAACCCCGAGGCTGTCCTGAATTTAAATTAGCTGCATCGTAAAAGAGAAACTAAATGTGAACAAGGAAGCACAGCGACTTAGAACAGTGAATAAAAGATCAAGAAATGCTGTACTTTTGGTGAATTTTGTGTCAGAATTCTATTGGTTGGTCTACATGCTGCCATCATTGTTGGGCTGTGCAATTAATCGCATTTTAATCATTTGTAATTGTCAATGATCAGCTTGGGGCTTTTGATTTGAGAGGTCTAAAGCAAATCCTCTGTCAGTAAAAGTATTTGGAGGAAAAGATTTGACAGCACTCCTCCCACTAATGCTAAACCATTGTGCATTCAAATCAAGTTATAGCTATCACCTCTCTGGCCAATTGAGTTTATAGTAATATTTCTATAGGTCAACTGTATCTCTTTGCATCACAGTACTCCAGAATAAATGCATGGCAAATTCTATGTCTACCCATAGAATTGGCCAGGGAATAGATATGAGCCTCATTCAAAGGTGATTTGTAAGCGTGACTTAAAATAGAGGTAGAAAGGGTACATAAAACAAAATAACGCAATTACTTGATTTTGACTTGATTCTCCACTTTATGCAATAAATCTTTGCTTTACAATTTGCTAGTGTATAAATGTCTACCCGACTGCAGCTATGGCTAGAGTAGTCACATACCACCACAGAGTATTGTGTGAATGAATAATGCATAAAACTGTAACACAATTTTGAGTATCAGAAAAAGTAATTTTCTCAAATAGTTAGTTGAAAGCTATTCATATTTTGACAACTATAAGGGTTAGCAAGGAGGGGCAGGAATATTTCCAAAAATCACTTTGGAGTATCTTGTTATTCATACAATATTATGCCAATCCAACTAAAATAAATCTTTGAAGAACACACAGTTTCCAATGAGGCAGTTAGGTGTTAGGGCACCCTCTGCTATCATCCATCCATCCATCCATTTTTTTCCGCTTTATCTGGGGCTGGGTCGCAGAGGCAGCTGTCTGAGCAGGGAGGCCCAGACTTCCCTCTCCACACACACTTCATCCAACTTTTCCAGGGGTGATCTCGAGGCGTTTCTGTGCCAGTGGAGAGACATAGTCCCTCCAGCATGTCCACTATAACAGTGCGTGAAGCACTGCTTCCCCCTCCTGAGGCATTGGATAGGACTCTCTCTTCAGCCTGACAGCAGTCCTTACTTCCGGCATCTACCACCGGGTTCAGGGGTTGCCTTCAATAAAGGCACCAGAGACCTTGCTCCGAGCAGTCATATTGATAATGGAGGTGAAGAACATGGTCCACTTGGACTCAATGTCCTCAGCCTCCAAGGATCTGGGAGAAGCTCTCCAGCAGGCATGAGTTGAAGGCCTTGTTGACAAAGGGCTCCGCCAGACGTTCCCAGCAGACCCTCACAATATGCTTGGTTCTGTCATGTATGTCTGGCTTCCTCCTCTGCCAGCGGATCCAACTCACAACCAGGTGGCTGACAGGTCTAGGGTGTCCTGGTGCTATGTGCACTGATGAACAGCATGCTCCAGAACAGACCGGGGCGTTTTAAGGCCCGCGGGCCAAATACGGTCCGTGGACCGGCTTTGATTGGCCCACAAAAGGTTTCTTGAAATTAAGGAAATAAAACCTACTTTCAAAATTTTGCATAATGCGTGGACTAAAACAGCTGTGCTTTTACTTTGAAACATGTTAACAACGTGTGTGCGTCGTTTACGTACAGGTGCTCTGCATCATTCCCGAGTCCATGTGATTAGCAACAAGTCATTGTAATGGTAACTCTTCAAAATGTTTGCACATGCCAAAAAAAGAGGTGGACGCTCGCTGAAGGCCGTGGTTTTAAGAAAATATGGACTACTAAATATTTATTTACTGAAGTTGGGGGTACACCCGTGTGTTTAGTTTGTGGTGTGCAGGTTGCCGTGTTTAAGGAGTACCACGTGAGTCGGCATTACGAGACGAAGCATGCGGACAAATACAGACATTTGACTGAGGCTGAAAGAGCGCGTATATCCGAAGATTTGCTAGCGAAGCTAGGAAAACAACAAGGCTATTTTACCAAGCTACACGCAGCCCGGGATGCAGCAACCAAGACCAGCTTTGTGATATCCCACAAAATCGCTAAAAACTGTAAGCCATTTTCGGAGGAAGAAGAGTGCTTGGTGGACTCTGCAGCGCTAATATGTCCAGAGAAAAAAGAAGCATTTGACAAAGTCCCACTGTCGAGGTGAACGGTGACCAGAAGGGTGGAGGACATCGCGGAGAATCTCCAACTTCAGCTAAAAAGTGGAGTAGGACGTTTTGACTTTTTCTCCTTGGCTTTGGATGACAGTTGTGATGTCCGCGACACAGCACAGTTACTCGTGTTTCTCCGAGGAATAACGCAGGATTTCAAGATTACGGAGGAGCTGGCAGGAGTGAGATCAATGAAAGGAACAACCACGGGGAGTGATTTGTTCAACGAGGTAAACGCATGCATGGACAAGCTTGAACTGAAATGGGACAGACTGGTAGGACTCACTACTGATGGTTGTCCGAATCTGACAGGGAAAAATGTTGGACTTTTGAAACGGATGCAAGATAAAGTGACTGAACTTGACGCAGAGCATAAGTTGGTATTTATTCATTGTATTATTCATCAACATGCGTTGTGCAAGTCAGTGTTAATACTTAACGATGTTGTTGATGTTGTAACTAAGACAGTTGACTTTATCAGGTCACGAGCACTGAATCACAGGCAGTTTGTTGCACTTTTAGAAAAGCATGATAATGAACATGGTGACATCAGGTACCATACAGCTGTCAGATGGCTCAGCCTGGGCAAAGTGTTAAAAAGATTTTGGGACCTAAAAGCAGAGATTCAAGAGTTTTGTGAGATTAAAGGCAAAAACATCCCTGAGCTCTTAGATGTAGACTGGATTGCAGATTTAGCATTTGCTGTTGATGTGACAGCACTGATGAATGAACTGAACACTAAATTGCAAGGCAAGGGCCTTTTTGTTCATGAAATGCATAACCTGGTCAAGGCTTTCATGAGAAAGGTGCAGTTTCTTTCAAATCAACTAGAGAACTAAATTCTCACTCACATGCAAACCCTGAAAGAAGTCAAACCATCAGCTAGTCACCTCTGCAGGTACTCATCTGTGTTAGGAGACCTGTACACTGAGTTTTCAAGACAATTTGAAGATTTTAAAAACATTGAGGATGAAATGCACCTGATTTCCTCTCCCTTTGCATGCAATGTGCATGATGCACTTATTGATGTTCAGCTGGAGCTCATAGACTTGTAGTCAGATACAGTACTGGCAGAGCACTTTAAGTCAGCATCACTGCTGGAGTTCTATTCATCTCTCAAGGAGGAGAATTTTCCAAACATGAGGAAACATTCTCAGAAGATGTTGGCTCTTTTTGGATCTACCTATACATGTGAACAAACATTCTCAGTAATGAAGTTTACCAAATCCAGGTATAGATCCTCTCTTACTGATGATCATCTGTCAGATGTGCTTCACATCTCCACCTCAAACATTCAACCTGACTTTGATGCACTTGTTAAGGCTCAACAGAGGCTAGATTTCTCTCACTGAACAAGAAAAAAACACTGAAACATGTTTGCTTAGATTTTTCTTTGCACTGTTTGGCAGTTGGACAAAAATGTTTTGAGTTATGTTACATTGTTATTGGCATACAGAGACATTGTATCTTAATAGAAAGTTAAGAAAGTTAAAAACAGAAATCATTGTGGTAATGTAACTGAAAAAGAGTTACAAATGTTGCGCACTTACCATTGTTTTGCATAATTTTACTAAATAAATTATTTTTTTTGTAAAACAACCTCACTTTCTCATTATCTAACAATAACACATACTCTTACCAGCTTCTGTAAACAATGGCATTTACTTATTTCAACGTAGAAATAAAATTAATGACCAGAGTAGATTTCAAACTTTTGGCCCGGCCCTCCACAATATTTTCTGCTTCTCATTTGGCCCCTGAGGAAAAATAATTGCCCACCCCTGCTCTAGAACATAGTGTTTGTTGTGGACAAAATGTGATTAGCACAGAAGTCCAATAACAAAACAGATCAGGGAACCCGTTTTTCCCAATCACCTCTCCTCACTCTCCAGATATCACTGTCGTTGCCTATGGCACTCATCCTCAACTGCGGCCCAGTCCTCTTCGCACTCGACCCCTTTGAACCCCTCTGTAGGTGGTGAGCCCACAGGAGGGTGAGCCCACAGGAGGGTGAGCCCATAGGAGGGTGAGCCCATAGGAGGGTGAGCCCACAGGAGGGTGGACCCGTGTCATTCTTTTGGGCTGAGCCTGGTCAGACACTGTGGGCAAAAGCCCAGCCACCAGGCACTTGCATTTGAGGCCCAACTGCAGGCCTGGCTGTGCCATAACAGGCCATGTCCCAATCCTTGACTCTGCTATTAGCAATGGGAATTAAATAAATAAACAACAAACAAATAAATAAGAAAATGAATATCTTAGCCCACATGAATGCTAGCCTAATAGAGGCAAGGATTTGTTGCCACATAATTTGGGGGTGGTTTGTGGACTTAAAACCTGTGCAGAAGTTCA
Source organism: Periophthalmus modestus (assembly GCA_019594935.1). NCBI lineage: Eukaryota > Metazoa > Chordata > Actinopteri > Gobiiformes > Gobiidae > Periophthalmus > Periophthalmus modestus. The sequence continues at coordinate 14,518,013 of JAIEZT010000012.1, read as the reverse complement.
GATTTTCCCATGATGCAACAATCCAGGCAAAATGCCAGTAAAGAAAATTTTTTTGCGCACAGAGATGACAACTTTTTATCAGAGGACTAGCCTACTGAAACAAGCATAACTGAAGCAATTCCAGGTATGTTTTTATTGTTTTAACATAGTAAGTAACGGCATAGTTACTTTGCCTAGTAACTAGTTACTTCTCCCAAAAAGTAACTGAGATGCTAACTCAGTGAAAGAAACTAAACAAACAGGACAATGCCAACAGACACACTTATTATTATCTATTTTAGTACAAATACAAACTATTTTGCTTTTGAAAAACATGCAAAGGAAAGGGTATGTGCATTTGTGGGTGGGTAAAATGCCTGTGCTTTTCTCTCAAAAAATTTAACTACAGTTTGATTTCTCGCATTGTTCTGCTGTTGTGATGCTTCGACCACTCAACAGTATTTGTTTGAATGCTTCAATCACTGATTCCGATTGCTTTCAGTGAGCGCCCTCCCAGATTGATATGTAGAACTCAGCTCAGACAGTTACACAGGTTCAGCTCAGAGAGCCAGGTTATATTTCCGATATAACCTAGCTCTCATACAACATGGTTAAAACCTCAAATGACAATTTTGCATATGTGTCCTTTAAATCTAAGACAAATATCAAATGTCAAAGTTTACAACATAAGTCAGCTCTTTTTTCAGCAGTTTTACTGTAAACTGTGTACTTGCTATTCAAATGATGCATATTCCTAAAAAATATTCACAATATTACCAATATTTCCAAAACCAGTCCACCTCGATCCCTAACTGAGCATTTAGGCAGCATGACTGAGCAGAGGGTAAGGAGATTTAGACCGATAGTCAAGGCAAAACAAAATGTAGTGAACAAAGCCGACATCCCCAGTGTTAGGGATCTCCAACAGTCCGCCCCCGCAGCCTCTGATTGGTGTGTCTCCCTCAGCGCCGCCGGGGGGAAGCTCCTGCAATGCAGTAGCTGTCTGCTCCCTCTCTTTCTCTCTCTCTCTCTCTCTCTCTCCATCTCTCTCACTCTCTCTATCTCTCTTCTTGTCTCTCTCTATACGTCGCTGCTACTGTCTACGTCTAATTGTGTGGCTGCCTTCATTCGGACACAGCCACTGGTTGTTTTCAGAGCTAGTTTGACTCTATTCATTAGCCTACATGCTATTTTGTCAATAGGAATTAGCTAGAAACTTCACTATTGTTGAATCTGAATCCAAGTTCTACATGTATTAACTAATACCATAAAATCAGCTAATTTCAATTAGGTGTGTGATGAAATACCAAAATAGTGTGATACTACTAGGTGATACAGTGTTGATATTGGTTTCTCTCTATTTTTTTTTTTTTTTTTTTTTTACATATTTATTATAATGTATTCACTAATCAGCAGCACTACTGTGCTATTGATTGTATGGTATGAAGCCTACTTCAGTTAAAGTATGCACTGTTTTGATTATTGATTGCTAAGTCTCACATAACGGTCTTTCATAAACAGTGCAGGTGGTTGTTTAATGAATTCATGTTCAGAAAATGTTGCTGGGCAAATCTGGACTGATATCCCATGGTATTTTTTATACAGATGGATATCAGTCTGGTTTCAATGCCCTCTGTCGCATTTCGAGTCCAACCAAACGTGATGATGAAATCAGATTTGTTTTATTTCAGTGACACATGTGAATAAGGAGCACACTGGTCATCATTTATAACTAAAACCAAATTTATCTCACCTCAGATTAACAGAGTTTAGTGCTTTGGTCATTGATTCTGCAAAAATCGGCGATGTTTTCAGAGTCAGAATTATTGTTTAGCCCCCTGTGATATTTTTCTCCTTTATTTTTCCAATAGTGATGGGCTAATCCACCTGTCAATCACACCCATCTGAAAACAGGTAGTATTGTATTGTGTATTAATCAAAAAGTGAGAGACCCTGTGATTCTAAGCCCTATCCATCATAGCAATTTGACTACATCAAAATCTGATGGTAGCAGCTTGCATTTGCAGTTTTGTAAGAGCGCACAGCCCACAGGTTCACACTTTGTCATGGGTATAAATGCATATGCCAGAAGGAGTCCAAATACAGCACTGAATCACAGCAAATTAGATCATAATAACAGAGTGCATATAGATTTATTTCAAAGAGAGTGGTGTCGCAACAGCAAAGCAAACATAGACTTTTGATTTAGCTTGTCAAGTTATCAATGAGTTACAGGATTGTGCTGTACAAAATATACAACCAGTCACTGACTAAGGGCAATTTAGACTCAATAACCCATGCTTGCTTATGTGTTTGTTCTATGGTCATGGCACCAGGCACCAGGACACCCTAGGTCGGAGGTCGATGATCGACTTTGTTGTCGTGTCATCTGACCTTCGTCCGTGTGTTTTGGACACTCGGGTGAAGAGAGGGGCAGAGCTGTCAACCGATCACCACCTGGTTGTGAGTTGGATCCGCTGGCAGGGGACGAAGCTGGACAGACCTGGCAGACCCAAGCGCATTGTGAGGGTCTGTTGGGAACGTCTGGTGGGACCCTCTGTCAGCAGGGTCTTCAACTCACACCTCCGGGAGAGCTTCTCCCATATCCCGGGGGAGGTTGGAGACATAGAGTCCGAGTGGGCCATGTTCTCCACCTCTATTGTCGATGCGGCTGCGCGCGTAGCTGCGGGCGCAAGGTCTCTGGTGCCTGTCGCGGTGGCAATCCTCGAACCCGGTGGTGGACGCTGGAAGTAAGGGATGCCGTCAGGCTGAAGAAGGAGTCCTATCAGGCCCTGCTGGCTTGTGGGACTCCTGAGGCAGCTGACAGGTACCGTCAGGCCTAGCGTGCAGCGGCCCGTGCAGTCGCAGAGGCAAAAACTCGGGGTTGGGAGGAGTTCGGGGAGGCCATGGAGGAGGACTATCGGTCGGCCTCAAAGAAATTCTGGCAAACCGTCCGACGCCTCAGGAGGGGGAAGCAGTGCTTCACCAACACTGTTTACAGTGCGGGTGGAGAGCTGCTGACCTCGACTGGGGATATTGTCGGGCGGTGGAAGGAATACTTTGAGATCTCTCCTCAATCCCACTGTCACGTCTTCCGAGGAGGAGGAAGCAGAGTTTGAGGACTCGGAGGCGGACTCATCTATTACCCTAGCTGAAGTCACTGAGGTGGTTAGCAAGCTCCTCAGTGGCAAGGCTCCGGGGTGGATGAGATCCGTCCTGAGTATCTTAAATCTCTGGATGTTGTGGGGCTGTCTTGGTTGACACGCCTTTGCAACATCGCGTGGCAGTCGGGGACAGTACCTGTGGAATGGCAGACCGGGTGGTGGTGGTCCCTCTGTTTAAGAAGGGGGACCGGAGGGTGTGTTTCCAACTATAGGGGAATCACACTCCTCAGCCTTCCCGGTAAGGTCTATTCCAGGGTACTGGAGAGGAGAATCCAACCGATAGTCGAACCTCGGATCCAGGAGGAGCAGTGTGGTTTTCGTCCCGGTCGCGGAACACTGGACCAGCTCTATACTCTCCATCGGGTGCTCGAGGGTTCATGGGAGTTTGCCCAACCGGTCCACATGTGTTTTGTGGACCTGGAAAAGGCATTCGACCGTGTCCCTCGTAGTGTCCTTTGGGGGTGCTCTGGGAATATGGGGTCCGGGGCCCCTTTGCTAAGGGCTGTCCGGTCCCTGTATGACCGGAGCAGGAGCTGTGTTCGCATTGCCGGCAGTAAGTCAGACTTGTTCCCAGTGCATGTTGGACTCCGCCAGGGCTGCCCTTTGTCACTGGTTCTGTTCATTGTATTTATGGACAGAATTTCTAGGCGCAGTCAGGGGCCGGAGGGGGTCTGTTTCGGGAACCACAGGATCTCATCTCTGCTGTTTGCAGATGATGTTGTCCTGATGGCTTCATCGAACCAGGACCTGCAACAGGCACTGGGGCGGTTTGCAGCCGAGTGTGAAGTGGCTGGGATCTGAAAATCAGCTCCTCCAAATCCGAGGCCATGGTCCTCAACCGGAAAAAGGTAGTTTGCTCTCTTCAGGTGGGTGGAGAGTCCTCCTTGCCTCAAGTGGAGGAGTTCAAGTATCTCGGGGTCTTGTTCACGAGTGAGGGAAGGATGGAGCGTGAGATTGACAGGCGGATCGGTGCAGCGTCTGCAGTGATGCGGTCGCTGTATCGGACCGTTGTGGTAAAGAAGGAGCTGAGTCGAAAGGCAAAGCTCTCGATTTACCGGTCAATCTACGTTCCTACCCTCACCTATGGTCATGAGCTTTGGGTAATGACCGAAAGGACAAGATCGCGGATACAAGAATGAGCTACAGAGTGGCGGTCGAATAGGGTGAGGAGCTCATCACTCCGAGGAGTCGGAGTAGAGCCGCTGCTCCTTACGTCGAGAGGATCAGTTGAGGTGGCTCGGGCATCTATTCCGGATGCCCCCGTGGAGATAGGGCTCGACGAGCCTCCCCTAGGGAGGTGTTCAGTTGAGTGGCACCTATTCCGGATGCCCCCCGGACGCCTCCCTAGGGAGGTGTTCCAGGCACCTCCTACCGGGAGGAGGCCCCGGGAAGACCCAGGACATGCTGGAGGGACTATGTCTCTCTGCTGGCCTGGGAACGCCTTGGGATCCTTCCGGAAGAGCTGGAGGAGGAAGTGTGTGTGGAAAGGGAAGTCTGGGCCTCCCTACTGAAACTGCTGCCTCCGCGACCCGGCCCCGGATAAAGCGGAAGAAAATGGATGGATGGATGGAGTTCTGATCTACTTTTTACATACAACATAATATAACTACTAGAATGATCCTTGGTCCTGGATGGCAAGTTTCTGAGTTTGTAGTGTATTGTTTTAAGTCATACTTTTGTATACAGGTGTCCCTCACTATAACACTGATCACCTTTCATGCCCTTGCTGTTTTGCGGGGTTGTTTTATGCAATTTTGCATACTTTTTTGTACAGCGTATGAACTAGCATTGTGTTCTGCGTCCTAATTGGCTAAGGAACTGTAGACCATTGTCAGTTAATCTCCTCCGTGCCGTGTCTCCTGTACAGTACAGAATGTGTTCAGCTTGACAAATTTACAAAAATGTTCAATCGCAGTGTGACTCTGAAGTGCTGTATGTTTGCATGTTTTCTCCCCGACACAACACCCAATGTCGATGAAACGTTCTGGACTGACAAAGGCACCTACGAAGGGAAACATTTTAGCATCTTATTGCTCTCAATGTTTAGCCTATACTGACAATTTGCACCCCTTACATTGTGTATATATTTGAATGAGAAAAATCTCTGGCACGTTGCTTGATAAACCTAGCCAGCAGACAGGCAGTTCAAAGGGTCATTGGTGCATTTGGCTACATCCAGACTGCTCACTGGCACATCTCAAGTTTACAGCTCTGCCCACGCTGATGGGATAAAAGCAGGCTTTAGTGTCCCGGGCTGCTCCCCTGGGAGTGTCCAGCCTCTCTGCCCTGCTCTGAAGCTCATATCGTGGCCTTTAAGCGGTGACACGGCCCCCGCATGGCCCTGTCAGACTGGATCAATGACCTTTCCCCTCCGGCGCACCTCCCAGCTCATCTGACAACTTGCGTGGAGGAGGGGGCGGACATTAAAGGGTAACTGTCCCAATGTTATGGTCATGGATGCTAAATTTAACATGGAATTTTAGTGGGTTTAGTTCATACCAACAAATGATCCTGTTACTACTCATTCTTTGCTGGTATTTCAGTGTTCACAACTTAAAGGTCCTAGGCTAATTATTATTATTTATTTATTTATTTATTTATTTTTCGCTTTTAACCACATCATAAGGTTATTTACTCGTCAAGAGCATACTGAAGTTTTGTTTCATTCAATCAAACCAGTGTTTTTAAAGATCATAAACCTACACCAGAATAATTTCTGCCCTTCAATGACTATTTCACAGTCAAATTACAACTCAAATTGCATTCATTCAATTGCATTAGGGATGCACCAATGCAGCAATACAGTTCATATATCAATTTTGATGCATGTTCTATGTTATTTGCCGATGCCTGATATCAGCCACTGTAGTAACTTATTTTCTTGATAATAATGTATGACAAAACTGATCGTAATGAATAACCATTGTGAAACTGTTTATTTATCAACTAACTATAGAGCAGCTTTGAATTGTAAAAGTTATGAGTTGTTCTGGGATAACAACACCCACCCAGTTATCAGTTTATGGGACCTGGATATCAACTGAACTGAAATTTTGGAGCCAATACCTGATCCAAAACATTTTTCCGGATCGGTTTTAAGTAATCCTATGGGATTTACCAAAGCTAAGGCACCAAACAGTTGTTTTAAAAGGTGAATAATACTGTGCATAAAATAATTTTAAAGATTATTTTTTTCAGAGTATCCTTAGATAGGGTCAACAGTAGCTCAGTTGGTAACGTGTTTGTCCACTGATGTGAAGGTTGGCAGTTTGGCAGATCTCGACAAACATCCTGCAGATGAATACTGTCATTGTGTCCTTGGGCAAGACACTCAACCCACCTAGCTAACTTCAAATCCGTAAGTATTGATATAAAGAAGCAGTTGGAAAAGCAAAACATGTCTAAGCTCCCAAAGGCATGTTGTTTGGCGCATTCTTACAGACAAAACCCAGAGTAGGACGCATTTATCCTCTCTCCAAGTAGATGGAGACACAGGCCGAAAGAGATGTCCCGTAAATGACTTGAAGTCTTTAAGGCACAGTCCCTCTATCGGTCCCTCGTTTGGTCCCTCTCTCTCCTTAATTTCAAAGAGGAACGAAGAGAGCAAATGGATTTTACACCAGCGGGACAAACTTGGGCTTATCAAGAAAAGCAGAGAAGCAGGAAAAAGCGACTTAAAGAGAGGGAGCGTTCTGACTGTCTATTTCAAATGCTGTGGGACTGATAAAATGTGAATGATGTTAGGAAGAATTCTGGGGAAATGTTACAAAAAATGGATAAGCGGTGTTTTGACTCAAAGAATATAAACAAAATAACCCAGCCAGAAACAGGTGAAACTCTGGATATAAGTGTTTTCTTTGTGGTGGTCCAAAGCCTGGATAAATAGTTACATACAATTAAATATAATTACAAAGTTATAAAAAAAAAAAAAAAAGCACAATGAGAGTCAAGAGGCAAATTATGGCAGAAAATGGGTGGTGAGACTTTTATCTATTAGTGTGTAAATAAAAACCTGTTGATTCAAACTCTATTAGAAATGTATTGCATGGAGTCTGGTTTCTTAAACTGTGGCACATATGTTGCTGTTGGTATGCAAACTTCTTTTGGTGGTACATAAAGCCCTCTGCAGTTCCAGTGCTTTATTTCATTTATCTAAATATACACATTTAAGCCCTTCTTAAAGGGGATGTACCTGATGTTCAGTGTTTTAAAAGTGTGAAATCTAAATTGATTGGTCCAAACTTATTCCTATTCTATTACACTTTCCTAACCCATTCCTAGCATTGTACTTCTTAACCAAGTTTATAAGCAGCGGCTTTTCACAACTTTAAGGAGTCAGAGTAGACTTTTACGTACTTGGAATAGCTAGCATGCTAACATCACACCATTTTATTTTGACTCTAGGACCTGCTTTTACAATATTTTTTTATGGGGCAAGACACATTTTACATAATTACATTTTTAAAAAAAGTACAACTTCTTTAATTAGTGTACAACTCGTTTAATTAGTCTTTATTTTAAACTAATGTAGCATTAGCATATTCCTATTTTAGATCATGTTAAGCCTAATTTAGATCTGAAATAGTCCTGTTATAGATCTGGTTTAGATCAGGTGGTACTCTGAAAGCCTTTGTTTTCTCCTCAGGCCCAACTAGCGTGAAAAATTTGCAAGTCACTAGCAGAGGACCACACAATGATCTTGTTAACAAATTTTGAATACATTATTTTGCTTATTGCACTTTACAGAAACTCCTCTCCTACATTAAATAAGTCACAGTTGAGAGAAGTGTCTTGCTCAAAAGTATAACAACCTCCATTGCCGGGCTAAAAACGGTTCTGTTTAGCTGTACATATGAAAGGTTTTTATTCTGCACTTATTTATTTTAATGTTAATTTCATGATGATTATTTGTGATTATTTATGTTTTGATTTGTTGTATTGTGATTTAAATGTCTTTCTTATTCTGTAAAGCACTTTGAATTACTTTGTGTACAAATTGTGCTATACAAATAAACTTGCCTTGGCACAAGACCCAATATGTTACAGCCGTTCGCTGGGGAGGAAGGAAGTAACAGATTTAGTAGCCTGGTGTTTACTTTTAATGTAGGGCAAGTGCAGATATAAGAACGAACAAGCAAAAAAAAAACCCTCAATTAACAACAAACAAAAATAATAAAAGGAGGCTCGAAGTGAACGAATCTAAACAGGAAAGGTTGACGCAAAAGTCCAACTTAAAAAGGATCACCGGTTCCAAAATTTCCAAAGTCCAAAAGTTCCCAAATTCCGAAAGGTTTTGAAGTTTCAAAAGTTGCAAAGTTCCAAAAGTAGCAAAGTTCCAAACTCCCAAACTCCCAAAGTCTGTCGAGTGGCATGCCAGCAGCACACAGAATCAAGAACCAGACTAATCCACAGACTAATCCACCAAACTTCATGCTAACATTATCTAAACCCTAGACTGTATATATAAATGGGCATAGCTAACGTGCTAGCGAGCATGGGCAGGCATCTGGCTCTCTCAACTCCAATTCCAATTCACTTTATACTGAAAATCATCACCCGTCTCTCTGTAACTGCTGCAGTGAGCCTCGTCATTTTGGTCTTAAAATGTTTGCATTACAAGATCCTGATGTTTTTATTTTGCTATGTAAATCCAAATCATAACAGACAAATCGGGCACCTTCTTTCCCCGGGGCAGCTTCTGCTAGCATTAGCAACAGGTTTGATTGACAGTGTTGCTAAGGGTTCATTCTCTGCTAAACTAGCGGTGTGGGCGCGAAGGGTTGTTACCTTTAACAGCCTCGCTCCGGATTGGCTCTTTGGTTGCTATGATACTCACAGTTGGAATTCCAAATATGTAACTTGACTCCAAATTCACCCCGGTAACCACTAGCCTTGATGAACTTCATTTGACTGGAGTCGAACACTGTGGGTGATGTCACAATCCCCTGGTGCACTTTTTTATTGACCTTATTCCACTGCGCCCACTTTTGGCTCTAAATGCTACAAAACCACACTTTCTTAGTGGTTAATTGAGAATCTCATCCATTTCAATGGAGACATGGAGAAAGGACATGGAGAAAGGTAAAAAAAATATATAAAAGTGATTTGTGTAAAATGTACTATGTTCTTGTGCACTAACAAGTCAACAATGCAACGATTCTCTGGGAAGCTTTAAAACAGCTCTTTAGTTTGTATAGAATTGCTGCTTATTTGCTGTCAAAATCAAAGACCCACGCAAAAAAAAATACAACCTGAATGACGATGGCAGCACCCATGACAACTTCTGGAATAAGGTGACTACAGTCTATGATCTAGTCCAACAGTTAATACCAGCACTGTATAAGTAACTTCCCTTGTTCTTCCACTTTGAGGGAAAGATTGCTTTAGCCCAGACGTAATGCCACAAGACAAAATGAGTGCCCAAATATCAAGAGACTTCCAACTCTGAGAAAGATGTTAATAACTGCGAGGCAATATTACAGAAGAGACGATAAACACACAGCTCTTTCCCGCGACGATATTTCTCTCTCCGCCATCTGCCATCGAATCTCACCGAATTATAGCTAGGGAGAGAGCAGCGTTGGCTCAGGCACCAGGACACCATAATCACGTGAATTTATGTTTTAATAAAGGCTCATGAATATTATATTGCTCCAGTCACAGACCAGGAATCTACCTAAATAAATTAGAAGAGGCGAGGACAGAGTGTGACAGAAGGCTAAAGGGACAGGGAAAAGAGAATGCCGAGATGTGGGGAAAAGTGTATTATTAAATCTCCCAAAAATATATTTGCGTAAAAACAAAAATATACAAAAGAATAAAATGTAAGACATTCAGATGGAGGGACAAATAGACAAAGCTTAAACTATATATTAAGAGCTGTGATGTTACAGTTATGTGCACCGTAATATATATATAAAAAAAGGGACAAAACCAAAATGCTCACTGTTAGCACCTCTACTTCCGCACTAGCTCCGCTCTGCACGGCTATTGCTCTGCACAAATTGAGCACGTTTCTGACGTCACATGAGGAAGTAATGCGGAAAAGAAAATGATTTTTGTGTCATACATATCAAACTCGTGGGCCGCACTAACATTAAACTTTCATAATAAGGTGGGGGCCACAAACTATCATCCCGGGGGCCGAGAGTCTGAGACCCCTGATTTAGAGGAAGATTTGCATCGCTCTAGACAACTTTATGCTACTTTTCTGTAATATAGACTATACTGCCACCATGCACAAACCTAAAGTGCCTGTACCTGATTTTAATCTGGTCATTTAACACAACATTTTTCACAACATCCTATATTACACAAAATTGACTCTTGTGAGGTTTAAACCATGTTAAAATGTTGTTACCTCATTAAAAACATACCTGGAGTTGTGTTTTGTTTCATTAACATGTGTTTAGTAACATTTTATTATTAGTCTTTCAACTGATTAGTTTCATTTTAGAATGTGAAATGTGGCACAGTGACTCTCTGTTAAAAAAGTCCAGAGGGATATAAGATATATAGTCTGAAAAGTTATAGCCATCAGTAAACACGAAAGGTAACGTTGTTTTAATAATGGCAAGAAGCTGGGCTGGACAGTTAAGTCATAAGTAGTTCCTGTGCATGAAAAGTTCTGTTGGTGAGTCCCAGATCCTGACTCGCTGCTTCAACTTAAGTCTGGACTCTTTTTGGTTGTAGCTGTCCCTGTGCTGGGTTGGCACCTTAAAGTGCCTCCAATCCCAGGAGTTCCACCTGATGAGGCGGGTCCAATAAAAACAGCCTGACTGCTGCCAGCTCGGGGGCTGAATCATTCTGTCCCAGCTCACCACTCATTTAGTTGTGTCTCTTGTTACTCTTCAGTTGTTGCTTAGATCGCTGCAGTAACTCTTCTACTATTTTTCATTGAGACACTTGGTTATTGTTATTATTACAAACATTGTATAATTTAAAAATAGTTTTAATTAGTTAGAGTCCAATTTAGTGAAATTTGAATTGTTTATTTCTTTTCTTAATTTTTTTTTTTATTAATCCCTTATATATTTGACCAAATGTTTGACTTTCTTTGTGTTATTATTTTTATCATCTATATTTTTTGTCAATTAGTAAATTACAATTTGTAGTTAATGTTAACATCTGGTTCATTGTTACTTTCCTCCTCCCTAGCTGAGCCCGTCTTCAGGAGAGCATAAAAAAACCTTCTCTATAAAGTCCCATGGACATATTTTCATATTTCAGTTGCCTCCTTTTTCTGACTCACCTTTCACTTATGATTCTGTGTATTTAGTTTAAAAACACAGTGGATAACTTCCTGTATTGTGGAACAGACCATTTTCTGTTTGAAAGAAGAACTAAACCTAAATATGCGGGGTTTGTGTGAATGAAACTAAACACAACTCCAGTCCTGTTTGTGGTAAGGAAACAACATGACAAACATAGATTAGAACATAGTCTAATAAATAATAACTAATACAAAAGCTACTAACAGGGTCATCTTTTTCGTCTAATTAGGCACTGTGTCAGTGCCTAAGAATCATGGAAAACCAATTTCTTGGCACTATCCCTGATACTTGATTGTCTATCATTGTACATTTTCAGGCACTCTGGCACAAAAAATGTAGATGTAGATTCAGCATGGAAATTAGATGGATGGAGCCAAGCAGAGGAAACATTGGCCGTATTTAAAGTTTGTGCGGCCCGTGTGGCTGCAGACAGTTGAATTTGATAGTAGGTACTATCCCGCTCATTTCCTCTAAAAGTTGAGCTAAAAAATGTCCCTGCCTGGTCTGAAATAAGGTACAGGATTAAAGTTGAAACCAGCCAATGGCATTGTACCGTGACACTAAAAACTCATAGATATGCCATATTGCTGTAGAAGTGTGTATTTTGAGTGTACTACTCACCCAGAGAGCACTCCCAGGACCAGGTTCAACATGAAGAAGGAGCCGATGATGATGAGGGGGATGAAGTACAGCCAGTTCCATGTGTTCCCTGAGGCATCGTTGGCCTGAAATACACAACACAGAATAGTATTTTAATACGTAAACTCAATATTCCATCAATATTAAAATCCCTTCAATCCTTTATTATCAATGCATTACGTACAAGAGACATCGATATCTGCAAAAAATAAAATCATTCTACATTCTACTAAGTTTTTGGGGTTTTTTTACATTATTAACAAGAAAGTGTGTTTTAACAATAATTCGGATTCTTTACAAACCCAGGAGTCAGCTTTATTTATATGAAATATATGGGGCGCTCATGTTTTTTACACACTGGCCTTTGAGGCTAGTCTTGTTCAAATGTTTCTTGGCATTGCTTGGTTCTGCAGATGCATTGGCCACTGCCAGCCTCAAGAGGACCCTAAAAGCGAAATTCACAGTTTAGTATTTAGAGGCATTTATTCTTGCAAATGTTATGGGTTGGCATGATCCCGGTTTAATTCTAATGAGGACGTGGTCTAATCCATGTTTAGTTCCAACTTATGTTCATATTTAGTCCCAATTTTGATGTAGTGGGTGGGTATTTATTACATTGTGGTGACTAAAATCTCTATACACACTCTATACATGTAACTCAATATTAGATCAACAACAGAGTTCAGAAGTTCAGCTATGGGTTAAAATAAGTTACAGTTAGGGCTTAGGTTAAGGTTAGGAAGTAGTAAGGTTAGGTTAGGAAATGCAGGTAAGTAAAATGTAACGTCCCCAGAAGCACGAAAACCAATCGTGTGTGTGTGTGAACGCGGTAACACAGAGGCTTCTCACATACACCTACCACAATACACACAAATTTTGCTTAGAAACTGTAGTCAGATGTCATTTATTAGTTGAAGTGTGGTAAATTGTTTGTGAGATTCTCCATCCCCACTGTGCACTATAGGCCTGCCTGCTGCTATATATTAATGTTTACACAAGATTAGATTGCCTTGTTTTTCTATAGCCCAGCTGAAGCCAATTCATTCCATTCTGTGCTTCTACAGATGTGCCCCATTGTCTGTGCAGATAAAGGATCAGGTCTATAATGCTCCACACACACAATGAGGTTATTATACTGTGTAATTAGAGGGCAAAAATGCTGACTTTTACTACACGCATGCCAGACAGTGAATGCAATCTGATACAAGTCACAATGCGGGTAAACAATATCAATGTCATGTAAGAGTAAGGGGAGGTAGGATGACGTGCGAGTGGACGGTAAAAATATAGATTTATTAGTTCAAAAGTTCACTCAGATTATTTGATTGGTTTGAACATTTTAGTCCTGTTTCAGTCAATCAAAGTTTATTTACTTTTCAACAATGCAGAGAAGACCAAAGTGATGTAACACATTAGCTCATCAAGAAATACTACTACCATGCAATTGAAACTAAATATTCATTAGTTTCAATTGCATGGTAGTAATATTCATATCCATCAACTCTGGCTCCAATTCACTACTGAAAAACTGTTGCCCTTCTCTCCACAATTCCTGCTGTAAGGCTCATTATTTTGGTCTTAAAATGTTCGTATTAACCTGCCTTACATGATCCTGGTCTTTTTATTTCACTATTGTGTCCGTAAATCAAGATATGAACATTAATAACAGACAAATCAGGTGCCTTTTTTCCCCGCAGTCATTCCCACCAACTTTGCTAAGCACCCGCACCACTGGTTTAGCAGGAAGCAAGCCTTCAATCTTCAACAGCCTTGCTACAGATTGGCTCTTTGGTTGATATGACGCTGCGGTCGGAATTCCAAATACAGATTATGACTCCAAATTTGGCTCTATAACTGCAGCCTTTATGAACTTCATTTGACTGAAGCTCATCGAGGAGAAGAGAAAAAATATGTGTATGTAAACTTCTGGTTTCAACTGTAAATACAATATCATAATTATAAATTATAATACAAATAACATTATTGTCAGATGGATTTCAATTGTGCCAAATATTTGCCTTAAAGAGTAGTAATACAGTTCTCCCTACTGCAAAGAAACCATTATAACTAAGGATTAATAACTTTATGGACACTAAATGCTGAACCTGATTGGAGTAAATCGCTGGTGGAGGCCACAGCTACAGCAGTGCGTGTAATGTAATAATGCCACTACAAATCACCCTAAGCATTGCTCGTCCCGTCCTGCTGCAGAATTACATAAACAGGTCTGTCTTAATTAAATCCACACTAAACTGCTGCCATGCTCACAGTTAGCTGCCCCACGGCTATTAGTGCCAAGCCACTGCAATATTCTACTGACGACAAAGGAACTATTGTCCACTGTCGCTTTCTATATGTCTGTTATATACTGTTTTTTGCAGTATTGCCATTTTTAAAAGTACCCAGTATTCTTGATGCACGTTCTGTGCCTGCAGCAGTAAAGTTTGCATTGAAAATTGTTTATATCTAGTTATTTTATTCAAATATATATTTGGGCAATATCCACAGAAAAAAGCATATAATCAAATTGGAAGCACCTTAGAGTTATACTTTGAAGTTGATGTGTTTTCAGGCCTGGATTTAAGTATTTGCCATGGGATGTACACTCACTTCAGGTACAGCTTCCGCGTTTTCCCACAGACAAATGTGTGTAAGCAAATACCAGTTTTAAAGGAGCAATATGTATATTTTCTGATGGAGAGTATGTCACCTGGTTATTACCATTGTCTAAAATGTTTCACAGCATGACATTTAACTAATTTATCACGCGTTTATTCAATTACAGATCTTTTTATTGCAGTGGGGTGACAGTACCTCAGTGTGGAGCGACAGTAGCCAAGTTGGTTTGAATCCCGCACTCAACATAAACATTGGCTGAGCGGTCAGATCCATTGACCCACAGGTTGGCAGTGCAATTCTAGCTTCTACTGCCGTTGTGTCCATGGGAAAGACACTGAACCCACCTTGCCCTCAGTGTCTACATACACTGGTGTATAAACTTGTGTGTGAATGGGTGAATGGTTTCTTGATGTAAAGCACTTTGAGTGCCTTGAAGGTGCAAAAGTACTTTTTAATAATGTGACTCTTAACTATATAATGCCGGGGGTCTCCACAGATCTGATGTTCTATTTGGTCTGGTGGTGTCAGCCGCTTGACTCCATCTAGAAGTTTAATGCTACACTATACAACATTTCAGGCAAACAAAAATACAACAGTTCCACATGTGGTCAGACTTAGATCAGAGACAATGCTCAAGATGTTAATCTAAAGTAAATATTGTACATAAACATACATCTTTAACAAAAAAGTAAAATCACTTCACACACAAAACCAAAAAAAAAAAAAAAAGAGAGATAACAACAATGCAGGGATGCTATACAAATAAAACATAAAAGTGACAGCATTATAAGTCAGTTCAGACAGTGGTAGTTTCTTGAGTTGGAGACATCAGTGACTAAATATATGACCAGTGAGGTGACCACTTGCTGTTGTAATCATCTGCTCTATTCAAATGTCTGTAAGATAGGATAAAAGATGAGGTTGAAGGGGCCTTCCATCACTTACTAATAATTTCTGTCCTAACATAATGACTGTCTGGGCCCACTGTGAAAAAGATGCAGGCAAAATACTCATTATCGAGGGGTCCCCTAGAATATAAAGCCTGCTACAAAACGGGATGTGGTTACCAACAACCCTCTCAACAACTGCATGAACTGATGAGCAAAATTTCTCAAGTTTTGAGCACTTCTAGACCATGTAAACAAGTATAACACTATCACCCGGGCTTTTACAACAGAGATGAGTATCTACCAGTCCCACTTTATGCAACCTCTATGCATAAAGTGGGACTATGTCAAATTTTAAATTGGACTAGTCAAGTCCATAACTCCTTTGATATTTTCTTTACATTCCTAAGGATCTCACCCCACTCATCTACTGTTAAAGTGGTATTTAAGTCCTTCTCCAAGGATGTCTTAGGGGGCATCGAATTGGGATCAGACATCATTAGCAACACCTTATAAGAAGTGAAAGCTTCATCACCCCGCCAAAATACCTTTTTAACGTCCTCCAGTGCACCACAAAGGAGCTGATGTAGCAGAACCTAAGGTCTTTACTAATAAGTGAAGTATCTCCAAAAATCCTGTCTAGGCAGCTTGAATTCTTTAATATCTGAAATGACTTTAATGTGCCATTGTCATGTAGATTCCTTAACACTAGCACACCCTTCAAAAACAGAACTTCCAGAAGAATGGTCTATACAGAGTTTTGGATTATGCCAAATACTTGAAAATCAGAGATATCGTGTCCTGTTTCATCTTCAAAAGATGGACAAGACAGGATGCAACTGAGAAGCAAGATTAGTGGGCATCCAGGTGAATGGAGTAAATGGAACACAAACCATATTCTCAGACTGTGGGGGTTCTCTCTCAGGAGGCAAAAACCAAATTCCAAGCGCCAATGCCTGAGAGAAAAGGTATGGTGATAATACAGCAAATTAGACACTCCCTGTCCTCCACTGTCAACAGGTTTCTGCAACTTTAGTAAATTTATCCTGGGAGGCCTCCGACTTCATCCAATTAACTTTATAGCCAGAAATATCATAGTGCACCTTTAAGTACACACATTTTTGTTGTATAATTTAAGGTTGGAAAGTGCGAGTGTGAATCCTATATTTGGACTAAAGCATTGATTCCAAACTATTTCCCTGCAGAGGCTTATAGGTTTAAAAACTTTTTAAAAACTCAAAGAATATGACTTTTTGATGAATGGATTACTGAAAAAAGCATAAATGAAGCAACTCTAGGGATGATGAGGGGGACAATAATATAATATGAGTAAATGGTCAGAAAAGAAAATTTTCCATAATATGTGTCCTTTAAAGTTGCCTGCAAAGATTTTCTAGTTTTGTATGTTAAAAAAGGCATAAGGAAATAGTCGAATTCTCTGGCCATGTGATGATGTTGTGTTAGTTTGTTCAGTCTGCCCACATTATAAATAAAGATTACAAAAACACGGTTCCAGCTTTGGCTTTGATTACAGTAGACAGTTGGTATAGATTCCATTGAGATAGTCTGACATTGTCCTGATGTCTTTTACCATCCGTCTCCACTTTTTTTTGCAGCGATTAATCATGTACATCTTATCAATAGCGAATTTGGACGAGGAAGGCACAGACCGGAGCAGCTTAAAAGAGGAGTATTCAAAGCACAGCCAGCAGGGAGAGTTTAGTGCATGCCGTAATGAAGACAAATGTACTTTATCAACTACTGAGGTAACACTATCAAGGGAAAGGCTGAAACTTTTGTCTTGTCACTGTTTAACTTAACTGATAGCTCATTGCATTGGGAGTTATATGTGGCAAAACAAGGCTATTAAGGTCTAATCTAGGTGTAATGATCGTGGCATATAATTGCTGAGATGGTACAACTTGGGGTTTTGTTTATTTACTGCTCAATCACAAACACTGAAAAGAAGTAACCCAATCAGACAAGAAACACATGTGGCACTAGCGAGGAAATTTGGAAATGATGGGTTGGGTAATTCATCCCGAATCTTTATTATTAAAAATTCTGTGTTTTTTGTGAACAAATTCAAAGCAAATGAACAACAATCTCAGAGTAGCCCAGTGCGGCATCACAAACCATGCATAGATACATAGATATATGTTGTAGGAAAACTGCTGGAAAACACAGTGAATAGTTTGAGAATCAAGAAACTACCATATACAGATAACTAATTTCTGCTTGGCACACACAATCAGACTGACACATTCTGAAAGCCAAAGTGGGTGCCTTGCCCAAGGACACAGAAGTAGCCATTGACCTGTCAAGTGAGTTGCTGCCCCAATCATCAAAGAGGCACAATGTAACTTTTCTGTTAGGACTTTCTGTCTGTCTCCATGGAGATGTTAATTGTTTGAATATAATAGTTCACAGAACGGAAATTAACTTCCCTGTCTTTCATACGTTCAATTTAGCTTTTATTGCAAAAAAAACCCAAAAAAAACTTTGAAAGACATGCATTAACACTCTGAACAGGCTTGCCTCACCCCAGATTTCATCTGTAACTAGGCCAGGACATTTACTGCCTCTGTGAAACATTCCAGGCAAAGCAATAACATCTCTGTGGAAACATGCAGGTGCAAGTTTCAGAGTGCACCTTTAATCTGCCTTTTTGACATTTCAGTGAAGGAGAAATAAAAGTATTTTTTTTAAAACTTAATACTAAGGACTAGACTTGATACTCAATACAGATTCCAATACCACAATGATAATAAAAATAAATGTTTATGTAGACCATAGAGTGTCATTTTCAGCATTAAAATTGAGTACTTTATTTTATATTACCATATGGCTTTATATCTGTGTAATCCCTCAATTGTCCAGCTGGGTTCTATATTGGTCCATGGGTGTATACTAGTCTATGTGGTCTTATACTAGTTCTGATACAACCCAAGATCTTTTATAGCTATTCAGGAAAGGTTAATTGCTGTCCCGTAAATGTGACTTTTTACCAATACAAGCTCAAAGTTAGTTAGCTAGTTTCAATACTAGTTTTAGTATCGATTAGTATCTGATTTTCAATACTTTTGCCGAGCCTATTTATAGCAGCTTCAGCCAAAGAAGCACAATCCTCTCTCTCAGTATGAGTGAACAGTATACCAGTACAGCCACCTGATCTATGCTAAACCGCCATATCCCATCTTGCGGCGCTGTGCTGGGCAGGAGAAGCCGCCCTCATCTGTCATAATGGGGGAGTGAGATGGGAGAGCGAGGGAGGGAAGGGCGTGTTGTTAGTGCATTAGCCGCTCACACAAGGCACACAGGCAGAGCGCACTAGGCAATAGAAAAACCATTAGCGCCGCTGTTCGGCCCATTCAAAGTGTAAGCCCCGAGGACAGGCATCAATTCAACAGCCATGCCACACCCAGATCACTACTGCGCTATAGGCCAAAGAGGGTGGTAGGAGAATTAACCAGCTTTGGAAACTGGGGCTGTTAATACTATAGAGGTGGACGCCTTTTGAAGGAAATGTGAGGGATAAAAATATGAGGTAACTGGCTACATAGGGGCTATGCAGATGATTGTAAATTGTTAATATGGTGTGAAGTAATAATTTAGGTGGATGTAGGAGATACGGGAATTGATACAGTAATACTGGAAGATGAATAGAGCGAACAAAAATGTGCAATTTAAAGGTTCACAACTTGAGTTTTCTGGTGGAGGGCTAACAATATGCTTCTTTCCATGGAGATATTAATGTCTGAAATGTTCCACAATATGGCTTTAATCCATATTTTGTGTGAGTTTTTTTTCAATTATAGATATTTTCATTGCAAAAAAGCAAACTAAAACTAACTTGGTTTGGATAATAATAGTCACTAGAGACAAATTAGCAAAGTTGTAAATGTTTTCTTTGAGTCTTTAAGCCTGTGGTGTCTTACTGATCCTGTCTAACCTGGGTAAAAATAAAATGTACATTGCCTCAAAATTTGAAAATTAGATAAAAAAATGTCAAAACCCTATCCAGCTGTAATGCACAAGCTATGATATAATAAGAGGTCATATGTGCAGAAAGTAGACCCAACTTTGAATCAGTTTCACTACTTTAGATAATGTGACAGCTATAATGACAATACAGCTCTTATTGCTAGCCATAAAAAACTGCCCAGACACTAGCACCTGTCAACGCCTGACTTAATAGTGAGCAGGTCCAGAGGTTTGCTAATGAGAGGCTGCCAGTCTGGGTCCTGCCCTCAGCCCTCATCTGAAAACAGGGAGACAGAATGGGACGCAGCAGCGGCCATGATGGATGTCTGCTCCAATAAAGAGGCCGCAGCTGGGTATGAGAACACGACACGTCTGCACCAATGTTCTAATGACACAATCTGACATCATACTCACACAGAACTGTATAACTTTGTACAAAATCTCTTACATTTAGAACTAAATACTTGGAGATGTGATTAGCATTTTTATTGTTCCAACTATGAAATTAATACTTTTAGATTGTTTTTAGAACAATCTTTTTATTGTGAATTATTTTTACTACAATATGAGTAGGGCTGCAACAAAAATTGTAATAATTGTGACTAGTTGACTATTAAAATAATAGTAGTTTGATAATCGTAAATGTTAACTGGACAAAACAGATGGTAAAACACATGTCAAAAGACCTTTTATAATAAAGATGGTGGCAAAACTGCCAGTGTTCAATAGAGGTAACCATTTGACTTGTCAGCATATAAGAAAAAAAAAAAGACTGGTCGACTACAAAATAATGGTTTGGTGTAGGGCTGGCAGATTTTACTTGCATTTTTTATTTTTTATTTTTATTTCTCTCAAAAAAATTCAATTTTCGATTAGATTTTTCATTTTTCCACTTATCACTAAAAGTAATTTGTCATCACTGATTTGAGCTGCATGGCCCTGTGCTAAACTTTTGTCCCTGTGACTGCAGTGAGCCTTTCTCGCATTTTCAATGCATTTTCCAATGCATTTTCCAATGCATTTTCCAATGCAAGAAAATGGGGAAAAGAAAAAAACAGAATTTTTTTCCAAACAAATCAATTTAAATTTCAAATTAAAATTAATGTATTTAATCAATTTTTTGCTCGACTCAAGTTAGTCAGCCGTAAACATGAGCTAATGCAACATCACAAAGTAGACTGCAATATTTTTTCTTCACCAAGTCTAGAATTTTAATGTGTAACTTCAATAGGCTACTCTCTTCAGAAGTCTGGTTTTAGTCCTATCCTTAAACAGGTCATACTAATTTAACCTTGGTCGTAGTTTAGTCTATGTTTATATTTTGAAAGCAATGTTATTGTTTTCTATTTTTTGTTGAATTGCAAACTTGTGTACTTGTGTATTTACAGAAATGTATTGTACATCAAAACATTGCATTATTGCTGTCATTTTAAACGTGCTGTAGTTACTGATTATCCCATCAACAGTTTTCCTTAATCCAGTACTCTAAAATCAATTATTATGATTTAATTCCGGTAATAACAGTTCCCAGTAATTTACAAGACATTATTTAATTGTAAGTATACGAGATGAAGCCCCGTCCCAGTCAGTAAAAGGCAGTGTCTATGATGTATGTGAAAACGATGTCGCCCCATAACCCCAAGGGGACCATATGGACTAACTCTGGATTAATACTGTGCCTAATGGGGGGAATTTATCATGTAAGTGACAGGAGCAGATATTATCAGAGGCAAAGGTCAGGAATCCATGTCCATGACACAAACCAGCATGAAGCAAGAAGGAGTTAAATGTAAGGCCAACATCTAAGTGTCTCTGTACATTTAATATCACAAGTGGTATCTGGTTTAGAATCGCAGTAGAAGGCCGACACACAATTAAAATAATATATAATGTATACCGTTATCTATAATTCACAAGCAGTTGTACTTTACATGCAGACCAAAATACAGTCTGCATTTTGGTCAGCAGTGTATCAAAATGCCTAAACGGGTGAATGAACAACAGCCTGTATGTGTCTCTATCATGCATATATGACTTACATCCATAGACTATAAAGTATAGAGAAATGGACAAAGCAACCCTGTGAGCCGCTACGTTGCAAATAGGAAGTGAGCATGTGCACGCCACTGACTCTGGATCCAGTTCACCTTTGCCCCTCTCTCTGTAACTGCTGTTGTCAGGCTCGTAATTTTGCTCTTAAATGTTCATATTAATCCATGCTACATCACCCTGGTGTTTTTATTTGGCTATTTTGTCCATAAATCAAGATAAGAACATCAATAGCAGACTAATGAGGTGCCTTCTTCCCCTGAGGTCATTCCCGTTTGATTTGATTGACAGCGTTGCCAAGAGCCCGCTCCCTGCTAAACCAGTGGTGAGGGCAGGAAGGGGCGTTGCCTTCAACAGATTCACTCGGAATTGGCTCTTTAGTTGCTATGGTAGTAGCAAATATGAAGCTCCAAATTCGCCCCTTGTCACGGTCACGTGATTCCTGCCTTGTTTCCCTCCTGTCTTACCCCCCTCCTCCTGCTGTCTGTCGTTTTGCCGGTCGTGGGAGGAGCGTCTTGCTCCTCCCACGCGCACCTGGAGCTCATCTGTAATCACCCGCATCTACTCGAGTATAAGAAGCCCAGGAGACAGACAGTCGACGCGAGATCGTCAACGTGCATACGTGAATGCCTTGCTACTCACCTTTTTGTTGCCTAAGATTGACCCTACCTTTTGTTATTGCCAGACCCGGACTCCTGGAACTCACCCGTCTCTGCGCTCCTGGCTCTGCTGCGGCTCTCCCTGCTCTCCAGTACAGTGCACCCTATCTACGCTACTCACCTCGTCTCTGGATTTCACCCGCACCCGGCTATCGTCTCGGCTCTCTCGTCCTGCTCCAGTCCTGCTCCTGTACCCGCACTCCTCGCTCCCGGACCTCGGCGTCGCACTCCACTCTCCTCCCCGGCCGGACCTCACCACTCACCTCACCGCACCGTGTCCCACTACCCCTGCTCCCTGAACAGCACTAGTATATACCGTTACGACACCCCTATAATTGCTAGCTTCGAGGAGCTTCACTCCACCTTGTAATGTAATGCCATGTGGTAATACAGGAAGTGCTCCATTATGTTTTTAAACTCCATACACCTTCACTAGAATCATTTAGATGATTTCAGCCCTGGAATTCCAAATCTTTATTGTAGTAAAGATAAAAGGTGGCCATAAACTAAACCATAAACGAAAACCACTGCCTTATGACATCACAAGGTGGAACAGAGCATTTTGAACTTTGGAGATGTAGACAGTCTAATAATAAAGAGTTACTCAAACATGATGAATGAAACAAAACACATCTCCAACATTATAACATGGCTTAAAGCTCACTAGAGTCAATATTGTGTAATAGAACCTTTAAAGATAAAGCTTAAGTACAGGACCTTTAAATACTTGATTGTTAAAAAAATAAATAAGTAAAAAACAACTTTTTTTTTTATATTACTTACTATTGTATGATTTTAATCTTTGAGCCACCATAAAACCTTCTACCCTTTTTTCTACCCTGCTTTTGGATAACAGTTACAATTATAGTTTACAATAAATTCCATTGCCCTGACTGCTCTTCCTCTCAGCAACGAAACTACTATTGATCTTTGGGCTCAGCTTTCCCTTGCACTTCTGAAAGACTTACTCACTCTTTTCAGTAAAAACAAACCATTATCTCTTCATTGTAAACATAAAAAATGTAACTTTCTGCACAACGGTTTTGTCTGGATGATATACCTGACTTTTATAAAATCACTAAACAGCATAAGACCAGTTAGCCTGTAAAGACCTGTTCAATCAATTCACTAGGGGTAACATAAAAGTACCACTATGTAACTTTTCTGGTGGGTGGTTTGCTTGTCTCTGTAAAGATGTTGGTGCTTTGCCTAGAATGTTTTGCAGTATAGTATTAAAAGTGTTTCATTGTTCAAAAAAGCAGTGAGTGGACTCGTCTGTCCATAGATCTGATCTCATTGTCTTCAAGGTAAGTTTAATGTCATACCTTGGAACATTCCATACAAAGCAATATAACTGCCATAGAGACTCAAATCACATCAATAATCCAGTGCTAATACCTTAAAGAAGACGTATTGTGCTTCTGTCTGCTCTATAGCTATAATCTATGAAACCCGTCATAATTTGCACATTTTAAATTAAAATAACCATCTAAAATGACTTAATAAAAGAAACAAGTCCACTGACTTCTGTGTTAAAAAACTGTGGTGCCCAATGAGAGCAGATGACGTCATCACAACGGGATGGATAGTTGCACATCACGCTAGCAAGAAACAGATAGTTTTGTTTTTTTCATTTGACCCAAAATGACTATGTGATGCTGCCAAATCCTATGTGTAACACAGATTAGAAAAATACAAATGGAGAACGAAGTAAGTAGAGAGCAGTGGGCGTATGCCGGTGGTGGTGATAATAGGGATTGATCTGGAAGGGTGTCTTGAAAATAAACATTTAAAGATCGCTCAAACATGCACATACGCCAAAACTATAACTATAACTAACTATAACATGGTTAAAAGCTCTAAAAGGTACATTTTTATAATAGGTCTGCTTTAAATGCATTTGCTTTGGAAAAGGGCCTGGGAATGCCTTGGGGTCCCATCGGAGAAGCTGGAGGAATTATCTGTGAAGTTTGGGAGTCCCTGCTTAGACTGCTGCCCTCGTCACCCAGCCCCAGTGGAAGAAAATGGATGGATGGATGTTTCGGGACAAAAAGAAGGAAATATATAGACCATGGTCATTTGCTCTGTTTTAGTCGAGCTAACAGAAAATTATTGCTTGATAAATTTTAAACCATAATGCTTTGGGACATGCTCATCTGTGTGTAATTAGTGAAAACGTAACAAAACGGAACTAAATATCATACCATACTGTGAAAAGGTCTGCATATTGGTACAGTTCACTTAGAGCATGTGTCACCACTACACATAATACATAATTTAACTTACTGCATAAAGTGACAAGTGCTGTGGCCTTAGTAGGAGCCATGTGAGTCATCCATTACACATGCTCTTATGCTGTTTTTAATCATGGGTTGGAGGAAACTTGGGAGGGAAAGGAGCCGCCAGGGGAAAAAACAGTTTGCAGTCAGGAATATGCCAGAAGAAAGCTGTTTTGGTTGTGCTAAAAAAACTCACAAAAGCTAAAAAGTGTTCCAGTTGCCAGAAAGAGCGTAACTTTATGTATAACTTATGACATTGCAAACTCACTCGAGTTACAACCAACTGCAAAGAAAAGACACAAAGAGCAATTTTATGCTTTTATGGTTTTCAACACCTGCTTGTCTCCATGGAGATGTTATCGCATTGCCTGGAATGTTCCACAGTATAGCATTTAAAGGTACATATTACACTATTTTCTGATCTATGTTATATTGTTGTTTCCTCATCAAAAATATACCTGGAGTTGTGTTTTGTTCCATTCACACATGTTTAACACACAAACCCTCCATATTTAGGCTGTGTTCTCCTCGCAAACAGAAAACACTCTGTCCTACCTTGTGATGTCATGTGGTAATACAGGAAGTGCTCCACTGTGTTAAACTTCATACACCTTCACTAGAATCATTTGGATAATTTTGTCTCTGGAATTGCCAATCTCTACTAAACAAGACGTAAAAAGTAGCTGTTCACGTTAAAACTACCACTTCATGACATCACAAGTTGGATATCAGAGCATTTTGAGCTTTGGGGAGGTAGACAGACTAATAATACATGGTTACTCAAACTTGTATGAATGAAAAAAAACATAACTCCAGGTATGATTTTGATGGAACAACATTCTAACATGGCTTACCAGAGTCAATTTTGCGTAATATGGAACTTTTAACATATGTGTCTCCATGGAGGCAAGCAGGTGATACCACATGGCGAATTAAGTTACACCCCAGTTATGTAAGAAGACAACTCTGCTCACAATAAGAATGTGTGTTTTTCAAGTATTTGCAGGATATACAGAAAAAGTTACACAGTGCACCATTAAAGTTGAAACAAGCTGGTAGTAGCACAAGAAATGGATGTATTCAGTATAACTTTATATTCACTAAAGTCTCTACTTCCAAGAGTGGATTGATTTGCATATTGCTTTGGCATAAGTTTGACACCCCAAGACCTCTACCTGGCAGCTGCTTATATTACTACTACTGCATAAAAAATGAGTCCATTCAAAATGAAGTCTTTAGCTCTTAAAGTGGAACTAAACACTAAATCATCCCTTTTTTGCGACTTAACTGGGTATATAGAGTTTTAATAATACTGTCTACAAATTTTTGACTATTTTAGTTCAAACTAGGTACATTTGCCGCTTTCTGGTCAAAAACCAGTGGCCACTGCAATTTTAAGTACTTGGTAAGATCACGCAAGACTAACCCTGACAAAAGCACATCTGTTTGTAAAACTAGCTACATGGGCGGAGTTTGAAGTATAGATACCTGTGAGACCAACCACATTGTTCTTTATACCTCCAGACCCCACCCCTCCTCCTCCTCCTCCTCACTCTTTTCCAGTCCACCAGATACTTCCCAGTTGATACTACTGTACATGCTTTTAGAATATTTTGATTTGGTAAAAGTAGAATTTGCATTATGTACGAGTGGACTTACATTGTAGAGGATATCCACCCATCCCTCCATGGTGATGCATTGGAAAACAGTGAGTATGGCAAACAGGATGTTGTCGAAGTTGGTGATGCCAAAGTTAGGTCCGATCCAGTACTCCCTGCAGACCGTCCCATTGGAGCAGGTCCTCGCTGGGAGCTCAAGGCCACAGGGAAAATCTGCAGTCTGCTCATCTATAACCACAGTAAACACAGTAAGCTTTAGCTGTGATATGATTTCAAGTTTTTAGTACCACCTTAAAGAGGCGATACCCATTTTTTTTTTCATGTAGTAAATAGGGCATAGGGATTTTTTAATTACAAAATATAAAAGGGAAAGTGTACAATCTTTTTGCATCATAGCTATAATTTCTGCTTCCAGAAAGTCAGAGAGGGGAGAGTCATTTGCAAATTTCATACTATCCACATATATTATATTATTATAACAGTATATCACTAGCAATCTAATGGTACCTAGCCCTAATAGTAAAGTAACATTTGTTTGCCCCAGTACAGATATTATTGTAAAAGCAAAATAAGACCACTGTGTGCTGTTTGCTGTCTGTTAGGAAAGTGAGAAATAAGTCTGAACTATTGAAACAGTTTAAAATGAGCTAGTTCACATATAACTTAGGACTCTATGTGTAAATTTGGACTAACCATTCTGGACCTTTTATGAGACCTGTTATAAAGTAGAACTTAACTAGGTCTATACAACCACTATTCCCTGGATGACACCAGTTTTAAACTAGTTCTAATCCTAGTACTATAAAACCAGTTGTAAAGCAGAACCAAATCAGTTATGATAAGGTATTTTTAGTTGAAGCAGAGGATGCATTGTGAGCATAACTGTTGTCTAATGCATAATACATGGCTTGAACTACAATGAAATAGTATGGTACATTACTTTAATGTATAAGAGCTTTGGATTTAAAACAGTTGGTGAATATTTTATGAGTGATGTCTTAAATGCAATCACTACCTTTACTTAAAATATAGCCTAACATATGTTTTTGTTTATTAGGAAATATCCCAAGCCAAATATTAAATACTTAACAAAAAATTCTGCAAATGCAAACACAAAGCAAAATATAAAAAAAGAATGATTATTTTCTAAACATAATTTGTGGTGTTATGGTTTGACTCAACAAACAGCTGCTCAAGTAGAGTAGCCTCAGGAACCGACTGACTTCAGAGCAGTTATTTTTATCACAAATCAATTTGCCCCAAATCAAAAAGACAAGGCTGTCTAGTCTATAAATAATGTTCCATGTACAACAAGATTAGTCTCACGAACTAGGAAGTAGCCATCAAATTTCTATTATAAAGAAATAACTCAACAAGATACAATGAACAAAATAAGGGGAAAATATGCTATGGTAATATGACACTTCTATAACTTTGCCATAGCTTAAACTGAACTTAAATGTATCCCAGAATGAGGTTTGTAAATTAAAGGCCCTGTACCATTTTTTCCATGTATTTTAGTAAAACTTGTCTTTCCCTTGTACAGATATATTGTATAAGCAGCTCTTGAGATCAAAATAAGTCCCCTGTCTATTGTCTACATCTGAAAAGCATTTTATTATCCGAGTATCAGGAACATCGACTGAATAGAACAAGGAAGTACGTGATTGGCATGCTAGTATTTATTAGCTTTACTGTGAGACAAAACTGAATGAAACACTCTGGCGTCTGAGTCTTGTGAAATGTCCTTACAAACTCATTGCTGTGAATAATTAGCATTATGTATTTAGATTTAACAATACATTTACAATATATTTCAAATCTGTTTTTTATCCTAATGCAACAGAATGGTATTTACAAATCATCACATGCTCCACGGAAGACTTAAGCCCCTTACAGCCTATTAACACAATGTCACATGCAACAGCGGGGGCGTGGGCGTTATGTTCTTTTTATATTTCATTTGAACCTGTGGAGCTATTTAAGTTCACACTACAGAGTCAGTGACCTAAAATGAACTACCCACTACTACAGTGGAAATAGCCATAGGTTTATATTTGACAATATAAACTATATAGTGTCTCTTAAGATGGATCTAAATGGCAATGCCAATTAAAATGCTGAATAGAAAATGGAAAAGTAAAAGGCAATTTTCAGGAAAGGTTCAAGTGAATATTTTCAGGAAAAAAATAGCATTTATGCAATATTGTAAATCTTGCATAGTGTTGAATTATTTGATTAACAATTATAACAATGCATGCAGTAAATATTGTTCCTTTTTGAATATGCGAACTATGCTACCTGTTTTGGTAACTCAAAACTCTGGCTAATCCTAGATATTTTTAAAATTTCTTTACATTTTTGCTAAAGATTATGATAAATTAATACATGTAAACTAAACATTTCCAAACATTACAAAATCTCAGTAAAAAATATATCACATGTTCTTAAAACACAATGGTGGGTTGAGTTCAGAGAGTTTTCAGCATGTGAGTACCGAAACAAATTTCTACAAGCATTACTGTTTTCAGAGCAAAAACACAACTTGCAGAGTTGTTCCTCACTTACCTTATGCATTCCTAGCATCCTAATTATTCACTGTGATGAGTTTATGTCCATGTTTCAAAAATTTTCCATGGCCAGATTGGAAGTTTGCTGTCACAGTAATGCTAACAACAGCGAGCAGCCTAACAACACACTTCCTGACTCTCCAAGGATAAAATGCTTTATTACTATATGCAGACAGCACACAGAAGTCTGGCTTACGAGCTGCATATAGATCTCTAATTATATATTGCTTGGTTCTTACTTGTGTCTATCCTGAAGCATGTGCGATGGAACTTTCCCATGTAGAAGTCCAGACCGATGATGGCAAACATGAGGATGGCGAAGAACAGGAGCAGGCCGATCTGCAGCAGGGGGACCATGGCCTTCATAATGGACTTCAGAACCACCTGAAGACCTGCACAAAGAATATGTTACCAAAAAGACTTTGGTGCTTAGACCCTGGCAGGTAAAGTTGCCTGCATTGCAATGAAGGGTATTGTTGAGTATTCTTGGATAAAATACCCCCAAAATACCCCAGAGTCTGGTCTTACAGTAAATAAAGTTCAAGTATTGAACAACATAAGAATAAACTGTTAAATTAAAGGTCTTATATTATGCAAAATTGAGTCTTGTGAGCTTTAAGTCATCTTAGAATGTTGTCACCTCATGGAAAAAATACCTGAAGGTGTGTTTTGTTTCATTCACACATGTTTGAGTAATCCAACATTATTAGGCTGTCTACATCTCCAAAGCTTAAAATGCCCTATTCCGCCTTGTGATGTTATTTTGTGGTAGTTTTCAAGTTAACAGCTACCTTTTACCTTTTGATCAGTAGCGAGTGACAATTCCAGGACTGAAGTGATCAGTATGAGTCTAGTGAAGGTGTATGGAGTACAAAAAACACAGTGAAACACATCCTGTACCACCACATGACATCACAAGGTGGAACAGAGAGTTTACCATTCGAGAAAAGAGCTCATCCTTTCCTATGCAGAGATTGTGCATTAAACATGTGTGAATGAGACAAAACACAACTCCAGGTATATTTTGATGAGGAAAAACATTAGAATAGATCAGAAAATAGCAGAATATGGGCTCTTTAAACTTACTGCAAAAATAACACCTTTTTTTTCTTTTTATAGGTGATTTTTACGTTTGCATATTTAAGACAATTTATAAGATTATATCAAAAGTGGTGTCAAACTGTCAACTCAGAAATAGGCTGGGGACGTAAACTGACAATCTTGACTGTAATTTCATAATGCAAGGGTAATATTGATGTTTCAATGTACATATAATTTAATTACCGGTAATGCTAATATTAGCGTCATGGTAGAAATGGTGGGTAAATGATATGTCTTAGATATAAATATGAGTTAAGATGATGCTACTCACTGGGAATGCCAGAGACCAGCTTGAGCGGCCGTAGAACCCGGACTGCTCTCAGGGTCCTCAGGTCGAAGTCTGCCCCCACTGTGGCCAAGATCCTGGAACATAAAACATGCAGGTAAGTGATTAGAGAATTTGCATTCACTTTAGAAAGGCTTAAACTGATCCAATAATCCAAAAATTTAACTGAATAAGACAAGCATATATTGATAAAATAAAACAGTCAACAGTGAAAAAAGAAAATAGTTGTCCTAGTTGTCCCAGACCTTTACTTCTGGGTCAGTGATCTATTTGTAGGTACAAATTCAGATACGAAATAGTTACGACTGAGATGCTTTTTTAGATAATGTATCTGAAATTATCACTGCAAAACAACACGCTTAAATTAGTAGAAATAAGACCCTTTATCTCACAGTATTACAAGTAGATTTTAAGTAGACCTTTACCAGCCACTTAATGTTTTCTAAGTCATTTTGTTGTGTTTTCATTTGTTTCTTTTTATTTCAACTGCAATATGACTTTTTCTCAAATATCAAGTGAAAAATCTATTTGATTTTATGGAATATTTGCGAATCTTATGTGAAGACAATACATGATATTTGAGTTACATTATTGCAATACAAGCAATTTGAAGTTTTTATGGTTGTCATTTTTGCTGAATGTATTATCAAACACATAATTGAAAAAAACACACAGGTAAATTTTGCTGCAACTCGCTGCATTGCACCATTAGAGACACATTTACTAGCCCAACAACAGCCAAAGTGATTGATAACTATCAGAAAGTTCAAAGTTGCCTGAGCCGTCAAAGCTAACCACACCCCTGTTACTGATCCTGGCCCTGTACAAACAGCTCATTACGGCTAAGAGCTGGTAATGGGGCTGCAATGGATCTTTGTACAGGCTGCGACACGTGGCTGCTCGCTCTCAGGGTACATTACAATCAATAGTGTTCTTGTACAGTGGAAGTGACAGGAGGACCGCACTAGGCTAAAACGTGTCTAAGCTAAGCTCAAAGTATTGTATTATTTAGTATTGGCCACAATATCCTCTCTCACACTGACTAACTGCAACTGATTTCACTAAATCCCCTTTTTGGTTTTCCTCTATGCCTCCTGTTTCCTGGCAGCTCTAACCTCAGCATCCTTCTACCCATATATTCACTATCCCACCACAGAAAACTGTTTGAATAAAATATATTTTGTTGTTATGTCTGGTGGATCCTGGGGAGCACTAGTGCAGAAATTACTTCACAGTCTGTGTAACAAAAAAGTATAGTCTCTCTTAAAAAAAAAAAGCATATTTAAAGAAGACATATTATGCTCTTGTCTGCTATATAGTTATAATCTTGATTAATTCTCACGATATTTGCGAGTTCACAAACTCACGAGTATCCATCTCGGCATGCACCCCCCTGTAAGGATAATCGGGTGGGTGGACCAATCACAGAGCAGCACTGAGGTTTGTGTGGAAGCCAAAGACGAAGCACCAAAGCAAACCTAAACAAACATGGCGACGTCGACAGACTTCAGTCTATTTTAGCGCCAATAGACACTATTATCTTTATGAAAAACGAGCACAATGCAAGCACTTTGTGCATTTGTAGACAAGGAAGATGTCTGTGCTTTTCTCTCAACTGGATTTAACAATTTTTTATCTGCTGTTGTGAAGCTTCCAATCAGATTCAAGTAATTGCCATGACATTCTGCGTTTTTCTTGTCGCTTTCAGCAAGAGCCATCCCAGACTGATAAGGTGTAGAACTAAAAAACTAAATTCAAACAGCTACACATATCAATCTAGAGTGAGCCAGACTGTGACAGTCCTGCATCACTATGTTATGTTTGAGAAATTTTAAATCACAATATTGATCTAAAAGGCAAATTGCGATATTGACCTAGAGCAACATAATAATACATTTTCAGTTTCAACGTTTTGTTACAATATCAGTGATTCTGATGAATAAAAGTCTTTGTCCTTCATTACTACTACTACTTCTACTACTATTACTACTGCTACCACTACTATTACTACTTACTACAAACAATATAGTGTACTGTAAATTCAAAGTTAGGGCCTAAAATGCCAGCCCACAGTTCCAATGTTGTTTTTATGTAAAGTATTTTATTCCTATAGTTTTTCTCTATTGCTTTGTAACCTTGCAGCTGCACTAATTAAAATAGATTTTATTATTTTTTATTAGAAAATGAAATTAACAGAATTGTTTTCATTTGCCTCATCAATTCCTCTCCAAACTATGCATCGTTAGCCTAACCACTGCTATGACAAAGCTGATAAAATGTAGAGTAGAAGAGAAACAAATATTTTCAACCTGTAGCATATTGTATTTGAAAATCCAATAACTTCATTCATATCATGCATTGCTACTACTTATTGTTATCATTTATTGGGGGTAAGTATTTATCGTGTACACATTTTCTTTGCACCACTGGGAACATTTTGGGTTTTTTGGGGAAATATCATAAGATTTGAGCTGTAGAAGGTTGAATAAATAACTCAATACACATGCAAACCAAATACTAAAATGTTTTATTGTGTTATTTATTTATTGTAGCTCGTGCCTTTCTTTCTCTTGGGTTATTGTGTCAGTGGCATAAATTAATTTCAGTATTATTGTTTATTATCTATATTTACTTCTGCAATGTACTTCAAAATTTGTTATCGTGACAGGCCTAGGTACTACAAGTAACGTTCCTACATCTTAGACAATATCATTTTTCATTAATCTCATCTATCACATCTTTAAGTATATCGCCTGATCTATTTTTAGCTCTTTTCCCAGCTTTCATAAGCATTCAAAGGAAGCTTAGCCCAGTGAATGCTACAGTCAGCTATGAGCGCCAGTGTTCTGCATACAAATGAAGCCAGTACAGTATAGTTGGTATGCAGGGGGGCATTTGATGAAGAGGAGGACAGGGTACCACAGCCAATATAAACCTTAATCATTCCAAACATGAGATTTTTAACAGCTTGACATGAGGCAGCCCCCCAATCAGAGTTAACTTAACCAATATTTGTCAGCATCAAGGGGGTTATACAGGAATTGGCTGACAGTCCGGCCCCAGAATGTCCCATTATTTTGAAGCTGTGCATTTTCTATGGTCATGAGATTTTGCTTTGACTGGCGTTTTTACAAGAAGAGGCTATAGGGAGCGTTTATATACAGGTACAGGATGTACAAAAAGTTTTAGTGGTTCTCAAAATGTAGTTAAGGCACTGGTACTCAATTTTGTTACTTAAGTAAAAGTACAGATGCAGAGGTAAAAGGTTACACAAGTAAAAGTATCACATGAAAAAATCTACTTAAGTAAAAGAATTAAAGGACCCATTTAAAAATGTATTTTTACATGGTGGTTTAAAGTTTTAATTGGTGTTTAACTACTGATTAGCATAGCGACTGAATGTAAAACACCATTTCACTAAGTTTTCACAATGTTGACACAAGTTCTTCCATTCTTAAGTCTGTAAAAAAACACAAAAAGTACAATTCAAATCATCATTGGTTTCAACATGCAATTATTACAATAATTTTGCCTGTGAAATTAAGATTAAAAAGTAGAACCAGATTTAGTTCTAGACTAAATTAAGTGCACGGGCAAATTTCAAAACTGTATTTCTCATGTTTTCATAGGACTACTGTTTCTCCCTGAGCTCCTTACTTACTATTACATCACACTTTCTCAGCCTTAGCAAAAACCTGTTGCAATTCAAATCCCTTTAAGCGTGTCTATATTACAAAGAATAACATGTGAAGAAAGTGTGACCTGGTGGATTAAGGAGCAAAATGAATACATTTTACATTGATGTTGAAATGTATTTTAGCTTAGCGTGTTAAGCCTATTTCTTGCAGTACAGTATGTCTTATTCAGCTACAGGTGAGCAGTTATCTACAACATTTATGAATATTTTTTTTAGTAGGACAGGGCGATATGATAATTCAAACTATTCTCTATTTCATGCAGTCTTTGCTCAAACTCAGGCACTCCCCACCCACTCCTCCTATAGGTTAGCCTCTGTGTTTTGAGAGAGTGGCAAGTGGAATTAACCAATCACAGTGAAGCAGCACTTGACGTTACTGCCTCAAGTCAATATAAAGAAACTGACGGTATAAATTGTGATCAATATAATAGCTTATCTAATAACAAATAAAACTTTTACGCAATCAAACAATCAGCGGGACATGTCTTTAGTCGACCAAGAATTTCTTCAGTCGGTGACAGCCCTACAGTTTTACAGAGCATAAACCATGCTTTGACAATGACACTATTAAAACATCATTTGTACTATGTAAAAAAAGTAAACTGCAGTAAAGTCAAATTACAAAAAACTGTCAGATGCACAGTCAATTTAATGCCTATTACTACCACAAACAGGTGCATTTGCAAGCCATATTATGCATACAAAGTATCTCAAAATTGAACAGATTTCGTTTTAGCTTTCTCTGCCATAGTTAACTGCAGTGTGTATTACAGCAGTTCAAGAGAATTAGCGCGTCCTTCATAGTCCGCTAAAGGACGTTTCACCTGTGCTTTGACGCACTCACAATAGCTGGGTACACAACAGC
Source organism: Periophthalmus modestus (assembly GCA_019594935.1). NCBI lineage: Eukaryota > Metazoa > Chordata > Actinopteri > Gobiiformes > Gobiidae > Periophthalmus > Periophthalmus modestus. The sequence continues at coordinate 14,483,343 of JAIEZT010000012.1, read as the reverse complement.
TGCCTTTGCCAAGTATAAGTTTGTCCAGCAACTCCTTCGACATGCATGACAAGCCCACGATTTGCATTTGAGAAGAGGTTTCATTGGGGTTGGTAATTGCAGCGGTATAGTAAGAATGCTATGGTATGCTAAGAGGCATTCACGGTGACAGAGGGACACAGTGTAGGATAGGGAGTTGTGTGTCAGTGCGATAATGGGCCGACTTTGAAAAAAACATCACGGGACATTCACAAACTTGGAGGCGCTATTAGAGAAAGAGAGAGAGAGACGGAGGGAAAGAGGAGCAAGTGAAAGTCAATTATAGGACAAAGCAAGCAGAGGTTTAATTCTGCCATATATGAATATATTAACAGTAAATCCACTGCTATAGCAATATTTTCTTCTTAAGCTAATAACAAGAATCAGTCACTGAGTTTTGGCATCAACATTTTCAGGACTTTTTTAAATTTTTAGGATTTTGTTTTGAATTTTTCATTGCTAGGACAATGGCCCAAAAGTTTAATCATTCTGAAACCCATGGATAGATTGCTAAACCATGGTCGATCATACTAATTTTGCGTTTTAAAAATGCGCTGTCCTTTCTGGAATGCAAAGTAATAAACAAAACAATAAGCAGCTTGAATTTGGGGCTAAAGAGTGGGAAGAGACGTTCAGAAAACTGCTGTTGAGTCAGGACTCGATATAATGGAGCTGGCACAGAGAATAACGTGCGCTATGACCAAACATTTAGGCCATCATGCACTATTTCATTAATTCACACTTTGCTATGGTAATCCCCTTCTTTACTATGTATTTTTTTGGTTAATTTTAAGGTATTCCTCATTTTTTGAACACATTCCTAGCATGGAAATTATTCACTGCAATGAGTTTCACAACTTTCAGAGAAAAGCCATCACAGAACTGCGAAAAGCAATTAGGATGCTAACAGTGTACCAACTTTACTTCCTGGTTCAGAGACAATAAAACGCTTTACAATTACATGCAAATTGCACACAGTGGTTTCATTTTGACACTAAGGGAGCACTCAAACTAGGCCTTTTGAACCACGGCGTGCTCAAGCACGACTGTGTACGGTTCACAACCAAACTGAGCCACAGCCCTGTAATGTCATCACACGGTGCTGCTTGTTTACATGTCACACAGCAGTGCTAATTCTTGAGAAAATAAGTCCAGTGGCATGAAATATCTCTTAAATAGTGAGGCAGAAATGCATCTTACTGTGATAAGCTTCTCTGTGAGTAGCAGTGAGGGCAACAAGAGACTTGGCTTAAAAACTTCTGTAACAGTCCTTATTGAAGGTAAGATCAGATTGGCCTTTTTGAGCAGAGTTCACTTTTTCCTCAAATCCTCTATCCTGTCCATGCACAAGACTGGGCTTGCAAACATAAATTATGCATATAGAAATACATGCGGAAACCTTCCAAGTCCAAACTGTGCACAAGCGTGCCTGGACTCCTTTACAGTTCTGGTACGGGCAATATGGGTACGAACGCCATCCCAAGTACTTCACAGTCTTCAAATTACTTGCAATATTTATAGACAATGTTGTCAAATTAACTACTGCTATATTTACTTAGCATGTTTAATTTTAACATTTTAAATTTCATTGTACATGTGGATGTTACAATGACAATAAAGACTTATTCTATTCTATTCTCATGTATTTTTTACTATTGCAGACACTGTAGGAAGATATGGACCAGTGACAAAGCCTGGAATCAAGAAGCATTACTTGTAGATTTGTCATTTTTGTGCTGTTTATCTTCTCAGTAAACACGACTTTGACAAATCTGTGAGACAGTGAGAGCAGCAGAGCCAAATCCAAACTGTGGAGTGTCTGTAAACAAAGTCACATGACCAGGATCTCTGTGCCAGGAGCATGGGGAGAGAGAGAGTAACGCCAGTGGGAGGGCTGAGAGCTGCTAGTGCAATATGCATCTCCAACACTACATCAAGACTACAAATGGCCAGCACTGGTTCTCAATCTGTGGTACTAGTGCCATTGGCAGTATGTCAACTATTTTTTGAGCAGTTCTGATGTAGTTTAATTTAGTACAGCCTTTTAGTTATATTCTGGATTGTTTAGACCTGGTTTGGTAGTCCTGATGAAATTATGGCATGACATTGGTTAAGTCCTGGTCTTGGTTTATACCTGGCTAAGTCCTTGTTTGATTGATTATTTAACATATAGTCCTGCAAGACATTTGACACCTGTAAGATCAATTACAGATTACATACTATAGTCATTGTTGATGCAGTTATCATAACTGTTCAGCTGTTACTGTTATCAACTGTTATCAGGTTAACAGCAGCCATGTTTAGCCATTATCTACATAAATATACAGTTATGTAGCTACTTGTCCATTGCATCAAGATAAACAAGCCTCCTTAGTTTAAAGAAACAATATGTAAGATTGTGATAATACATTTTATATACATGGTTTGGTTCTGTCTCATTTATTTATGATGGAACTAAAAAAGTAACTTAGCTTTGCTAACTGTGGCCTGTTCAGAAATGATTTATAATGATTCTTAGCTGGTTTAGTTCTCTATCCTCTATCCTATTCTCCAAAAATACTGTAATTACAGTATTTTGCCCTGTTAAAATGTAGTCCTCTATGGTCCAAATTGTGTAGTAGCAATAAAAGTACTGATATCTGACAAACAATTATTTCCTGAAGCTGAACTTCAAATCAAGAGTATGTCCATTTTTCTTTTCTTTACCTTGATCATGTTGTCTCTTCTCAACACAAGAGCCTCAGCCATACCATGATGTAACAACAAACAGCAATCTTCTTCACCAGGGCTGGAGGTAAAGCCATGTGCCGTTGCCATGGAAACACTTGGCGTGGGAAAGTCGTATTCTTCTAAGATTGGAGATGTGTTCATGTCGAAAACAGGAGGGCTTCCCCGCGCTCCACAGTCAGGATACAGAGAAACAGCTGAAATATTTATAGCTGAAATGTTTTCATTTCAAATATGCAGAAGATGCATGATTGTAGAAATATTTTGAGATAATTCACTGATGAAGTGCAAATGCTGTCGTTCAACTGTATTCAATATATCCTGTCTAGCTAGTATTAAATGCCCAGGAGAAGAGGTGGATTTTCAGTCTAGTCTTAAACTGTGTTTAAGACTGAGAGGATCCAACAGTCAGAGGGGGGCTGTTACATAGTCTGGCCGCTGCTACAGAAAAGGCTCTGTTACTTCTGGTCTTGAGCCTGGTTTTGGGCACAGACAGCAGGAGATGATCTAGCTGACCTCTGGAATCTGGGTGACGTATATGGCTGCAGTAACTCTCTCAAATAAAGTGGACCCATAGAGTGCAGACATTTAAACACGCTCAATAACATTTTTGAACTGCACTCAATATGAAATAGAGAGCCAGTGCACTTTTGTCTCTCTGAGCTGCACAGTTCTGGACATTCTGTAAGTGCTCCAGTCCTGGTCCAGTCCCTCGTACAAAGAATTACAATAATCCAGGTGCAATGTAATAAATGCTTGAATTGATTTTTTAAAAATCTACCTGTGAAAGGTAGGGTGTGGGCTCAGTTGAAAAACGCAGGAACTTGAGTCTGCAATCAGCCCAAGATTCCTCACTGCAGGGCGATAATAAGGGGACAGAGGACGAGTCACACTGTCATGTCATGTTCAGGAGGTTTGTGCTCAGCCAAGTCTGCACAGTCCTGCAGAGTTCCAATTTAGGTCTGGTCTTGGCGGTCACTAGCAGATATATTTGAATGTCATCTGCAAAACAATAAAATGTGACTATGTGCTTTCTAAAAACATCACCCATGTACAGAGCAAAGGGGGCCCGCACTAATGTAGAACCCTGGGGCACACTGTACTCAAAGGGACACACAGAGGAGGAGTACTGTCTTAGGTTCACAGAAAAACTCCTGTCTGACAGATAGGATCGAACCAACAGAGTGCAGTACCCTTAATGCCTACATGTGTCTCCAGGCGGGACAGAAAGATACTGTGATCCACCGTGTCGAAGGCAGCTGATAAGTCTAAAAGTAAAACAACTGAGGACTTCCAAGAGTCAACAGTTAAAAGCAGACCAAAAACTTTTAAAAGAGCTATTTCATTACTGTGATTTAAAACCAGATTGGAATTTTTCACCAATTTTGTTCAGATTAAGGTAAGCCGCAGTTGGTCATATGCAACCTTCTCTAAAACCTTGGACAAAAAGACTTTGAGATGGGTCTAAAGTTAGAAAGACTATTTGGGTCATGATTAGGATTTTTACTGAGTGGCTAGACCACAGCATATTTCATATTAGTAGGAAAACAACCAGGCATCAGAGACAAATTAAGTTCAATAGAATCAAAAGTGTCCTTCTTGTGTCTAGTGGACTCAAGGAAGGCTTTAACTGTTGGACTTTTTTTTCAAGAGACATTGGCTCAAAACACTCAAAGGTTGAGTGTTTTGAGCAATTATTTGAGGCAGTTATTTGACACCAGGTTAGATATAAAACTACATTTGGCAGTTTTAACTACGTTCTGATATTCAACAAGACAAGGCTCTGGATATTTGCAGGGAAACCTGTAGACGGTCTTTTGTCTATTTCCCCTCAGTGCATCTACATGCGCGCCCGACCTCACATGTATTCTCATTAAGCCAAGGCTGTGCTATGGGCTCTGTGTGCTTCAGTCTTAATGGAGCCACTGCATCCAAAACCTCCGTGTAAGTGTCATTGAAATGAGAGAGCAAAGCATCCGGTGTGGTGTTTGAAAACCATCCTGAGTGGTCTTTTGCCAATCATCTCCATTCATAGTTTCAGATGCACTGAACGCGTCAGAAAACAAAAAGGCAGTCATAAAGTTCATTGCACGCACTTGGCGTGCTGGGTAGCACAGACTAACCACACTTTGAGGCAGCATTATAGAGAACAACAGGGCAAAAAGATCCAAAAACTTTGTTTTGCAAATCTCCATCAGACATGAAGATCACCAAGTCCACACTTTGTCCTTTCTTGTGTGTTGGGCCCGACACTGTCTGGGTTAAGTTAAACAACTCAATCAAGTTTAAAAAGTGTGTTACTTTTTAGGTAACACACTTTGTGTATTGTGTAATACCATTGTGTAATTTATATAGAAACTGGTGGCCTAGAATAGTTGCATTGTTTACACATTTCAAAGGTTGTATTAATGACTTAAATAAATAAAACATATGTATTAGCTTTACTATTTCCTCCTACTGTCATACACATATTATAGAGAACCCTATTGGGTTTGGCTTATAACACACTGGTTTTATTTGTAGGATCAGTAAATCAGCATCAACACATATACTAGGCCATGTTTATGAAATACATTAGAAAAATCCAACATTTCAGTAACAAAATAGTCAGTGTCCATATACAATTCAATCAAGTTTTAACCACAGGCCCACAGGTACTTCAGGTGGTATTGAGCAATGATTATATTTAGCCTGTGTAGACCTATATAAAGTTCCAAGCCTGTCTATCATCCACAAAAATGCACTGATATACTTAGAAAAAGACTACACATTTTGGCAAAGGGTGTTGGGTCCTTTGCCTAGTCAATATCATTAAATTAGCTATCGACTTGCAGAGAAGTGCCAATTTTAAAGGTGTACAACAAAAGTTTCAAGTGGGGTTGTCCACCCACTTACTTGTCTCCAGGGAGATTTGACTAAAATGTTTCTCAGTATGGCATTAAGTGTATCTTTCTTGCATATATTTGATTACAGATGTTTTTATTGGCTTGAAAAGCATGCATTCTTACTGTGAGCAGAGTCAGACCTGACCTGTAACTTGGCCTGGTTGCGTCACCTACTTGTCTCCATGGAGATAGATATGTTAATGCTACACTGTGAAACGTTCCAGGCAAAGCAACAGAATCTCTACGAAAACAAACAGATAGCATTTCCTCCATTAATATGTTACATAACCTTTAAAGGGCCCATATCATGCTATTTTCTGTTTTACGTTATAATGTTGTTGTCAAAAACATACCCGGAGTTGTGCTTTGTTTCATTCACACATGTAAATCTGCATATTTAGGTTGAGTTCTTCTCTCTAACAGAACAGAACAGAACCTTCCACCTTGTGATGTTATGTGCTAATACAGGAAGTGCTCCATTGTGTTTTTAAACTTCATACAACTCCATACAGCCATTGCCAATCTCTACTGAACTAAAGGTAAAAGCTAACTTGAAAACTATCATTCGGTGACATCACAAGGTGGAACAGAGCATATTGCGTTTTGAAGATGTAGACTGAGTAATTATAAAGGATTACTTAAACATGTGTGAATGAAACAAGACACAACTTCAGGTATGTTAACAACATTAAAACATGGCTTAAAACTCATTCCATGATCCATTTTGTGATATATAGGCAGCAGTTGATTCAGAAAGCCAACTTTTCACTGTATTATTCCGAGCACATCCCCTATTGGGTTTTCCTGTAGCGAGGCCACAGAACCATGTGATCACTACTCGCGCTACCATGTGCACAGCTCTCCTCTGGGAACGACAAGCAACAAACAACGACTGGTCTAAATATACTCCTCTCACTCGCGGCTCGTATCAAGACAAAGGAAGTATCAGAGTTATAAAAATGTGCTGAGCTGTTCTCTCCTCCATTTTACTCCAACTTAAAGGTCTACTGATCTGCTGATTTAAGGATTATGCAGACCTTATTATAGCTCTAAGTGCTTTGGTGTTTAAAGACACTTTTACCAAGTTGTCAAATCACAGTTTCTTCATATCTGGTGCCTATAAGATCACGCAGACTAAGGGATTATATTACATTTTTATTCTAATGCTATCCTTACCAGATCAATCAATTGGTATTATTATGATCAATTATTACATAATTCATTAAGTAAAATGTCCTGCTCCAATACAGCTATATTGTAAAGCATCTCTTAGGGTCAAAATGAGACCGCTGTGTGCTGTCTGCATCTAATTATAAAGCATTTTATCATACCAGAAAGTAAGGCACACTGTTAATATTACAGTGATGACAAAACTACATGCTGGCTTTGAGAGTTGTGAAAAGTACTTATAAACTCATCGCGGTGAGTCACTAGGATGATGAGTGTATTAGGAAAGTGAGGAATAAGTTTGGGACCACTACAAACAGTTTAAAAATAAACTAGATTTTTATTTAACTCTTTGAAGACAGAAAAAATTAAGTGCAGCATCTTATAAAAATAATACCACATAAACATAACTTGCCATTCTAAGCTATTCTTTTCTAGAGGCTGTAAAACAACATTATTTTGCTAAACTTATGAATTATTACATATTTATGTAGCTATTTGTTCAGTGTATCAAAAACAACAAAGGCCTCTAGTTTAAAAGCTAGATTTTAAGATAATCCCAACACGCTTACTGCTGTTTTGTAACTAAGCTCCGATACTTATGTTGAGGGATGTTGTGTTTTGTCAGATGCTTTGTGAATGGATAATTTACTTTATTTTGTTTTCAGTTTTACTTTCAGTTTTAATATGAAATATGAAATTGGACGGGATACATATACATATGGGATGTATAGGATACACTTTTTTGTTCATGTATTATTTATTATTATTTCTTGTATTTTTGTAGACACTAAAATCCATTCTTTGCTAAAATAAAATTACTTCTTTCATGGCTGTGTTGGTACTGTACACTGGCAACAACCCCCACTGTGAAACATGAATCTCGAACAGGACAGATTTGTAATTATCTGATCTTACGGCCATGTGTAACCAGTATCACAACACCGAATAGTAAATCATAAACCATACATCAAATTCTCCTTTTTATGCAATGCCGTGACCAACATGCTTGTACAAGACACTATCTCACTTCTTTTCTCTCTCTCCTCTGTTTGTTTCTAATGAGATCTGTATTGTTTCTATGGTGACACCTCCTGCGAGCCTCCCTCTCCCCCGCCGCTTCCCTCCCTCTGTCTTCGTCCATGTTAGCGGTGGCTTGTTCGTGCCACAGGCTTGCACCAGTGTCATTGGGTTACGATACAACTCCCAAAGGTCTGTACGTCTGTGGGGGGAAGCTTAAGTGGTGGAGCTATAGTAAACAGTTACATTAAAGGAGATATTGTCAAGTGTTTCAGAATATCTGTTTGGATATGAAACATGTCTGTCATAGGAATGCACAGAGGTCTTTATATTGTTGGATACCTGGACAGAAGCCTAATCGTCCAGCTAGATACTCCTAACCAAGATTATGAGTTGTAGAAGATGGGCTGCTCCTTCTGGTTGCTCCTCCTGGTTGCTAGGGTGGCACAAGTATGGGTCAAATGCAGGAGGACAATTAAAGATATACTGTGTAACATTTCTGGTAAAGAGTCAGTCTGCCACCTGCTCTTTTCCATGGCAATATTGTTGGATTTTGCCTCGAAGGTCCCAAGACCCATTAGGCCTAGTTGCAAGTAAGATCTGTGGATAGGTGAACCCGCTCACAGTAAGAATGTATGTTATTTTGAGCAATAAACACAACTGTAATTGAATAAAAGCTAGACAACCTTTAAAATGCCATACTCAGAAAGATTACAGACCGAGCAATATCTCCATGGAGACAAACAGCAGATCTCCCAACATTATATAGGCTGCATGCACCAAGTTTACAAATTATTTTATAATTATTGTTTTTTTTATGCAATTTTACCTTGTCAGAATGCTTTTTTTTTTTTTTTTTATTGGACATGACAAATCAGTTTTAGGACAATTTGAAGACAGGTCTTCAATAACAAGTAATTTAAAACCAATTCTGTGTATTATCAGTACATGACCTTTTTTCTCTCATTTCCTAGTTCCAGTTTAGATCAGGTTAAGTCCATGTTTCGGCTAAGGGATTGGTCTTCCTTTGATTCATGTCAACTGTGAAAAGTGTCAAATAGAGGAGAGGTGAAAATGAGATTGTCACATGTTCTGATTAATACTTAACTATGAGGTCTATGGAGTATTCTGCCATGAGGTCATTGATTTAACTACTCTTAGTCTGTCCAAAAACAAATGTCCTAAACCAATCAAAGCCCATTAAACGCCATATGCTAAACTAGGGATATGCTAAACTAATACACAGGTATAGGTCATCTCATTGTCCAAGCATAACCATTACTAAATAAACTTCCAACAACCACAGTGCATATAAAAATCTCATTCCCAATGTTTGATGTTTGGACTGCAAAATTAATCACAAAGTACCATAATTTCCTTCACAAACAAAAAAATATCCTGCCTCATATTCTGAATAAAAACTGCTAACTCTGTAGTTGAGATCTATATAAACGTGTTCTGAAATGTGATTCTTGTATTAGTTTTAAAGGTGTACTTAGTAACTTTTCTGATCGAGGGTATGGAGAGGCAACTCAGCTCACTGTTAGAATAAATGTTTTATCATGGTATTTTTCAGCAAAAACGAATGAAATGCAAGAATGGCAAGTCTAACACCATACTGTGTAACATTCCAGGTAAAACAATAACATCTCCATGGAGAAACTTCCATCGGAAAAGTTGTGTAGCACACTTTAATAGCACCTTTAGATACAATCTCTTGGTATTTCAGCACTAGCAACAATAGCTAATTCAACCACTTCTAACCATTCTTACGCAATGTTACCATTCACTGTCTGATGATTGCGAAGCTATATATAGATTTCATTTTGCATTTATACAAAGCGGATATGAATTTCCTTTGTCATCCCGTAGCCATTACTGTACCACGACTTACAGTAGGCCATCAGTCAAGTGCTCCTTACTATTCGGAGCATCTCGCCGCTATAAAATGTGACTCAGCCTCTCTGTGATGGACACTAAGTGCAAATCAATGCTTTGAACTGGGAGCCGGGGCCTGTATTCATGTAATGGACATCAGCTTAACATAATGGCACCCCACGCTCAATAAACTACCCGCGTCTAGCATTCGGACACGGGGGTATTATGGCCGAATGGGGCGAAATAACCAGTTCTGAAACAGTCTATTTGTCTGGCTGTTTGGGCGTGGCACTATGCTCTGTGTGTAGTAGAAGTGTAATGGCTTCATGGAGGCAAATCTAAACAAGTTTTGCAATAATACTAGAGTTGATAGAGTTAAGGGTAGCTTGCAATTTACTAGATAGTTTTGTGCAATATATAAGTAAGCGGGTAATAGCTGTAAGGGGTACAAAGGTGATTGGGAAGACAACAAATGGGTAAACATCAGGCTATTTCTTGATAAAATATTATATCATGTTAAAGGTTCATTATGTAACTTTTCTGCTGGAGGATCTGCCATCAGAAAAGCTTGTCTCCGCTTTACTTGGAATATTCCAAAAAATAACATTTAAAGGTCCTAAATTACTCAAAATTGACTCTTGTGAGATATAAGCCATGTTACCATGTTGTTACTTTATCAAAAGCATAGCCAGAGCTATGTTTTTGATCAGAAAATAGTGCAATATGAACCCTTTAACCAAGTCAAGTTACAGGTTAGATGTGTTGAGAGGAGAGCCCACTCCTATAAGAGGTTTTTTTTTTTTTTTTTTACTAATACAAACATCTGCAATTGAATAAATGCAAGGCAGATGTGTTTAATGCCATACATAGGAACATATCTAGCACTAACATATCAATGGAGACAAGCAGGTGGCATACCGCCCACCAGAAAAGTTACACAGTGTGCTTTTAAAAACTAGTATAAGTGGGAATATAATTAATGAGGGCATTCATAGTGTTCATGTTGGCTCATCCTTGGTACTGAGTTTAAATATTGGTAAATTGGTTCCAATTTACGTGTCTATTAATTGAAAAATGAATGTGATTATGAAGAAAAAAGTGACAATCTTGTCAAAATCTACAAGGCACAACACTGGCACGTTAGCTCTGCCAGCACCTATAAATCAACTTTTTTTACTGACTTCAAAATCACCCAACATAACCTGTCCCTCTGTTATTTAATTGCTCATTCAATCAATCCATGTGACACTCTGAGTGAACCTCCTGCCCTCTCCATCAAGAGCAGAGACACTCGCTCTCCTCATAGTCATAACTGAAACAGGCCAGTGTGCAGCCCTGACCAAACGCACTCCACTCTGAGGTAAGGAGGGAGAATGGTGAGAAGGAAGCAAAGGGAGACAGAGGGAGAGAGAGGGGTGGGGACAGAGACACAGGGAGAGAGAGAGAGAGAGAGAAAGATAAAGAGAGGGAAGACAGAGAGGGGATAAGAGAGAGGAAGACAGATGGAGAGAGATAGAGGGAGACAGAGAGGGGAGAGAGAGACACCTTCCCAGTATCCATCGATCGGCCTCCTCAGACACATCCGTCTAAGCAGAAAAACACATCAGCTTCTCCTGAACACTGTCTGACTGCGCGCCTCTCGGACAATTTCAAGTCAGATTCTATAGTCCCAATGTTCAAATTTATGTTTATTTACCCCAAAATTAAAACAATTAAAAATAACAACATATTCTACTACTAGAGTTGTCAAAAAGATAATACACATGTCCAAAGTCTTTACCAGAACGTGTTTACAAGCATAGCACAGTTTTTGGGGGTTTTCATGTTTATTTTGTTAAGAAATTGCACTGTATGAAAATCCCTTTTTATTATCATTGTCATAATAGTATCAAGACCTTTCATTACCATCAAAGTTGAGTTTCAAAATGATTGTATCATAACAACAGTAGTTGCTACAGCTGCCCCGGGACTGACAGATGGAAATGAGACTGTCACTTGGCCTGTTCACCCACCAGCTTACTTACACACTGCATTACTCAGCTGCTGATGAAGTGTCTTGCCCAAGGACACAATTATAGTAGGCAGTATACACTGGACAGAGTTCACACTCACTCAACACACTTTTGACTTTGGGTTTCATATTTTTGGAGTATATTATATTTTGAGGCACTGTACCTTTTTACTGTCTTAAAAATATGAAAAACAGAACTAGTTCATTTTAAATGGTTTTCAGTGGTCCAAAGGTATTCCTCAATTAGGATTCAGAGCATCCAAATTATTCACTGCAATGAATTTGTCAGTGTTTTCACAATTTTCGGAGAGAAGGCCTTTGCCGTCATTTCAAGGCTAACAACAATTAGAATGTTAACAGGCACACTTCCTCATTTGCTGGACAATAAAACACTTTGTACAGTAGTTGTAGACAGTACACAGTGGAGTTATCTTGACTTATACAATATATCTTTCCTGGGGCAATGCACATTTTTCTCAAATACAGGGAGAAAAATCCAGTACAGGCTCCTTAATTGTATGGACTCTGATAGTGACATCGCTAGTGCACACAGTGATTCAAAATAGACAGAAAAGACAAAAGTGTGACCTCAGAGGCCCAAAGCTCAATGATTTGCTCCTCCCTGTCAGTCTCAGTGGTTATGGGTGAGATATGACACCTGCTACTTCTGAATCAAATCATAAGACTATATATAACTATGCTCTACTTCAGTGTATCTGTTCAGCTGTTCAAAATACAAAACAATTGGTTTATTTATACATCCAGCTGTGGGGTGTGCTGTGCGTGTGCTGAGTACATTTCACATACTTGATGGAGAAAATTAATGGAAATAAACTGTAACTTTCAACAAGCGGAGAAGATGCTTAGCAAAGGAGTAGGACAGTAGCACAACAGCAGTGGTAGTAGCAGGAGGAGGACAGTAGCAGAACAGCAGAAGTAGTAGTATGAGTAGGACAATAGTAGTAGGAGAGTGGAGTGGAGTTTGCTCTGAGTACATTCCACATACTTTTACGATTAAGTAAAGTAAAAAAAAAGTCGTCATAAAATTCAACAAGTCCAGAGCCTGACACAGTAGAAGTAGTGCAAAGTAGTGTAGTAGTAGTAGTAGTAGTAGTAGTAGTAGTAGTAGTAAGTAGTACTATTATAATGAAGTAGAAGTAAACACCCAGGTCCAAAACTTAACACAAACAGAAGTGACTGCAGTAGAAGCTGTAACTTCTGTAGTAGCTGTTACTGTAGTAGTTGTTAGTCACAGTAATAATTAAAGGAGAGTATTCAAAAAACAAAACATAAATGACCCCAAACATCACCTCAAATGTTAAATGAATTCTACTACTACTCATGGGTTTCAGGCAAAAGGATTACTTCCTGATTTAATTGAAATGGCCCTCTGTTGTTATACCAATTAAACAACTCAAATCAAAGTTTGATATGTTTTGAATGAGGAACAAAAAAAAATCCATCAAATCAGGAAGAAATATCAAGCCATGGTCATTGCAGAAGATTAGTGCGCTTTTAAAGATAGGGGGAGATTTAATTAGTGAAGCTTTTATGGTGATTGTCAGTTAAAGGCACATTTTATCAGGTGCTTTGGTGTAATTATGGGGAAGTGTCCTCAGCTGGCCTACTCTCTCTCTCCTCTCTGAGTGATGGATGTGAAGGGCGTGTACTGTTTTAACACAAGACTCATATTTCACAACAATCAATGAAAACAGTTGTTTTAAACAAATAGAAAATAAAGTGTAAAAGACTGCACCATGTATCTCGTAAAAATATTGAAGTCAAAAGAGGACAGAAATATACTTTCTTATGGAACAAGCTTTGCTGACTGTAATGAAGTGAAAGCGAGGTTTACTTTGAATGTTACAGAGGTTAATTTGTTACTTAACGGACTCTAAGAAATAACTATGCAATGGCAAAGCTTTATGCTAACAGGACAGGCGGTTAGTTGCAGAGTGGGTAGCTTTCACGTCAAATACTATTGTGCTTGTGTCTGCTATACAGTTAGAATCTGCGACATCGGTGGATGATTATGGTGTAATCATAATATTAATCTAAAACGAGCTGATAAAAGAAACAAGTCCACTGCCTATCGCTTTAGAAAACTGCAATGCCCAATGTAAGTTGACATCGCTGTAAGTGTCCCCCAAAGAGCCATGAAATTCTTGGCACCTCCAATGGATAGCTGCAGGTCACGGTGGCAAACTGCAAAACCTGCCAAATCCTACACAAAGTAAGTACAAAGCAGTGGGCATATGCCGTGGCTGTGGAAATGGGGGTTGATTGGGAATATGGCATCTTGAAAATTAGCAATTAAGGATTGCTCAAACATTCACGAATCACTCCAAATACAACTACTTTAACATGGGTAAAAGCTCTGAGAAGTAGATTTTGCAGAATAGTTTTCTCTAGCTTCTCTCCCTTACCAAGTAACAGTATGTAAAAAAAATATGGTGCAATGAATATCAGTACTAATTTGTCTAGCTATTTGGATTGGGCCATGAGAGTTGTTTTGCTTAACTAGTTCTAAATACTCAACACTGATAAATTATGAAATTGTGGATCTATTGAAAGAAATGTGTTGTTTATTCACAGCACTGGGCACAGATTAATAAAATTAAATCTTGAAATATATTACAGTATTGACTCAGCTATACAGAACAAGCAGCGTCAAAAGTATTAATGCTACTTTATGTTGAGGACAAGAGTATGCTCAACAGCTACAGAATTGTGACTAAACAGGGACTGAACTTGCAACTAAATCTCATCCTGGGTTAGACCTGGACTTAACCAGGACTAGAACAGGACTAAACCAAGTCTACATCAGCACCAAATGGTTTGAGAAGCTGGGGAAGCTATATCTCACTCACAATTTTAGAGATGCACTACATAACTTTTCTAGTGGGGGTTCTGCCACCTGCTTGTCTCCATGGAGATGTTATTGCTTTGCCAAGAATGTTCCACAGTAAGACATTAAACCTATATATCTTGTATTTATTCTACTATAACTTTATTGATGTTGCCTCACTTTGCGCCTGTAACTGACAAAACTGTCCAAGAGATTGTCACCAGTCTGAGTTCATCTACATACTGCCTCGATATGTTACCCACTAACAGGGGTCAATTCTGGGACCCCCGTTGTTCAAACTCTACATGCTGCCATTAGGCCAGTTAATATGCAGTTAAATGTGTCCTACCACAACTATGCAGACGACGCTCAGATCTATGTCTCACTAGCAGCAGGTGAATATGGACCAGTGGATTCACTCTGCCACTGCATCCAGCAGATCAGTGTGTGGATGCAAAACAACCTTCTCCAGCTAAACTCATACAAGATGGAAGTTATAGTTCTTGGCCCACAGAAACATAGAGAAAGTGTCAGCAGTCACCTTCACCTCCTCTCTCTCTAACACCTTCAAATCAAGCCAGAAATCTAAGGGAAATAATGGACTCAGACTTCAACTTTAACAGCAACATCAAATCAATAACATCTTCAGCTTTTTACCATCTAAAAAATATTGCAAAAATAAAATGTATACTGTCAAAACCAGACTTGGAGAGACTTATTCATGCATTTGTCTCCAGTAGGTTAGACTACTGTAACAGCCTGCTCACTGGCCTCTCCAAACAAGCGTTAAAAACAGCTGCAGTACATCCAGCTGCTCGGGTCCTGACTAGAACCAGGAAGTATGAGCACATAAGTCATGTGCTCAGGTCTCTGCACTGGCTCCTGTGGCTCAGACAATAGACTTTAAAAAACTCTGCTTGTGAACAAGTCTCCCATGGCCGAGCACCAAAGTACATCTCCAACACGTTAGTGCCATATGAACCATCTCACACTCTGAGGATTTCAGGGACCAGCCTCCTGCTGGTGCCCAGAGTCAGGACTAAACATGGAGAATCAGTTTTATTATTTCAGTTTTCTGCAGCTAAAACCTTGAACAGTCTTCCTGAAAATGTGAGACAGGCCTCAACTTTGACAATGTAAATCAAGGCTCAAAACAGTTTTTTACCTGTCCATATGACTGAAAGGTTTCTATTATGCACTTTTCTCCTTTAATGTTAATTTTATGATGATTAATTTTCATTATTTATGTTTTGATCTGTTGTATTGTGATTTTAATGTTCGTTTGTTTTTTCTTGTGTATGAATTGTGCTATACAGTGGTCCCTCGCTATATCGCAGTTCACCTTTCGCGGTCTCGCTTGCAGATTTTTTTTGTTGCAATTTTGCATGCTTTTTTTTTTTACAGCGTATGCACGTGCATTGGGTTCTGCGTCCTGATTGGCTGAGGGACTGTAGATCATTATCAATCACTCTCCTCCGTGCCGTGTCTCCTGTACAGTACAGAATGCGTTCAGTGAGTGCTGTATTTTTGAAAGTTTTCTCCCTGACAAAACCCACAATGTCGATAAAATGTTCTGCACCGACAAATTTCACAAAACACTTTGGACTTAAAAGTGTTCCTCTGCCCAGCCAGGTGCCTCTGTGGATACCGCTGGAGCAGAGGCACATGAACAGCACATTTAAAGTGATCATCAAGGAAGGGGGATATAATCCACGAAGGTTTGACCTTTGAGAGTGTTTAAACGAGAGAAATGTGAGAAAATGTTGTTAATGCCTGACTGAGAAAAGTGTATAAAGTGTGTGCTAAGGCATTTTATCCCCTTCAAACATATATAATAATTGAAAAAAATAAAGCTGACTACTTTGCGGATTTCGCCTGTTGTGGGTTATTTTTAGAACGCAACCCCCACGATAAACGACGGACCGACGGACCACTATAAAAATAAACTTGCCTTGCCTCTCCACGGCACTGACCTCTAACATGGTGTAATGGCTTTGCTCTCCACAAAGATGGATAAGTTTAATGGCAAAGTGTAAAAAATTCTAGGCAGACCAATCACATCTCCATGGAGACAAGGTGGCAGATCCTCCTATTTCAGTGTCAAAACCCAAAGGTATAGTTACATTGAAACCCTTTTGAATTCATTGCAGAGTTCAATTGATCAATAAATCATCTCAATTCTTTCCATTTCTAGTCAATGTAATAAAAAACTATCCTTCTTACGATTCAAACCATGTTATACACAGAGGCAGCTGTAAAGAAATACAGCCAAGAGTTTATCAAAGAGTCAGAAAAGCACTCTCTAACTGAGCTAATTCACTGTAGTCAAACTAATCAATTATTCATTTATTTGTTCCAAACCTGCTCTTCAGAGACGGCCTGATTAGAGTGAATGCCTCTTCCTCAGATTTAAGCAGGAGGGTTGTGCATTAGGCCTGACCACAAAGCCATCATCCCAGAATCGAGCTCCGCCGCTGGGCTGTCTGCATCTGTGAAGGCCCCCCTCTCTGGAGCCAGCGTTACCTGCTACATCAAAACGATAATGCTGATGCTAAATATATATATGTGTGTATGTGTATATATGTATGTGTGTGTGTGTGTGTGTGTGTGTGTGTGTGTGTGTGTCTATTTTAAAGTAAGAAATTCAATTGGATTTGAGATAGATGAAGTAGGAGCTGTCCGTGGTTCTGAATTAGTCTGCTTACGAATGAGCCTCTCAATAAGGGCTTGTGACTTGTGACTTGTGTAAATCAATAGCATTCATCGGCATATATTTTTCTCCCTAATTTATGTGTAAAGTTGTAGCTGATGTCAACCCAAACAACTTTGTGCCTTATAACAACAATGGAACATTCTCCATGGAGATATATATGTTATCCAAAGGATCAACATTACCATTCCCTCCTCCAAGCCAAGTCAGTGTTTTTCTTAGTTTTTCAGTGCAATAAAAACAGTGCAATAAAAACAGCCAAAACAAAAACAAAAAACCTGTCTTTATTTCAATGTTTTTTATGGCTAATAAGTTACGTACAAGGGCTTTAATGGACAATGACTGTTTAGGCAAAGGTTTGATAGAGGAATACAAAAACTGGGAGGAGGGTACACCACCACCAGCTTGCTTTGCTTGAAAAGTCCCACAGTAGTATCACATTAAACTTATCCATGGAAACAGGCAGGGATGCCAGCAGGGCAAGTCACAGGTCCAATCAGCGGGGAGGCGATCTAAATCACAGTTAGAATACATGTTTTTCACACCACCCAAAATGAATAAATGCCAGATGGCTACGTTTTGTGCCATTCTGTGGAGACTAGCAGGTATCAGATCTCAGCCAGAAAAGTTGCATAAAGCACTTAATATTTCTAGATGACAACAAATAATACATTTTATACCAGACTTGCATTTTGTTTTTCCTTGTACATTTCAATTTTAAACTTTAAATATTTATCCTCCCTTGCACCACACAATGTTATTAATGTGCATTTCAGTAGCTGTAGGCTTGTTTGCCAAACCCAGGGCGGCCCCATTCCCCGCTGTAGTTCAGACAGAGGGAGAGGGGGAGGGAGGGGCTGTGGCTGCTGATCACAAGACAACAGACAACACAACACAATCTGGGCACATTCAAAGCTATGGGTCTGTTTCTACAGTGAAGGCTTCAACATGATCAAAGACCAATGTACTGGGATTACAATGGTTGGCTGCACACAGTTTTCAGCCAGTCAAAGCCAAAATATAATATAAGTTGAAGACTTGGGGACTCTGGGCAAGTTAAAATGATTATGGAAAAGGTATGTGAAAATGCAGTACTAGTCTGTTTAAAGATACACCATGTAACTTTTCTGGTGGGCGGTCAGCCACGAGCTTGTCCATGGAGATGCTATTGATTTTTATTTATGTTACACAGTATGGCTTTAACCTTATCAATCTTCATGGAGATGAGCACGTTATAGCAGTTATAGGTCAGATATCTGGAGAAGTGGCCTTGCTATTTTTGTTCAGGCAATAAAAAACATCTGTAATTGAATAAATGTGAGGTAAATAAGTTTAATACCATGCTCCCAGGCAAAGCAACAAACATCTCCATGGAGACAAGCAGGTGGCGGACTCTCCACTAGAAAAATTACATAGTGCACCTGTCAAACCTTATTGAAAAGTAATTATATTTGAAAGATCAAACACATCTTTTTAACAAAACTGGACATTTAAAAACATGTATTTGTGTGTGGGGTAATTTCTCTACAGATCTGACCTATAACTTGACCTGGGGGTATCCCCATGGAGTTAGATAAATTTAATGCCATGCTGCGAAACATCCCAGACAAAGAAATAACATCTCTATGGCAACAATCAGGAGGCGGACCCCTCCACTTATTGCACCATGAAGTTCTTATTATATTTTAGAAGAGGAAAGTTTTAACAGAACATTTTTTCCAATGTTCATCTTCTTCCCCCATAACTTTCTGCATTTGCTGATTATGTCTTATGTATCATATATTAGTATTGTGAAATGTAATGTGTCTGACAAATTTCCCTTTGAAACAAGAAATGGTAATTATTTGGAACACGCAAAGTAACTACAAACTGATTTAACATTTTTGAGAAATTGGTGCTATTTGGTATATGACTGATTCAGCCAAGTTTCTAAAATGAAAAATGTAGTATGAAAAATCATTCATCTATATTAATCCTGTGTCAAATCAAGTAATTCAACGGCATTCTACATCAGAGCAAACATATAGATTTCAACCCTATACATAATCAATACCAATACAAAAAGAACATTTTCTATCAAGCTCAAATCATTCTGCAGATTGCTTGTTGTCCTCCAGTGAAATCTCCCCACTGTGTTCTGGCAGCGTTAGTCTCTCAGGTGAAAATAACAACGGGGCGATGGTTTTACGAAATGCAAGCGCAGCAAAAAGTAAATCTGGGCCATCTTTCTCCCTGACAGAGAACTAGAGCAACATGTAAAAAGTGAGCAGCAAACCCGACAAGTGGATCATTACTGCTTATGGAGCCAGCAACCACAGATGGGCCAAAACGGGCAGGTCTAAGTATTTGATAGCTAGCTGGTGTACCTTTTGACAATCAAGACAAAGAAAGTACTGGATGGTGGAAGGATTTTAGGTTTTCATATTAGAGTAAAGGTTAGAATCAACTCTACCTGATTCTCCATCACCTGCATGATTCCATCAGAATAGAGTTGTTAAATGTGATGTCAGTTCAGGGTCCATCAGCTGATGTTTACAATTTCTTCTTTTTAGCGACAATACATCTCACAATAAAAAGATATTGCAGTTGTTTCACGTTACCATGGTTATATGAAAGTGAAAGTGTACAAGGCAGGTTGAGGGAAGAAGCTAGGCTAGGCTACGCTAGCATTAACAGTGACCAGCAGTTAGTGAGATAAACACTGTGTAAATCTGTGTAAACCCTCAGTCATCCAGGTCTGATCCATAGCACAAGATTTAACATTTACTGTTTAAATGTTATGCTACATCAGACATGTCAAACTCAGGCCCGCGGGCCAAATTTGGCCCTCAATATAATTATATCTGGCCCGTGAGATCATATCAAATATGTGTTAGAGCTGGCCCACCGGCTGTTGCACCAGTATAGCGCATACACCTTTAATACTACGAATCCCAGAATGCTTTGCAAATGTGTTGGCGCCGGACCCCACCACTTCTGTTGACACTTATTAGCATCTGCTACCTGTCGCCTCACTCAAATTTAATCCACCCCTTCTGAAAAACATGCAGATGTTGTTTAAATTTTTCCATAAATATTTAGTTTGGCCCACAACTTAGTCACAGTTTTTAATTTTGGCCCTCTGTGAATTTGAGTTTGACACCCCTGTGCTACATTATTACTACATTTGTGGAAAAAAAAAAAAAGTGGTTAAACATACAGTTTTGAAAGGTAATTATCTCCTGATCTCTTGTTTAATGAATAAGGAACAAAAACAAAGCTAGAAATCAGTGTTGAAGTTTGTGGTTGGACCTGGGAGTGACATCATCACTTAACACTCTATTGACCTTATTCTGCCCCAACCACTTTTGTCGCAAATGTTACTAAACCACATTTTCTTTGTGGTGGTACTTCCGGTCAAGCATTCAATTCAGAATTTGAGAAAGATTTTGCCTCAAAAATATGAGATAATTAGCTTAATTTGGGTAAAATGTTCATGTGCACCAACAAGTCAACAATGCCCCGATTCTCTGGGAAGATTTAAAACTGCTCTGTAGTCCATATGGAATTTATTTGCTGTCGAGATCGGCAGCCCCATGGAAATGAAACCCAAATGAAAATGGCCACACCCACAACAACTTCTGGAATAAGGTGAATAGAAAGTAAAAAATATACTTTTGAACATTCTCCACAGAGATAGATAAATTTAATGCCATAATGTGGAAGATTATAGGCAAAAGAAGAACATTCCCATGGAAACACCCATGAAAAGGCCCTCTACCAGGCAAAATAAGTCTGGTTTGTGGAAATGCAAATAACATGCTTTTATTTTAGTCTATTTTATGGCAAAGTGTTATGTAAGCTGTATGTATGTACTGAGGGGTTAAAAAGCTACAATTTATGCTTTATCTTGTGATAAATATGAAGTTATTTCCAAACAAAATAGGGCTGTGCAAATAATTTATATTATATATTTTTTTGTAATCCAGCAACCATAAACTAAAGTATATTAAGCATCATACTTTACAGTAACCAATAATTCTTCATAGCTGTAATCAAATTTCAACTTAAGCCCTCATTGTCCTGAGTCCCAGTCCTAGTCATTTAAGAAGAGTTTCTCATTATTATACAAACTGTGCTCAGTCAGTGGCTCTAATGTCGATTTGAGTCACAAGTTCCAGAAGTGCTTAAGAAAATCTGTCACAAATCCAAGTGTGGCACTCCTACACAATACAAGTCTGTAGCTAAAGCAACTTATGTGTCCTGTAACATGCCCAGACCAAACATTATATCTCCTTTGGGCTTTCGTGGCGTGTAGCAGAGCCTTTACCTGAATTTAAAGTCCTGTAGGACTGTAAGCTGTCATCTGAGAGGTGTCAGCGGTGTTTGTTTTTAACATAGTTCATTGTGGAGAATAGCTGCTCCCATATGTATGTGGATCTGAAGATAGACAGGACTCCAAATGCATATTTCTTCACGTGTATGTAGGTGTCGGCGATGGAAAGTCTCGATAAATGCACGCCGTTTTGGCAGGTATACCAGCTTCCGCAAGTGTGACGATTATTTTGAGCAATGAAAAATAATAAAATATAATTTTATTTTAATATTTCAAGATCACAATAATCTTCCAATTGAGAACTACAATGTAAATTAAAAAAAAGAACTAACACAAATAAAATACACTTGAATTAAATACTTATAATTTATTTTCCCAAGCCATGCAGAGCCGCAGTATAAGGATGAAAGATGCGGCAATGGAGCCATGGGTTGCCGACCCCTGGTAATGTTACAAAACAAACATTTTTAGGAAGGACTAGACCTGGTGCTCAATACCACTTCAACTCAAGATCTTTCTAAAGCTTATCAGGAAAGGTTCATTTCAGTCCTGAGAATGTGACTTTTTAGTATTGATACTTACTCAAATGAGTATACTCAGTATACAATACTAGTTTTAATATCGATTCTGATTTTCAATACTTTTGACCCTAATACAAGGGGAATAAAACAGGAATAATATTTATGCAAAATATTATTGTTTACAAACATTATTGAGGATGTAAAAAGTATTACTAAGAACATTTTATATTGTTAGACAGAACTTGCTCTGCACCTAAGACTATAAAATATGATCTTTTTGTAGATTATTTTCAACACTGGAGCACCTTGTATCACATTGCTCATGCCACTGAAATAGCCTGGGTGCAATTCAAGCCTTGGGGAGTAAGCTTGCTGTCAGATCTAGACTTGTCAACTGTCTCTAAAAAGCGCCAAAATGTTGCAACTGTCTATCCTGATATTCCATGACAATAGCTCTCACTGCAGAAATGTTTTATTCACACAAGAGGCCAAATTCTCCTTTTTCAAGGTTCTATATTACACAAAACTGGCTCAAGTAAGCTTTTAGCTATGTTATGCTGTTCTCAAAAACCGTCAAAAAACATATGTGGAGTTGTGTTTTATTTAATTCAGACATGTTTAATCCTGGATTATTAGGCTGTCTGCATCCCCAAAACTCAAAATATTCCATTTCATCTTGTGATGTCATCAAGTGGTAGTTTTAAGGTTAACAGCTACTAGTTACTTTTAGTCCCAACTGAACTGATTTGCTCTTCAATACTGTAGAATAACCTTAAATTGTTGTTTTTATTTTTTTTAAATTCACCTTTTGCACAGTTGGGATTGTTCAGGAGTGAATCACTTTCAATGAGGCTAAAACAATAGCTGCAGCTTCAAAGTTAGGAAAATCCAGGGCTGAAATTATAAAAATGTTTCTAGTGAATGTTTATGGAGTGTAAAAACACACTTAAGGACATCACAAGGTGGAAGAGTGTTTTTGTGTAAAACGTGTGAATGAAACGAAACACGACTTTTGTTGTTGTGACTTTTTGTTTGTGATGAGGAAAAACATTATAACATAGATAAAAAAAATTGTGCAGTATAGGCCCTAATGATCTTCTTTTCTGGTTGAGTTGGAGAGAGATGCCACACGTTTAGCAGCCCAGAGTCGTGCAGTGAAGGCCCTATGGGAGTCCACTGACGTAAGCCACAGCACAAATGGAGTTAGTTATTAACTGGGCTGGTGCATCCACTATTGTCGTCAGCCCCATCTGACTCCATGGGAAACGATATAAAATACACATGCAAGAGGCTGTGGACAAGGGAAGTTCTAACCAGTACAAGGAGAGGCTTTTATACAAACAAATGATTACACTAAACAAGGAAAGAACAGGTTGAAACTGATATAAACCAGGTCAGAACCCAAACAAGCTGCATTCATAAGACTACACCTGCATGGGAGTTCCTGCAGAAACAACTAATTATGAAGAAAGAAGTACTATGAAACTATGTGAAGTTTAATCTGCCTTTTAACATATAAATACCAAAACAAACAAATCTTCACCTAACTCACTCAATAACTTCTCCTTCCTTCTGTTGTTCCATATAAATCTTTATAATCTATATAAAATGATTAGTTTTCTAATTCAAATTTTGTTTGACTAAGACTTCATTGACCGATTAATTGAAGTTTACGTACACTATAAAAAAGACATTGACTTTGTTATCCTTAAGCCACTTTTTAACTAGTTTGACAGTATGTTTCAGGTCTTTGTCCATGGGGAAGACACATTTGCACCCATCCAAGCTGATGTTTTGAAATTATGCTTCAGTATTTCCACATAATGTTCTTTCCTCATGATTCCATCTATTTTGTGAAGTGTACCAGTCCCTCCTGCAGCAAAACAACCCCACAGCATGATGCTGCCACGCCATATTTCGCAGTTTGGATGGTCTTCTCAGGCTTGCAAGCTACTCCCTTTTTCTTTCAAACAATACTCATTATGGCTAAACAGTTCAATTTTAGTTTCATCAGATCACAGGACATGTCTCCCAAAATTAAGGTCTTTGTCTCTAATCTGGCTTTTTTATGTTTCTTTTGCATCTTCAGAAGGTCTTCTGCTTTTGTTCTTGAGTTCATATGCACATTTCAGACCAAAGCATGTTCAACCCTGGGCCACAGAGCCCGTCTCCTTCCTGAGCGATATGATGGCTGGACATTCCCATGGCACAGATGAATGTGGCCCCTTCAGGCATCTGGGCATTGCACTGAAGGATGAACCACGCCTGTGCAATTCCACAATTCTCTTCCTGATATCTTGGCTGATTTCTTTTGACTTTGCCATGATGTTACACAAAGAAGTAGTGTGCTTCGGGTGTGCCTTCAAATACATCCATAAGTGTGGCTCTAATTGACTCAAATGTTGTCAATAAACCATAAGCTTTCAAAGACATGATATCATCATCTGGGTTTTCTTAAATTGTTTAAAGGCATAGTCATCTTACTGTATATAAACTTCTGAATGACAAAAGAAAGTAATGAAAAATGTAGAAAATCCTTCTCTCATTGTTCTGGCATTTAGAAATAATTTTGGTAATCCTAATTGACAGGAACAGTTTAGTCTGATTTCATATCAGACAGTGAGGAGAAAAAAGCATATGTGTCTTTTTATATAGTGTATATAAACTTCTGGTTTCAAATGTACATGGTCAGAGAGATAGTGAATGACAATAAATCCTTTTTAGTCAATGCACAGGGCATGTCATTAGTCAACCAAGAATTTTTTCAGCTTTTTTAGCTATGTAATCACTGCATTTTTTATACAGCTTTATACAAAAGATGTGGTCTAAGCCTAAGGCTATACCCCCACAAGTATTGCAAATTAAGAATTTGAATGATAGTCTAATGTTGTACTCGAGCATAGGAAAATAAGGGATGCCTATCTGACACCAAGGTCCTACCAAGCAGGTAAGATAAATGAGATGATGGTTTGGTGGGGTCCTTCCCCAAGAAATGATGCACAAAATAGGTGAATTTTCTGCATTTTGGTGGATTTTAGAGTAGATTTAAAAACCCAACTGCTTTGATATGTAGCAGTAAAGGTCTCTATTATATTTATATCTAATAATACAGCAAAGTGAGGAGAAATTTTCAAGGGCAAAATATATAATTTTCACAACATTTGGCCTTTTTTTCCCCATACATTTTCCATGTCTGGAAAACAGGACACTTATTTTCCAGATCAACCTTAGAAAAAACCACATCCTAAGGTTATCAAAAGTATAGAAAATCAGATACTATCAATACTAAAACTACAATCAAAATTAGATACTCATTCGAGCTGGTATCAATACTAAAAAAGTCACATTCACAGGACAGATATGAACCTCTCCTGAATAGCTTTAGAATGATCTTAAGCTGTATCACAACAAGTCTAACGCTGCATTCAGACCATTGTTAATAATCACCAGATTATTAAAATGCATTAGTGGCTCCAATGTATCCAGCTTTGCAGGTCCTTTAAATGTATTCCATTTTTGGGAAGCAAAGTAACCATAAGCTTTTTTCCCATTTCAGCTCTAGTGAGATGTACAGAAAATGCTGCTGGAAGCTAAAATCCACCCTCTTCTGCAAAGCTGGTGAAAATGATCTAGCATGTAAATGTAAAATGTCAATTGGTGCAGGGGGCTAAATCAGTGAGGCGCAATGCAATAGATAGAAAAGATATCTACTGGCAGGAGTTTAAATGATCACTTACACTGAGCCAACTGCCCCAGTGTGAAGCCAAGAAAAGGGCCCAGACTGGAACACATTCTGCTTAAATCTGATGTAAAACACATTACAATATTAGATGTATTTGTAATTTGCAGATAGATCATGGGGAATATATCTTAAAATGGACATTAAGTCATATAGCACCTCAGGTACACATGTAAATTATTCAAGTGTTTGGGACAATAGCAGTCTGGGACAACATTGAATCATCAGACATTGTTGATTTGTATCAAGCTTTTGTATGTTTATGGAACTCGTTGCTGTACAATTTATTTATTAAAAAATATGTAGAAATGTCACCTTGTGTCGTCTTTCTACAAGACGAGACAAATTTTCGTCTTGTAGGAATTGTGTCTCCTCCTGCCTGTACTAAAAATATTTGATATTTCAGTTGTAGTCTGCTTTTTTGTTGTTGGCACAAAGTATTATTTGAGTATCTCAAACAGTATGCCACTCGCACAGTCGCACTTTAGGTTTAGGTGATTTGAAACACAGTCTTATAACAATCCACCAGTGTTTTGAACTCAACAACAGCTCCCTATAAAGATCCATAAACTATTCTTAGCATTACATAACTGTCTTTTTCTGATTTGTCACTCCTTGCAACACATTTTCTACTACAGTCTTTCCCAAACTGACCCAACTTTGGTACTAGGGCTGTAGTCCACGAAAGACTAAAGATATGTCCTGCCAATCGACTGGTTGACTGGCAAAAGCTCTCAAAACTATGACGCATCTCTCTTTATCTGACCCAAACTGAAGTAACAAGACTACACATGCACTGGGGGTCATGCACAAACAACTATTTATGCAGAAAAAAGTACTAAGAAACCATGTAAAACAGGTTGAACTTTTACATATTAATACCAAAAATACCAAATCTTCAGTTAACTCACTCACTAACTTCTCCTTTCTGATATCTGATATCAGTATCTGTATATAAATAAAATTATTAGTTGACTGTTACAAAATTTGGTCGACTAAGACGCCATCAACCAATTAAACGACTAAAGGCCTACAGCTCTACCTGTTATCATAACCTACACCACCATGAGGGAACAGCCATTGCAGCGAGCCAGTAGCGTAAATCCAGCTCAGGTCCATATGAAGAGAGAGAGCAGAGAATGTGTTCACTGTGCCTCCAACTCGATGCTGTATTGATCCAGGTGGGAGTAGGGGGAGGGAGATATATGTTCTTATTAGCAGCTCTCTACATCTTACTGAAACAGACTAAGGGTGGGGCCAGGCTAAACAAGAGCAGATAAATACATGTAATGTATATCTGTATGTATGGGTTTGTAATAAGCATTCAAAGGAAGGAGTAAGGAGGAGAAGGAATAATGGAAGATATGCAACAATTAGAATATAAAGAAAATAAACTATTGACCTTAATCGGCCCCACCCACTTTTGCCATAAATGCAACTAAAGCGCTAATGCTGATTTTAAAAGGAATACTTTAGTGGTTAATTTTATAGTCCATTTTGTGTGGTACTCTCAGAGGCACATTTTAGCATAATGCTGATTGATTGCAAACATATGAGTGGGGGTGGCACGTCACCTGCCTAATTCCATAGAAACAGAATGTTAATACCATACTTGGAAACATTCTCCAATTTGTACAATATTAATAACAACAAGCTTACAATATGTTCTATGGCCCTAGCCTGGCCTAAGGAACTCTAATCCATGCCCTGTAATCAGATTAGGCGTCAGATTAGGCATGTATGAGTAGGAAGGGAGATCGATTGATGGCATGTTACACAGAGGTAATGGTTTTAGAATGGTTTTAGAGTCCGGGCTATCATTTGTATCATCATCATCATGTATGTATGTATCATTTCAATAGATTATCACAGCACTATCAAACTGGTTTAGCCAGATGTCAAGGGTTACTTTTATCTCTAGCGAAAGAAATACGAAAATTATATTGCAAAACATGCGTGAGGCAAAATTGACAGGTAATAATAAAACATGTAAATTACAATTAAAATAATCCATACACAAGAAGTTATACACTATTTATGCTAATTCCAAATAAAAATATGTATATGTCAAACTGCTTTAGCCAGATAACAAGGGTTTTATCTCGATAGAAAAAAAGAGAAGCAAATTATGTTTCAATACATCCATCAACCAAAATTGCATTCATATTTATTTATGTAAATTCACATTAAAAGAATCCATGCCTAAAAGGTTATACATTATTTGTGCTACATTCCATGTCAAGATATGTACCACAGCAACTTTGGGTCATTGGCAGTTTTTTTTGTCCCCTCCCTGAACCGCCACCTTAACATGGTGGAGGAGTTTGAGCTCCTGAATTATCCTGAAAGCTATGCTGTCACGGCCTTCATGCCCCTGGTCACCCATGGCGTATTGCCCCACAAATCAGCCGCCACGTGTTGGAGTTCACCTCGGTGAATGAGAGG
Source organism: Periophthalmus modestus (assembly GCA_019594935.1). NCBI lineage: Eukaryota > Metazoa > Chordata > Actinopteri > Gobiiformes > Gobiidae > Periophthalmus > Periophthalmus modestus. The sequence goes on along the minus strand of JAIEZT010000012.1, from coordinate 14,455,059 downwards.
ATCCCTGCGCCTTTGGGTTGGGGACAGGTATCTCACTGTTGTATCGGCCTACAGAAAAAACAGCAGTGCAGAGTACCCGGCCTTCTTGGAGTCCCTGGGAGGGGTACTAGACAGTGCACGAACCGGGGACTCCATCGTTCTTCTGGGGGACTTCAACGCCCGCGTGGGTAACAACAGTGACACCTGGAGGGGCGTGTTCAGAAAGAATGGCCTCCCTGATCTGAACCTGAGTGGTGTATTGTTATTGGACTTCTGTGCTATTCACAGTTTGTCCATAATAAACACCGTGTTTGAACACCTAGGGTGTCCATCAGTGCATGTGGCACCAGGACAGGTCAATGATCGACTTTGTTGTCATGTCATCTGACCTCCGGCCGCATGTCTTGGACACACGGGTGAAGAGAGGGGCAGAGCTGTCAACTGATCACCACCTGGTGATGAGTTGGATCCGCTGGCAGAGGAGGAAGCCAGACAGACCTGGCAGGCCCAGGCATACAGTGAAGGTCTATTGGGAATGTCTGGTGGAGCCCTCTGTCAGGGGGGCTTTCAACTCACGCCTCTTCCCAAAATCCCGGGGAAGGCTGGGGACATGGATTCCGAGTGGGCCACGTTCTCCGCCTCTATTTTCGATGTAGTTGCTCGTAGCTGTGGTCGTAAGGTCTGTGGTGCTTGTCACAGCGGCAACCCTTGAACCCGATGGTGGACACTGGAAGTAAGGGATGCTGTAAGGCTGAAGAAGGAGTCCTATCCAGCCTTGTTGGCTTGTGGGACTCCTGAGGCAGCTGACATGTACCGATGGGCCAAGCGTCAAGCGGCTCATGCAATAACAGAGGCAAAATCTCGGGGTGGGAATTCAGGAGTTTGGGGAGGCCATAGAGGAGGATTATCAGACAGCCTCAAATTCTGGCAAATTGTGCAGTGCCTCAGGAGGGGAAAGCAGTGTTTCACCAACACTGTTTACAGTGCGGGCAAAGAGCTGCCTTCCTCAACTGGGTATGTTGTCGGACGGTGGAAGGAATACTTTGAGGATCTCCTCAATTCCACCGTCACGTCTTTCGAGGAGGAAGCACAGACTGGGGACCCGGAGGCGGACTCATCCATCATCCTGGCTGAAGTCACTGAGATGGATGGCAAGCTCCTTGGCGGCAAGGCTCTGGGGGTGGACGAGATCCATCCCGAGTACCTCAAGATTCTGGATGTTGTGGGGCCGTCTTGCCTGACACGTCTCCGCAACATCGAGTGGCGGTCAGAGACCGTGCCTGTGGAGTGGCAGACCGGGGTGGCGGGTTGCCGGTAAATCTACATTCCTACCCTCACCTATGGTCATGAGCTTTGGGTAATGACCAAAAGAACAAGATCGTGGATACAAGCGGCTGAAATGGATTTCTTCCACAGGGTGGCTGGGCTCTCCCTTACAGATAGGGTGAGGAGCTCGGTCACACAGGAGGAGCTCAGAGTAGAGCCGCTGCTCCTCCACATTGTGAGGAGCCAGCTGAGGTGGCTCAGGCATTCAGGATGCCTCCTGGACACCTACTTAGGGAGGTGTCCTGGGCATGTCCCTCCAGGAAGGGGGCCCCAGGGAAAAATCCAGGACATGCTGGAGGGACTATATCTCTTAGCCCGCCTGGGAGCGCCTTGGGGTCCCACTGGAGGAGCTGGAGGACGTGTCTGGGGCAAAGCAGGTTTGGGAGTCCCTGCTTAGACTGCTGCGCCCGCGACCCGGTCCCGGATAAGCGGTAGAAAATGGAAGGATGGCAGTTTTTTTGTATGAGACAAAATGTTATAATACATTTGGGTCCAATAAAAATCCCACTAAAGGACCCAATTTAAGGCATCAAACATCAATTACATTACAACACTAAACTACTTTTGAATTTTTATTTTTCTAGTCAATTGTTTTTTTTGTTTTTTGTTTTTTTATTAGGAACAACAGAGTATTCAGAAAACTATCAGCCAAAACAGCAGCCCATTAATATTTTCAAACAACCAGATTGTGTTTCAGTTTTCAGAACAATTATCTCCTTGACCAATCATCAATTACTTGTGTTTTGTGCAAAAGAAATAATTTGTAGAAAGTCAAGCATGAAATTATTATATCAGACAACTTGGCTGTTTACTTGCACAAACGTAATGAATGCCAATGCCACAAACAAAAGGAAAAGCACAGCGTCTCAAATCAAGAATCTACTTTCTCACAAATATTTTTATAATTACTGTTTTCTTTCAAGTTAAATACATAAATAAATCAGCAAATTACTTCTCCTGACCCAAGCAGCATTGAAGAGTGGATCAAATACAAGCACTACAGATATACAGTATTCCTTAACCTTAACCTAATATTATTAACCTGTGATTAATCAGAAGGTAGAGCAGTAGGCATAAAATATGTAGTATACCTTGTTATAGTAGATATTATCACAGTAAACCACAGAATCGGTATTGGTATACCATTAAAGACCATTTACCAGATTTTCCCCATGTATTTAAGCCAAATGTATTTTGTTCCAGTACACATATATTGTATAAGAAAGCTCTTGAGGCCAAAATAAGTTAGCTGTGTACTACGGATGTTACTATATCCAAAGCTCTCTGTACGATATTTTCACGATATGCATCACGATACGATATTTCTAGTGATATTTTGTGGAAGTAAACAAAATTGTGAATATGCTACTTTTTCCTTTTAAAATGTCTTGACAAGGCTTTGGTTCTATCATAGTCCGAAGAATTAAGATTTAAAAATGCTTAATAACAGTTCTTCATGTAGTCTGCACAGAAACAAAGCAAAGGGTCATGGTCCAGATAGTTCCCCTGTTTTTAGCTACTGCTGGCACCAAAACAATTAATTTAAGCAAAGAGACTTGTGATTCAATATATTGTGATGGTCCACAATATTATTATGACATCCTGACATTTCAGTAATTGTTACATCCCTACTGTGTGCTGTCTAATTATAAAGCGTTTTATCGTGTTGTATCGAGTATAATTAAGTTGTTGTTAGCTTTACAGTGATGGCAAAACCAAGGGTTGTGAAAAGTGCTTATAAACTCATGGGATGAATAATTAGGATGCTGTGAATTCATTAAGTAAGTGAGAAATAACTTTAGACCACTGCAAAAAGTGTGAAAAGAACAAATTTTGTGTTTTGTTATAAATGTATATGTTCAAATGTGTAATGTAATATTGCATTGAATTTGCCATTCTTGGATCAGTACAATATTGCTTTCAGATGCCACTGAAAGCAATTCTCTTTGCTTGCAAGTCACTGACATGTAACTCAAAACTAGAACACTAACCTTAACACTCATCTTTTGTTTTGTTACCAGTCTGACATTTTCTTTCTCTCATAATTGTTCGTAGACCATGTCAAGCTGCCCTGGTCTTGACAGCAGCACAATTTGGTTTGACAGCATGTAAAACTTCTGCACAAACTATTGTTCAAAAATCACAACTGGCCAAAGAGAGTACATGGTGACTTGCCCAACCGCACTCAACAAAGAAAATACAATCATT
>JAIEZT010000012.1:13522697-13723946 GCA_019594935.1 Periophthalmus modestus | reverse complement strand
GTCCCAAAGCTCTTAATCCACTGCAAAAAAAAAAGCTGCGTGCGTGCGTGAGGGTTCTAGCAACAAACCGAGAAACAACATCGGGCCGGGATCACAGATTACGGCACTGCTGTTTGGTATAGACAACCCCCTCCCCTTCAATCCCATATTTGTCTCGCACTTCAAAAAACAAAAACAGAAAACAGAAAAAAAAACATGTTTACGGGCTATAGAAAGGCTTAACGCTAACTCCAAGTATGACAAACAACAGCCCTGACAAATAGAGTTGATTGGAGAGCGTTGGTTGGCTTTGCTTGGCAGTGACGATGGAAGTGATCTTTTGAAGACTGGAGAACTGAGAAGTGGCTTTTGAAATTGGGATAAAAATAACTCGCGCTCAAACAAGAGCAAGTCACTGCTTAAAATATGAACAACATGGACTTAGAATCCAGGCGTGTGTGCATGTTTGTGTGATCTAAGAATCGTACAGCCTGTGAAATGCCTGGACGTGTTGAGTCTTGTTAGGCCGATAGACATCTCTGCCCTCATAGCCGGCTCGGGCTTTTTAAGTCATACACTCCATAACCCCGAAGCAAGATCAACGGAGTCTTTGAGTTCACTGGCCGCTGGAAACGCAGGCCTCTCAAATATGCACTCCACAATAAGAGCAAAGGCAGAGCAGCTCTAAGTCCTCATTTGACACAGCATTTGACAACATGTTTGAGGTTTCTCATTAGGGTTAGGCCTAAAATTGCAAAAAGAATTTTAAAGTCTTGACTAATCATGGGATACCTCATGATCCGAACATCTATTTTACTAGGATGATTCATGGAAGTCAAATATATGATGGCAAAGTTGTAAAGAACTTTCAGAGGAACTTGTTGATGAGATAGCAGTCAGCTGTTTTGACTGGCCTGCGCAGTGAAGTCAGCGTTGTATAACTGGCTTCAATGACCCCCCCTTTTCCCTTCCCCTCCTCTTCCCCCAGTTCAGTATGGCCTCAGCTCTCCCTTGGACTTTGACTTTTTCGCTGATCTATAAGCCAGTAGTCCGTGCCCTTATTTTGCACCGTCCCATGCGGGCTGCTGTGTGTGTACCTGGATTTGAATAGAAACCAGACAGGCGCACTCCCCCCTCTGCCCCCCCTCCTGTCACCACTCCCGCATGGGACAATGAGGATTTGTTAGCGCTCAGCCCGCGAGCCCTGGCTGACACAAAGCGCGCACTACCCCTCTACCCTCTGTTAGCAGACCCCGGCGCTTAGGAGTGCGGTCGAAGTGCAGGCGGGCCCAGCAACCAGCAGGGGGGCCCCCGAGTTGGGTTATGGGATGGGTGAGACGAAGAGAGACACAGAACAGAGCTGTTGGGGTAGTGTTGGGTGGTTGGGGGCAGTTTGCAAGGGTTGGGATTAACCAGACAAGAGCTGCGGGATGGGGGAGGGGAGCCTGCTTGAAACCAACAGGAAATTACTCCCTTTGATGAGGCAGAGGCAGATTCGCACAGGCTAAACTCCTCCGGGCCGTAAAAGAAGAAAAAAAAACCTGTTTGAGCACAAATTGTCAAAACACTTCAAGGCTTCCCCATGTGTCACTTCCCTCTGGCTACGATGCAGTTGTAAAGTCCGTACAGAGGTGCTAAGCAAACACTAGCAAAACTTTACTTTCCGCTGGTGCATCTCCCCTCCTCCTCCTCGTGCTCAGACGCCCGGCCCCTCACCATGTCATGGGAATCCTATTAAGAGGAGCGTCCATCCGACCCATTTTCACCCGCTCAAAAAAAGAAAAAAAAAAAAAAAAATCATAGCTCCCACCATGCCTCCATATTGCGGTGAAGCCACAGACACAGCATTTATATTTAGCTGTCTGCATGAATATTTCAAAGCCCAAAATGGTGTGGAAAAAAAACAAAAAAACAAACAAAAAACCATTGTAAATATATACTGGCTGTTATATGAAAGGGAGACGCTAGAGATGGGAAGATGGAACAAGGTGTTAAATATGGATGTTGCACACTTGGACTAAATTAGATTTGTCTTATTGATTTACTTTTTATTTTTTTGTGATGCTGTTCCACAACCAAGCAAATCAAGCTTTTCTGGCATCATTTCTGGCATCAAAATTGATAGTATTTCATCTCCATTATATGTAAAAATAGCTGCACCTGAACTTTAGACTTCTACAAACATATTGCAAAACGCATCTGTGAAGCTGTTAATATTTAGCTGTTCTCTCAAATATTCCTGATTTAGGTTGTTTTGTTTTATTTTTTTCACAAAACCACAACATGACAAACAAACCAAAATTCATATTCATCAGAAAAATTTTAATTTTTTTCAGCCCTTGTTCGCTTGCCTTTTTACTAACAACTAAGAGATGACTCAATTCACAATCTCGGTGATGTTTGGAAGTGGTTGCGATGCCTGGGAGAGAGTTTGTTGCTGTCACGGCGTAGTGTGCTGTGTGCAGTGAAAAGCTAATGTAATGTGTGCTCAGTGAATAACAGGGTCGATTAGGGAGCCTCGTCTGGCCTGGTCCACGGCAGATTATAACAGGGCCGAGCGCATAGAGGCCGCGGGCTGGTCGTCTGGCGCTCTGACCCACATTGCTATGATGTGCACGTCATTTCCTATTACAGACCAAAGCACTGGACACTGCCATCAGCTGAGAAGGAGAGATAGAAAAAAATAGAGAGAGCATCTTCATCTGCATACCCTCCCCGATGGCAAGGCCCCGATCCGGCATAACCTCACACGGCCGTGCGCCAAACATGGTCCATCCATCGCCCAAATGTCCAGAGGAAGTGTTGCATGAGTCAAATGCTCAGGGTGTGTGTGGGCTATAGCTGTATGTTGTTGACCTTCATGTTAATATGTAGGCTCGGGGATGTCAAGTCCAATAAGTAAAAGCTTGTGATGGGCACTTTTATTTTTAGTTGAAAGTGGCGTGGGGCTAAATTAAAATCCAACTTTCAAGACTCGCCAGAGTAAACATCTCAAACTAACATAGTTTTCATAATGTCGCCACAAAGGTTTCCGTATGATTTTAATGCAAACTTTTCTAAGAAAGTAAATCCATGAAAGTTAAGTGCCACACATATTGACCGGCTTGATTCCAGCCTTCAAAGTCGCCCTTTCTTCCTAGCTGACCTCAAACTTTTAAACCTTTTGACAGAACATTTACAAAACATAATCTGGAGTTTGATCTCTTAGTGTAGCATTTCAACGGGGACTTTTGAGTGGAATAAGAATTGCCCATTGGCCTTTGGTGCCATATTTTTTGTACACAGAGCCCTTGATGGTGGCTGTGCAGCTGGTTGACAGAGACAAGTCTGTTTGCAGCTTGCCTGAATGATAATTGGCAGCTACGGAGTGAAAAGCGGGCTCAGCAACAGATAAGGGCCGCGTGGAAAGCTCTATAATCAGCGCGGATTAGCAAATGATAAATCATGGGTTCACACAAGTATGCTGTCACTGCGGAAGAGCCGTTGAGGGGTAGAAGGCAGATATGGGAAGACTAGTATAAAGAACATGAGAGAGGGAAAAGCGGCAAAGATGTGGATGTTTTTGCTGTAATTCAAAAGAAAAAAAACACAATAATACCTTCTAGCAGGTCAGCAGGAGAGAGGCAGGCTGAGGGGGGGAATGAAAAGACGGGAGAAATTAAAAGCTCTGCCAACACTCCAGATAATACAATCTTCTGCCTGTCAGATTACCTTCTTTAATCCAAGAAGGTTTAACGCCTCTTAGAAAACTGAAAAGAGACATGAATTCAGCAGAGATTTTCTTCAGCTCGAGAGGAGGAAGGTGCCGGGGAGGAGAGTTAAGTCTCTGAGCAACTCTTCCAAAGCACTGGCCTCGACAAACTCTCGCTGCGCAGTCGTCAAAGTGCAATGCAGAGGATTTGAGAGAAACGCCGCAATGTTACGCTTCAACCTCATGAAATTCTGACGCAGTTGCAGTCTTCTTTGCAAAACCACGATTTAGGCAAAGAAAGGAAAAACAAACCTGAACTCTAAGCATTTCAATGTACAGTAGGATGGGAAAAAAAACGACAAGCTTAACTTAATCTTAACCGAAGCTGATCAGGTCACCGAAGCACAAAGCATGGCACGGCGCATTAAGGACACAGTGTACCCTCTGACATGCTCCCCTACTGCAGCGGGTCGCCAGCCTTTGTGATGTTTGTCACCCAAAAAATAAGGGCTAATGTAGCTTTATGCAAACAGAACAGCGCAATACAAGGAAAACAGCAGGGTCTAGTGGGTGTACATGCTGCATGGCGTTAACACAGCTAGCATTAATGCTAAACACACACACATAAATAATATAGATTATATATAACATATATATTTGTGAGAATTTGAAATGCAATGGCAATAACATAAAAATATATACATCTTAGATGACATGAATTAGTATTTTAGCTTTTTGTAAATGAAAATAAACTATGCACACTTGAAACTAAAACAAAATATTACAAAAAAAATATCTAAACTCTTCCATTTAAACAGCATTATCCCATACCCACAGAAAACTACAAAATTTTACTACCTACAATTATTATGTGTGGGTATGTGTGTACAATCTTAACAAATGTATGCTCATATCGCCACTTCCACACTTGGATAGATTGCAGCATAATTCTGGAAGGCCTGCAATGCGAAAAAGGCACAATGAGTATCCAGGTCATTGCCATGCCTTCTCTCCCACTGGCTGCCGCTGATAACAAATACATGAAATCAGTACTAGTGCTTGTGTCATGTGGTTGGCGAGCGCTGCTCTATGGTTTTTGTAAGATCATAATCAGAATAATGGTCTTTCACCTCCTGCTGAGTTAAAGCGAAGATAGTTTAAGAACCAGGGAGTTTCTCGATATCATTGCATAGCTTTGACCTGGTATTAAAATATCGCTGTCAACCCTTCTTCTTTCGGGTTATATTTGTTTGTGTTTGGCAAGATAATGGCTCTTCTATTTAGTGGCTTAATTAAGATTTGTCTTTTGAGAATTATGAAATATTGTCAAAGCTTGTGGATTTTGAGGGGTGCTAGCTTTCGACAATGGCGGCGTTCAAAAGAGGCCCGCTAGCCTGACCTGGGGATAAAGTCTGTTGAAGATAACGAGTGGCAGCAGGCTGGGGAAGAAATGTCACGCTTAAATCCAGAAGACAGGCACAAAGAGGTTTCTCATCTCGCTTTGTTAGGAGATCCTCCCGAAACTCAAACGTAGCGGGAGAGAGAGGAGACTACGCCATACGGGATACATATTCATCAGCTTTCCCCGATTCGAAAATGAGCCCACAAAGCTTTGGGTAAAAGAGCAGGAGAGCGCGACATACAGTGCAGGGAGAGATATGAAGTCGGAGAACCAGACTGACGTGGTGTAATCAAACGCTTCGACTCCCGGTTCAAAGGGCTATGGATGGGAAAGAACAGACATCGCAGTCGGCAGACAGTACAGGCATGTCAATCGGTGCCGAAATAACAGGGGTAAGGGTTCACACAATAAAACTGGGAGGCAAGAGGCATTCACGGAAGCTAAGGTGGATAGATGTGTCATGGGGAATAGTAAGTTGGCATCTCCCAAAAAGGATCTGGGATGTGTTGCTGGCAGAGATGGTATTTGGGGAAACAAAGAAAAAGGTCTATTAATATCTTGAAAAAAATGGAAGAAGAGTGGAATAGCTGTTCTGAAAATAGCTCAAAACTCTGGTGGATTGTTTATTTCTGTTTAGATGAAACCCATGCAGTAAAATCAGAGCTACTTTGCATCTTTTCCACAATAATCTAAAAATGACTCAATGAGTCAAATGATACTGGCTGATGAGAAAATTATAAAATGTTGACCCTTTAAGCAACAGCTACAAAGCTTAACTGAAGAATAAAGTCTGTCATCAATGCTAGTCCGACACCGGTGGTTTAGTGCAGACACCAGGGGGTAGAGACAACCTGGCAGCGGACAACAGTAGCTGGCCCGACCAAAGCAAAGGTTGCAATGAGAGCCGCTGGAGTCTTGGCAGGGCCAGGGTGGCACGTGGAGGAGGGTGTTTCCGAAAAGACACTGGCATGAGGCCTAAAGGAGTCTCCGCTCTCAGACTGACTGTTCTGCCCGCATGACTTTTGAGTGGCTCCCAAAAGTTCTACTCAACCCTGACGTACAAAATAATTACTACATGACTGTCTAAAAATAGGGCTTGTTAGGCGAGGTCTCGAGACTTTGAGATTGAACTTTTGCAGGAACTTTTTTAAAACATCTAACTGAATCTATAGCCTACAAATAAGTGTGGTTAAAGTGTTGCCTGTCTTGGCTGAGATTTAGTCTGTTGGTTGAATTATATCCTATTCTAATCCTTTCACTTCCATAAATAGACCAATATCCATGCTTCTCAATTATATCTCCGCCATTTAAGTATTTCCACATATCATTATAAACCCCATTATATCATGGGCCAGCCACTTTACCAAGTTTGACAACAAGCAGAGCTGTGTGACAACTGATTATGACAGCGTGCGACCCAGCTGCATGGCTAAAGCTCATTAGAAACTCAATTGGGGCCGATATTAAAACATCCAAAATGACTAAAAGCTTATTTTGTGAGTGACACAGCAATTAAGGCATATTTGTTGAATTTGATAGCGTTTGCCCACAGAGACTCGCTAGCAGCTTGGCCGATTTTACCAATCTAATCTCTTCCATTAGGAGCTGAGCATTGGAGCCAGAGGATTGTATAATAATAATAACTGAAGAGGCGTGATGGGACAGGAATACAGTATGTGTGTAGAACAGCGTCAGAGGATGAGTATTTTGAAAAGGCATTTGGGTAATGCTGGGAGTGTCAGGTTAAACAGAACAGTGAGCAAACACTAAGCTATAAAAGACAGGAAACAAGCAGTTTATGAATGAATGAAGGCGGGAACCTGCGGCCATTTAAAGTTTAATATTGATTCAAATGTGTACTGACAAAGTTTGAAGTTGGATTGTTTTTAAGTATACTCATAATCTGCAAAAACTGATAACTTTTATTACTGCACCAGATCCAGGCCTGGAAACAATAGTTTTAGGACTTTAGTTTCAATATAGGAATAATCAAACAGTGGCTGTCCAAAAGATTTGAATTACATACATATATATTTTTATATATATATGTTTTTGGCAAGGTCTACAGGTGAGTTAACATTTCTTGATCCATGTATACAATACATGGACCTAATTATTTGGAAAACTAAAAAAAAAAAAAAAAAAAAAAAAACATGGCTATAAACTCCACGATGTACAAATCTTAAGTGTTAAATGTCAAATTTTATTACTAGCCGTGCAACAACTGTAATAAAAAGTGAAAAAAAAATAAAATAAAATGATTATGTAAAAGAACAAGGTCATAAACAAACATTCAGTCCCTACATACTTTGTGCCACTGTGTTACCTAACTACCACGCTGCTAGTCGGTCACATCTAACTATGTCAAACTTCTCTCGAAAGTAGCTCGGCACAGTTTCTGCTTATTCGGCTGTCCTGGTATGGGACCGTCCCGTGTTTCCGTGCAGCATGGCGTCCTGGCTCGGTCCCAGGCAGCGAAGGCAACGCGACTGCAGAGTACACTGTGTGCTACTCATTGTCCGGGCCTGAGGAATGTGCTGACGGAGCAGGGTTCACGCCGGTTCATTCGCACTGTTGCACTCCTCACTACAGTTAAACGGCCTCGCATGCTCCAATCACATATTTATACATGCTAAATATACACAGGTGGCTTTCATTCATTTGTTTAAGTTTGAGTTGAACATGCAGGCGAGTGGTGAGTGTTAAATGTAAATCTGAAGCAATGAGACTAGAAACATTATTATTAGAAAATGTGGTATTAAAAAGCCATTCAATGCCATCAATAAAAAGTATGTCGGTAGTAACTATGTCAGCAGTTTGTCAGTAAAGTTCCACTAATACTGGAAGTTTAACCACAACATGTGCTGTGTAAGGAGTGTTCATCATCCTCTTTTTTTGAAAAGCTAAAATTATATTATCGAATACAAATAGCAATATGGCGCTTTGTTAATCCATGTCTATTTGCAAAATATGTACGTTCTCATGAGAAAGAAGGCATATTCGTTATCGAAAACACATGATGCTAACCATCACCTAATTGACGTTGTTAAATGTTGCAAAAATGGCTTGCTGTGCATAGAACTCCTTTTGCAAGATGTGCAAAGTCTCCTATAGGACCACCCAGATGAGTATTGTTACAATCAGGAGACTGGGGCGGAAGTATGCAGCATGTGGGGAGTATATTTCTCATAAAGTTTTCTATGTGCAAGAATGGCGGAAGTCAAGTCAAGTCAACTAAAAAAAAAAATGGGTGGAAAGTCAAGGGGAGGGGTAGATTTTGAAAATGAGGAGGAAAAAAGTCCTTGTGTGTGTCTTAAGGCAGCCAGCCAAATGGTGCTAGAGCCAAAAAGGGAAGCCATTGAAGTCTGAGCCAGAGGGAAAGAAAAAAAAAAAAACTATTACTACTTCCCACCTTGTGTGCAAAGCAAAGATGAAAGACGTCAAACAGCAAAATGAATGAAGAAGGTGGGATCATGTCATAGCAAACAAAGGGATAGATTGTAAACTGAAACCTAACAAATCTTTGGTGATATGAAAGACCATAATGTGTGCTATGGCTTTTTGGAGCTTGTTTAGTTAGTGCTGGTAAATATGTGAAGCTAATCTAAAAATAACAGCATGCATTGCATTGTCATAGTCTTAAAGTAAGACAGATGCCAGAAGTTAAAGACCTGTCAGTAATTCTCAAATGGTGCAAACACAGTCTAAAGTGGGGTGTGAAGAGTTATTTTCAGTCATACAACATATGGCCTCCAAGGTACAATGTAAACTGCAACATCCATGTAAGGCTCCAATTTTAACTACACCAGGTCTTGAACTACCTTACTGCCGAAATTATGAAATTCAAATAGTTAGATTTTTACTCTTTATAAAAGTTCACCACCAAAATACACCAACAACTGGCAATGTTTTTGTGGGACAATTTGTTACAAAAATCTTTCAACCACGTACTGAAAATGACTCCCGACTTGCAAAAGTGCTGGTAATAAAAGCATTCGTCCTTGGTCAGTGAACTGCATCAAAGCTGCAGAAAGCCAATTGTGTCTCTCTTATTCCCAAAGTGATCATTCATTATGTAGAGGAGTGCCTTCTTTTCTCAGAAGCACCAGTAACAAAAAACGTCTCTCAAATTCTACATCCTACAGCGATGGATCTAACAGAAAACCCAAAAATCTTACACAACCAATTTTTGTACAACCGATTGCGTCATATTTTGCTAAAAGGTTTTGGTACGCCTTCGGGTGTGCGGCGAACAAACAAAATACAGTGTGCCTAATGTGCGATTTCAATGTAGCTCCCCAAAAAGAGAACACCAGCTGATAGACAGACAGACAGACAGAGGGGGAGAAGGCATTAATAAAACATGACTGCATGATTTTCCAACCTCAAAGAAGGCGAACACAGGAAGGCGCGCTCCCCAAGCTAGAGCAGAGGTTCATTGCAGGGTAAAGAGAGCAACTGTCTCCCTAACTAGCTCGAGATACCGCAGTGCAAGGTGTTAAAGCTTAAGGGGGCACGAGGTTGCGCTGTGATCAACTCCATTCACTTCCAGAACCTCGAAGATATATCGTTTTTATTCATGTCAGTTCTGACTTTTGTTCTTTCTCTCTCCTCTCTCTGCAGGGCTGGACGAACAGGAAGGAGGAGGTTGGAGAGGAGTCCTGGTGAAGACTGATTTGGAGGAATAATGATTACAACAAAAGGATGTTTAAGGAAAGCAAAACCGTTGCGAGTGGACGGAATTGAAGTTTTGTGTGTCAACTAAGTACATCTTCAGTGAATTCGATTATTGGCAATGGTCAAATGTGTAAAGTAATTTGGGCTATTTAGAATAACAAGAACCAAGCACTGAGATTGGATTCTCAACTTGTAAGGTAACCCCAACAGGTAAATTAAAGTTAAACAAAATTGTACAGGGTGATTTGAGAGAGACACCATATATTTTAACATGGAGTAAAGAATTTGTTTAATGTTGACATCAGCTGAACCAACATACTTCCTATGTCGGCAAATGTTAGCCGTATAGAATTTTTTTTGCCACTTGCCGCGATATTGGTTCTGGCTGCTATTGTAAACAAACGTAAACTATAAAGGAAACATACAATAACTACACAAATACCTCAGTAAAAACTCATAAAAAAGCCTTAAGATAGAACCTGTATGTTGCAGACTGTCCCGATATCTGCAATATGAACACGTTTTTCATTCAATGTAGAATACAACAAACAATTGGTTGCTTGACATAAAGGATATTTTAACATAAAACAAACCAAACTGTTTATACAGACTTCCACTCCATATTTTTCAAAATGGAAACCCTCCCTTGCCCAAGAGGAGTATGACTTAAGCTCTATACTGCTGGATGGATGAAGCTAAAGCTGCCTTAGCAGTGCACAGTTAGCATTTTTATACCATCTGCTGACAGCTCAAGTGGACTTATAAAACTGAGCTGACATCATAGCCGGATATAAAACGGTTTCAATTTAAAATACAGACTTTTTATATAGGGTTTGGATGGAGACCAGCTAGTAAGGGGACAGATGGGTTTTCCAATTTTTTCTGCAGAAACTGAAGTGACCTAGATGGTCACTGGGAACATTCCAAATCATGTTTTTGTCATGTTTAATCAAATCAAAATTTGAATGGACACAGATATTTTTTTTGCAAAATTGTCAGTCTTTGGTAGCCTATGATTAGTTTGAAACATATTAATATATTTAAATTCTGAATCTAGGAAAAATATACCATCTAGGACTAATCGTTTTTTTTTATACATTTTTATCATTCTCTTCAGTCACACCAACCAACTTCATCTTTGAACATAAAAGCCTTCTGACTTTTTCAAACCTCACTGTCCATCAGCCATGTATGGCCTATCCCTGCCCTGTACTCAATTTGACCTCTTCTTCAAAACATCTAACACAAGCTGTCCTTCAGATGTACTCATTCCATATTCTTTCCTCTTTGCTAACAAAGAAAACCTCAACGTCTTCGGCAGTACCTCTTGCTTTTCCATATTTGTTGTGGCCATTTAATAATGTACAAATCTGCTCAAATACAATATGTTTCAGTGCAGTTCATTTTTATACTGCAAACCTAAGCAAAACTAAGTGTAAAGTGTTTTTTTTATCTGGCTATATATGTTAAATTAACTTTTCAGAGAGCTTGATGTCATAAAGTTAGTCACATGGTACTGTACTCAATTAGACAATGTGAATGAAAGCAAGTTAAGGAGTTCAATGCTGTTCGATCATGATGTCAATAATTGTGAATAACTGATACATTTGTGATTTTCTTCTCACAGTACTTATACTAAACTAAACTAAATATTGGTATTGTGATTAGTAATACTTCCTTTAACACATTTGCTAATCTATTGACTCCTGAACCATAAATGCCAGTATAAGGTGCCTTCGGTGAACATTCAACGCTGTCGGTGAGTTTGAGCTCAGACCTAAACCATCGACCGTTGACTGTACCCTGAGGGACACCACGCACATCCGCATGAATGGCCACACCATGGGACTCTGACATGGGACAATCTGGTTTCTGGAGCGTGATCCTGGATCCTGGGTCCGACCTGCACCTGTGCCCCTCCGTCCTGGCTCAGCTGTCCCACACAAAAGCTCTTCCCTCAGTAGTTCTCATATCTAAGGCTGCAATAAACATTCATTGCTGTCGGTGGGTTTGCTTCTGAATAACTCACTGATCAATGAATGCAGACTGCGGTTCAAACTCCCCAATGATCTTTGAGACCACAAAGAAGGAAAAGTGAAGACGAGAAGTGGACTGCTGTTAACTGAGGTAAATCTATGGAAGTTGTCTGAGCATTTTTAATCATTTTAAGAGAAGGAAATATTATAACTGCATCAAAAGAAACAGTAAAAGCAACCAAGTTTGATGGCTGACACACAAGTATTGACAACAGTATAGACTAGAGATGCTATTGTTAAATAACTACAGAACACATTTGTATAGATAAAAGTTCAAACACGAGACTTCTGGGGCAACAACATCCAATATATCAAATAATAGGCCCAAACAGGATATTGGCTGAACCAGTATTTTGGAGGCAATTCCCAAACTAGCATATTTTTGAAGCAGGTTTGAAGGTTTGAAGCAGATGTCTGATATCTCAACTTGCAAGAACCAAAAATTACCAGAAATAAATTACTAGAAAATTATTGACACATCTTTAACTTTATCTAATAACACACAAATAACTACACCATAATGTGTTCATATATTTAACAGAGTGTCCTTTTTGCCGACAGTCCACAACATGAACAGGTGAGAGTTCAGCCTCGGGCCCCTCGCTGTGACGCAGATGTTCAACTTTTCTCATATCCTGCATTATTCCATTACTCTTCCATATGACCTACAAAACCATATTCATATCATGTTTGTTCAAGCTTTTCCACTTGACTTGACTCTAAAATCATCGGCTGCAACAAATGTGTCAAACAAGCTGGAAAATCCGCCCGGCTCCGTTCCATAGTGCTACTGTTGTGTGCACATCCACGTTCGCACTGACCTACTATTCCTAACTTTCCGAGAGCTGACCGCAGCCCCACAAACTCCTGTTATTCCAAGAATTCCAGGGGCAGAGGGAAGCTATCGAGGGATGTGGGCGTTGGACTTATGGAGTTTTATGTTGTAATTATAGGACAGTCCCCGTTTACTCAAATAGACTGCAAGTTATAGATTATAGGAGTGAAACTTGAGGAGGTAGATTACTCAAGTTTTACTTACACAAGAAAAAAATACTTCAATGTTTTTTTGTTATCTTAGTACAAGTAAAAGTAGTCAGCAAAATTATTATTAAAGTTACACAAATACAAGTATCGCTGCTGACACTGGTAGTCCTGTTATGGAAAATCTATACCAAAAACCGCTACAGCAACTGCTACAACAATACCAATTCCATTACTATGTGTACTAAACTTGAATGCAAGTTTTAATCCTTCAATCATTACTATCATCATTTCTACTAATTGAAGTAACTATGAGTTACTACTAACTACTACTTCTACTACTCCTCCCACTATTACTGCTGCTGCTAATACTATTCTAAAAGTTATTAATCCAGCTATTTGTATTATCTGCTTTGACATCTTGACAGAAAGTAAGATTTTCTCATTCATGTTAAATGCGTCTGACATGACAATGCACAAGTGAATAATGTATTACTACAATTACAGTTACTGCTCTAGCTACTTCTACTATTCTTTTAATGTACAAAAACATAGGTTATACTTAAAAATGTACTTTAGAAAAACCATCTACTTACTTTGGAGTTTAATGAGTCTGACTCGACAAAACACAAGCGAACAATCTGTGCCCACCATTCTTGGAAAGCTAATCAACCTCAAAACCCCTTTTAACAGACTGTAATTGGAGGAGATATGGACATATGGCAGTGATCTGCCTGTAATTGCCCGGTTAAGGTTATGTTAACATGCTGGGAAGTTTCAAACACACAGTGAAGTTTTCCAGCCAGGACTTAGGACTCAAAAAAAGCTTGTGTTTTGTACTTTTATTTAGAGTTAAAAGGGGCTGTCTGCTGGGTCAGCCGACGCCGTTCAGCCCTCTCCCAGAGCAAAGCAGAGCAGACTAAACCAACATGGGGGCGCGAGTGTATTTACTCAAGGAACAGGCAGAAGTGAAATATTTAAGGTTCTCTCCATTTGGACATTAATCTCACTTTGCTGGTGTGTTTTTATGTTTTACAAGACGTACATTACTGTTAACTGAATATAATGAATGAGAGCACTTAGAACGATATAGGCCTGGGTGTTTTGTAGGGATGATATGATATGGATTTGCCTTGCACTTTTGGCCAATATTTCAGATATCATGATTTCAAAAACTATACAAAAGTCCCACAAATTGTAGTTTGGCTCACAGATGAACTTCACTTTTAGACAATTAACAAAAACTAACATACATATAATTACCTGGAAAATATACAGTTGTATTTGTTATGATAATTGTGCTTCAGTGGTCTTCTATTACTTGTCATTTTAAAAAGACACATTTGATGCACTGAGGACAAATGGGAAGGACACATGGGCGCAGGAGACTGAGGCAGCTTGGAAAATAAATATTAGGCCATTTCACCCATGCAAATATATGGAAAATCTTAAATATGAATTCAGCTATATTGTCCGTCCCTACTAGCATTTTGATTTGTAGGGTTTGATGACTATAAAACTTTATGAAGACTTTCTTTTAGTATAGTATCTTGAACCTAAGATGTGTCCATTGAAGGGATGCACAATATATCACAATCAAATCTAAAATCGCAGTTTGAGTTGGTGCAATTACCAAATCTCAAAGGCAGTTATTTAGTTTATTGAATATTCTCTGCAAATAACAAAATATACTGTCTTTTTGTAGAAAAATCTAGCTGTAGTTTAGACCTTGAAACATGTTCTGAAATGAGATTTCTGTAGTTGATCAGTTCTATTTCAGTCTTCTCAAATGCTAATGCTGGAGTTGTTTACAAAGTTCACTCCGAACAGAATCCTACTTCTTAAACGCAGTTACAATATTGGCTTGTCAGAATTAGATTTTTTCCAAAACTATGCAGCCCAACCATGAATTGGTATTTTCCAGCTTTACCAGTTGCAGTGAAGGTTTTTACATAGAAGTGATGACAGGACAGCTGAGCGACAAACTGGATGACCCCAAAAACACTCTTATTGACTTTTTAAAAATGTTTGCATAAAGATTATCCAAGATGAGTATACAAAACAACTTTGTTTTTGAGAGGAAACAAGTTGAAGTTATTTGTGTAGTGGAGTGTGAGTCAACCGTGCGCGGACTTGAATTATATGAGGTTATTTTTTCCTTTCCCATTCCAATACAACAGAAAGTAATAAAGTAATCATAGTAGTAAAAGTATACACATGCCTATATTACCCCTTTTGTATCAAGTTTCAATAACTGAACAATGCATAACCAAGGAAATTTTCACTTTATATTAATCATGTCATGCATTTTTAATCAAAATGAGATATTGCGTTGGCTTAGAATCAACCATTTTACTACATCAACAGTTCGCTGGGAGTAGTAAAATGAAATGGTTAAAAAGCATGCTACAGGAATATTTTTAATACAAGTTTGCAATATTTTTGTATTAATTTCAAATTTTTTTTAAAGAATATTCTGTTTAGATTTTTATTTAAAGGAGCCGTATTTAGAATGATAATGCAAACATAGCAGAAAACGACTGCAACAGTTTAACCAATCACTGCCATTGCACAAAAAGTAAAAATAAATTTGGTAAAAGTCTCAAATAAAGTTGCTTTTACTAAAATGACAAACATGTTTTGAAATGTAATTGTTGTAATGGTTTGTCAGTTCATATTTCAGTGTTTTTGTCTATTCTTCTGCACTTTAAATGTGAACTTTAAACAGAATCTTATTAAACCATAAATGTTAAATCGAATTATAATGCTTGTCATACCAATTGCAATTAGATATTTTCCCCAAATGGTTCATTGTCTTATCTTACATATATCTCGTTCACTGCCTGTTTACGCCCGTGGAGGTAGGCCTTTGTCATCGCACAGAGGAGTTATGGGCCCTGACACTGGGAACACCATGACCCACTTCTCCACGACCTGATAAGACTTTGCCCGCTGACCCCAAGTCCGACAACGCCGACGCATCGGCCTAAAGAGGGCGTGTTGTGCTGGAATAGCTGCTACTGTGTGGATCAAATCTAGGCTAATCATGAATTATTAAGAGATGATAGAAAAGCAACGAGGTCGGGAGAGGTGGTGGGTCTAAAACAGCCCAGGGATCTGAAATATTAAGATCATGTGAAAGAGTGGGGGTCTTTATTTGCTTGTTCTTGGTTATATGCTCACAGGCCACTTTATTAAGAACGCCACTTTCTTGTCTCAAAGTTGGCTGCTGGTTTATTATCAGACAGCACAAACATAATAGAATTGAGATGTTTACACAAATATCCGATGTATGATTGTAAAAATTAAATACAAATAAAACTGATACCCAATACTAAATCAATACTAAAACCAATGGACTCATTTCAACAATAATGTCTTTGCACCGGCTCCCTGTCGCTTATCGAATTTATTTAAAAATCCTTGTATTTGTTTTTAAATGCTTCCATGGCATTGCCCCACACTATCTGTCCGACCTGCTTCAGCCCTATGCCCCTGCTCACTCACTCACGTCGGCCGATTATTCCTTGCTAGTCGTCCCAAAATCAAAGAAAAAACGTGGGGCTGCTCTTGTACCGTTTCAGGTCCAGAACTGCACTGCCCCTGCACCTTAGGCTGAGTGACTTTCTGCTGGCATATAATTAAAAGTTACTTCTACCTAGATGGACCAAGATCCTGTTTAGAATGGTTTCATATACCAATACCAGTGCCATTCTTTGCACTTTGTGAAAATAGTGTTATCAAAAATATTATTTGCATTTTAAATAACCTAAATCTTCTGTGTCTCTCTTCTGATTGCATGACTTAAACCAAACAGGTCTGTCTTCAAAGTATCACTAAATATATTGCGTTTGAAGGCATTACAACAGGTGTGCCTAATAAAGTGGCCAGTCAGTTTCAATTTCCATTCGTGAGGCTGGACGACTTCACAAACCCACTTTTTAAACACAGAAACCTCTTCATAGGAACAAAGAAAGAGATCTGATCCAACGTCATACTGCGCAGAAAGTGAAACTAGCGGCGCTCCGGTGTGACTTGTGGACACAGGGTGGACTTGGCCCTGTTATGTGAGGACAAAGGAAAGGCATGCGCTGCAGCCAAGTAGTTCCATATGGGAGAGGGAGTTCAGAGGGTCCAGGTGGCACGTGGGAGAGGGCTATAGGACAGGGAGAGGGGGCCGGTGAGAAGACGGTGCCCCCTCATGGAAGAATATGAGTAGTGCAGCACTGACTGGTGAAGACGGGACTTAAAATTGGACATCTTTGTGGACCAATGTAGAATGTGAACTTTTAACAGACAGATTTTTTTTCCCTCAGAGTTGAACGGTCAATTCAAATTTTTATTTTATTTAAAATTTTTATTAAAGATACATTTCCAACAACAAAGAATCATTGGCATTTAACAAAAAAAGTCAAATTTGTTTATCAAAATCTGAACTAGGGCTGCAACGATTAATAAACTAATCACTACTAGTCAACTATAAAAAAAATAATCATAGTCGTATTTCGATAGTCATAACCGTTAATCGGATTACACAGACTCTAAAACAAAAGAGCTTTATTATAACAAAGAGCGGCATTATTTACCAAAATACTACAAAACTATTAATAACCGAGGATTGGCTGTTGATCCCAAGCTGATCATTGACGATTAGAGGCGACTAAATCTCAATCTTCATAGAAATAATATTTGATTATTTATATCAATGAAGCGTACTCCGCATGAGAAAAGCTGTGAATCATTATAAGGAAAGGTCCGCCATCCAACTTTAAGCTCAAATACTACAAGTACTTACTTACCAGAAAAAAAATCCATAATTATCTCAACTGTACCAGAAAATGAAAATGTTTAAAACTATTTTGAGCTAAGATCTGGCAAGATTACAGAAAAGCAATTATACAAAACACAGAAATAAACTTGGTGTTTTTGCATGTATGGAAATCTTTGAAGTCTGAAAATGCTACAACTACAGAGTCATTTAATATTTAGCCAAAACTGGACAAAGACTATATTGTGCAATATGAAGATTGTCCATTAAGGCTCCGAGAAGAAAAGTACAGTTGTGTAACGGTGTAACCAATCGGGGTCAAAAAGAGCAAGCCCCTTGTTTGGGATCAGCATCTGTGAATGATTAACCACGAAACAGAGGTGGTCAATGGGACTTGGATAAATCTATGAAGCATTGGTCAGCTGACAGCCGCACTAAAACAAGGAGGGAGGGGGAGGTTTTGGGTCAACAGGGAAGAGCCACATAACAAAACACAATGCTAAAATGTCTATCTCAGGTTTACGCTTATTTTTTATGTAATATTGTTGAGGGTTACATGCATGTGTTAGTTACAAAATAATAATTACATTAGAGCGTAAAATAAAATGAAAAAAAGTCCAATTGGTTTGAGAGGTGCATGTCTGATTAAGTGAGCATTTTTATAGACTTGCTAAACTTTACTAGCACTGTCGGAAAGGCTACATCTGCGCTGGGATACACTCCACAAGTTTTATAACCCTCTGAACCGCAGATCAATGCCCAATAAACCGCCCAACTGCTCCTGCCACGGTGGAGCTATCCAAGTTTAGCCTAAGAAAACAACTCCAGCAAGCCTGTGAGGTCAAGGACAAAATTAATTGGGGATTATTTTAAATTTCAGAGTTTAGCTACAAGGACTAGTGTCGAAAACAGCTGTTGCTAACTCAGCTATTTGGCCTTCTGACCTGGGTTTTTTGGTCACTAAATGGGGGTCTCTCAATTCCCACCCCTGCCATGGCGTTTACAAGCCAGGGGAGAGCAGCTTCAGCCCCCCTTGACCTCCATGTCACCCCTGCCCAGGACATGCACCGACCTGGGCCATCCTGCACGGACGAAAGCAGAAGAGAATGGGGCTGGACAGAAAAATGGGCCCAAGGCTGCCATAGCTGGGCCACCTCGTCAAGTTTACAACCCAATCGGCAACAATGGTGGCTATTGAATGAGCGCGCGGGTTTATAATAGTTCCTCTTCCTTTGGTTTTTGAGCTGAATGGGATGGGCCCGTACACAATAAGGTCACGGCGCAGTCACGGTGGGGTCAGCGCTCTGTGAACTGTGCGTGACCCATGACCTCTCGTGGTGCCACCTGGACATTAGGACACAGGGCAGTGCCGGCTGAACTTCGCCTGAACCTGGACCTTAACATTGGACCACTAACTCACCCCGTGGCCTTTTGCTACCCGTTTCCGCCACAGCATTTTTGGCATTTCAGCGGCATGGGATTTTTTTAATTTTGCATTTCTTTTTTTTAATTTAGTTTTTTCTGTAAATTGGTACAGTATTTTCACAGTACAGACCTTGAGGTTGAATATGTACTATGTTATAATGTTGTTCACAGTATTTAAAAAATGATATGTATTCTCTTGACCAGCTTTTTGTGCCATCCTGTGTTTCATAACTGTTAATGTCGGCTACATTCAGAGTAAAAAATTGGGTCTTTGTAGTTTGCTACAACATTAGGCAATTTGCATAATGGCTGCAATCCATTATGATTATTAATATAAACTGCCCTAAAGGAGTGACATTGTCTATTACATTTTTTTTTTTTTTTTTTATCGCAATGGTATAGAAAAAATATATTGCTATACCATGGTATAATAAATACTTTTGTCAACTCCAACAAATGTGTTAACCTTTTGGTAGTAGATTATAAATGTATTAAAATGACTGAATTAATTTAATGCCATAACATATCAGGTCATTTATAGAGCAACAATAGAAACTTTGATTTCACTGACTTTGGAGAACAGTGCTGAGGTTATGACAGGTTCATAGCGCCCTCTTGTGGATCTATAGGAAAAACTGAAGGACAACTACTAACTGGAACTACAACAGCACTACCGCTAGATGGAGACATCTGGTTGATTTGATTTTAAACTGCACTGCATTAAAAAAAAGTTTGAGCACTCACCCATGCTGTCATTTGGGTCTGCGTCCAAAACCAGCATAGAATCAGAAAAGAAACCTGGAAAAAAAAAAAAGGTTTAGATAAAACCGAATTGTTATAAAAAAAAAAAAAAAAAAAAAAGTCAAATTATAAGAAAATATTTGTGGTAAAAAAAAAAAAGAAAAAAAAAAGTTTTAAAACTGTACATGATTAAGGGTAATTTGCCATTTGTGGCCAATGTTCTGTCATGTAGAATAATGATTTTTGTTCAATTATTATTATTAAACTGAGCTGGTAATTCAAAAGGAAGGGGCATAATCTCACTGCTAAAAAATAAAAACATTTCAAATCAGACCTTTTCCTACGTACTGTTAGGGGTGGGCAAGACAAAATTTCCAAGAGAGGAAACCTGTGATTGTGTCCAAGAGAACGAGACAACATGAGATTTTGACATTATTTATAGTAAATAAAATGTGCCGTCCAGATTACAATTTTGGCCTCACCATTTTGGATTTACTTTAGTTAATGTTTGTGTCAACTCTGTTTATTCACCAAGTCAAATGTGAATACACACACACACAAAAAAGATAAGAATTTTCCTCATGTGTGTACAATCTTGTGTCAATTTTGTCTCACAAGATTTCATGGCATGAGATCTTGTAGGTGCTGTGTAAAAATGTTTTCTCACAACTAAGCAGCAACAAAACATGAATAAAAAAAAAAAAAAAAAAAACATTTGTGATTTAGATTAAAACAGCTTTATGCCGTGGTTATGTGTGATCTTATGTACCTTGATGAGTCCCTATTTACAACCGCTTGATATCAGAGTGTGACCATACTTTTTGACACTATATACATGAACATACGGTTCCTCCTCTGCCTTTTCTCTGATCTTCATTTTATTCCCATTTTGACTATCCACGCTGCCACGCACCATCTGGACCTTTACTTCTCACTTACAAACACGGCGCTCTTCTTCAGGGTATCTCTGTCAGTGTACCACCCTGCTCTCCACAGCTGTAGACCCCGTGACCCCCACACACGCCAGCTGCCCCCCCATCCTGTAGACCCAGAGCGGCATATGTTACCCTCGGAGTGTACGGGCCACTGTGCAACACGTGCCGGGACGGTCGCCTTACCCAAAACCAGACTAGACGAAGAGCCTCCCCCCACCTCATTCAAAGCCATGCGCAGATATATTACAGCTTTTAAGTGAGATGGAGTGGTGGTGGGTGGTCAATCAATTCAGGATTTCTGGTCATTAAAACAACAATGCTATACTTGTTCTGGGGGCAGTTTTAAGTGGTAATCATTTTAGAGCTTTTACATTCAGTGGGTCAGAACTACAAATCATCTGACTCTACAACCATGCTGTGATCATCAAGTTGATTTGGTGTAGTTATTTATACCAGATGCCCTTCCTCAGCTTGGAGCTATATAACTCGAGTCAATCCTCCTGATCAAACTGAAGCGCTGGCCTAAAACAGAAACGCATGTTTCAAAATATATATATAGTGTGGTCAATGAAAACAAATGTGGGTTCTCAAGTCTTCCCCATCAACACAAAACATGCACAGTCTGCATGATGATCAGCATCCGCACTCAAGATCTTGAGAAAATGTTTACAAAACAATATACTTGAAAAGAAAAATAGCCAAGAGAAGTTTCTTGTTGAGCTGATATAAGAAAACATATGTGAATGCAATCAGCTTTCACTGTCCATACTAAAATAGTTCAATGTATATGTTGTCATGAAATGTCACAATAGATTCTCTAAATGATGACAATGATGGGCTTAATTGTCCACTTTCGATTCACTTTTTTTTTTTTCTCAAATCAGGAAGTTATTCAAATTCATGAACAGCATGTTTCTGATTATAATACATATACACAACCAGGGATGGGACGATATTCATATTTAGACTCAGTTATTTTGACCAAAATAATTGTGATTAACAATATGATCACGATAATTATTAAACTAAGGTTTACAGTTTTTTTTAAAAAGTCACTAAAACATCAATTACCAAATAATTTGCAGGTGTCTGAGCAATCACCTTCTTTGTTTTTTGTTGCAAGTGAAATGAATGAATGAATAACGATGAATGAATAATGTGTCAATTATATAACTCATGACTATAAAAAAAACAAAAAAAAAAACAAAACAAAAAAAAACACATGAGCCAACATGAGCCCCCAGAAAAAGGATATGATAAAGGATATGTTGGCATCGCAGGCATCAGCTGTACAAAAAGCGATTTAGCTAGCTCTAACCTAACGATAGCAAAGTCGTCACAAACATGTACCATCATTCATACAAATCTAAACTAACACACACTACATTCAATAGTTTATTTCACATGGTATTTTACTCACGATGAATATTTTCGGCTCAAGTTTGGCAAAAAATGCAGGATGATTGTCTCACAAATGTGCATGCAAGTTGCTCGGCCTCAGATCCGTGACTTTTTTCGGCAGGCTCTGCAGATTGGTGGCTCATCGCCTTGTTGGTCTTGTGTTTCAAAGCCATAATAATTCCACACATCAGACTTCACCTTCTTAAATGGAGGATGTAAATGTGTGATCCCCAATTCAGAGTAAGCACAAAAGCTAACAAGTTTAAATGCTATGATAAAGGACCCCCCCCTTGTGGGTAAACATCAGAACGAACATCTAAACATTGTATTGAAACTAGAAACATGAGGCAGTCTGGTCCCGTAAAGGCCATTATAATTATGTGCGATGATCACGATTATTAAAAAAATGCCACAAATGATTAATTGCAGACCTTTTTGATCGCGATTAGCAATATTATCGTATATCGTCTCAGCCCTATACACAACTACAGATATAGACTTTTCTAGCATTTGAAATCTAAAATAATTATCTTAAAAAAGTGGAAAGTGAATTTGTGAACTATACGTTAATTTTAACTTAAGTTATACATTTTAAATATGATTGATACAGGCAGATATTGTTTTTTTGGATTTTCAAAACAGCAAGTCAATTATGAGATATTGAATCAGTTAAAAAAAAAAACTCCCCATCAGTTTGTCACACTTAAATGTAATTAAAATAATTGCTCCATTCAATGACAAAACTTTAAAAAATAAAAACTGAATTTGTTCAGCCCCTCAAATTCTCAAGCAATATCACTTCTCAACAATAAATGATAAGAAGTAGCGGCAGCCCTAAAATATGTACAATATTACATTATACGCTACTAGAGTTGTCAAAAGTATCAAAAATCAGATACTAATAAATGCTCAAAGGCGTATCTCGTTTTAATGCTACTTTTAGTAAGTATCGATACTAAAAAAGTCACATTCACTGAACAGAAATTAACCGAACCTGAACAACTTTAGAATAATCTTGAGCTGTATCAGAACAAGTATAAAACCACATAGACTAGTATCTGCCCATGGACGACTGAGGGAGTACACAGATATAAGACCACATGGTAATATAAAAGAGATTATTATTTATTGTAAAAAATTACAATCTATTGTCTAAATAAAGAGTGTTTTTGGCCATTGTGATAGTGGAACTGGTATTGTGCATCCAGTCTATTGTTGAAATAGTTTGAAATGTATGTATCATGACAACACTAAACTACAGCCTTCAGTCTATATCAACAAAGTAAAGTCTTCACACAATCACTCCACATTCAACCTGTCTGACCTCCTGCTTACAACACTCACTTTTCTATGGACCTGCGTAGGAGGATCACCACCACACGAACCAAGACAATATACATCTACTACGGAGCTCAACCTTGTCTATTATAACCCTTTAATAACCTTTCGCTTTAGATCCAGTCTTCACAGGGACAGTATAGGTCTTTCGCTTTCGTCCTACACATTTGATGCTTGAAACACTGGGCAGCTGTAGCTCTGAAGTGGTATCTGGATTAGCCCTTGTGCAAGTAGGTTCTTCAAGGCTGCGACATAGCTTGATAATGGGACGCTCGGTGAGAGGAGAAGAAAGGGTAGCTCCGGTGTGGTCTCTCCATTGCTAATCTGGTGGACAGCTTATTGACCATTATGGCCTCAGGGTTTCTCTGCAGAGCTAATACAAGCGGAGCCCTGTGCTGTGGAGGGCCATTGTGTGTTGACAAAGGACGTTTGCATCTTTAACCTTTCACCTCTGCAAACCTCCGCAACCTCCTGTGCAATCAACTCCCCATCGGAATAGCATACACAGTTAGGCCTCACCCTGATAGATGTGGTACAGGAGGGGAAGGGGATTAGTAATGTAAGGTTTAGCACAAGAGGCTCGTTCCGGTCTTATACAAACATATCTACTCTAACATTCTATATTTCTTTAGTGTTTAATTAAATGACGACGCAAAAGCAATCCTGTTATGTGCACACTATTGTACAGCTGCTGTTCTTGTACTTTTCTTTTGCCAAACTGCAGCTTCCCCCTTGTGGGACAAATAAAGGGTCACTGGTGGAGAGTTTAAGTTGACCAGTCAAACAATTATTTCTATTGTACATCTTGGTTGACATTTTGACTTAATAAGCTGTAGCTGTTTTGTTCTAAAATGTCTTTTGGCATGTGACGATTAAAACTAGTCAGTGATTATTTAAAGTTCCTGTTTTACACAAAATGGACTCTTGAGAGCTTTAAGCCATGTTGTAATACTGTTACCTCCTCAAAAACATACCTGAAGTTGGGTTTTGTTTCTTTAATCATTGTGGCCCTATGTTTAATGTACTACAATTTCAAATTCAGATGTCTTATTTTTATGTACTTTTTACTTTATTTTATTTGATTGAGAATTAATTGTTGCAGTAGTCTTACTATTGTGTTGAATATTACCTCCGCTCTATATAATGTGCAAGTAACAGTATTGAAATAATATCCCAGAATAAGCCCATGAGCACATACAACATCTAAACAGCCATAGACATATTTAGTGAATCTACATCTGCTCAGTACATGGATGGACACTTCAGTGAGGGCATTCCTGATTGGACATTGCCATATGTTTGGAGGTGCAGCATCGGCACCAGTCTGTTTCTCCTCAGATGTGATTTACATGCAGCACATATTAAATGTACACAGGCCTTGAGCTGGAGTCCATTAGCCCCCTGTGTGCAGCCTTCTCCCGGTCCATCAATGTCCCCACCTCATTGTCCCAGATGGCTGAGTTCTGTATGGCCAGCAGAGGCCAACCGGAGCTGGATGTTAGACTCGTAGTGCTACTAAGTTTTGTCCTGGCTCGATGCATAAACTATTTTATTGATGAATTTATTGTCTTACAAAACTTACTACTGGCTTGATGTAACTGTATAATGTTTTATAAACTGACATAAGGGGTGCATTATGTGAGATAAACAAATAACAAATTACAGTTTTGCGATGTATTCCTGCAGACAGAGGCTTGAACCTAGGCCTACCTGGAAATGTATGTGCAGTTTTAACTATGGGTTAGTGAGTTATTTCGGATCATTTTGTGAGGTCCCTTTTCAGATTAAAAAAAAAACAAACAATGCATGAGACTTCATTGCCAACTGTCTCATTGTGAAACAAAGTAAAAAAACCAACAAAAAAACGTGTTTTGCTGTCCAGTTATTTTTAAATCTCACGTGATTCCCAATGTGGCCATGGGCCATTTGACTAAACCGGATAGATGCTTACAAAATCTGCACTTAGGAAAAAATCTATACTTCAAAAACTAAATTATATAAAATGCATATATTATCAGATTATACAGATTTTTTATATTATCAAGAAGCAAGTACTAGGACTGTCACAATTAGAATAATCGTGACTAAAAATGTATAATCATATTTTAGACCACCGGTGCCACAACACATGCCAAAAATCTTTTACAACAAAGAAAGCGCCATTATTCAATCAAAATGTCATATGTCGTCTTCATTTTTAATATTTATCTAAAAGTACAAGTGAGAGATTGATCTGTTTTGTGTTGACAAATCAAAAAAATTGTTGTAGTGTCACAAATTTTGAAGCATGATATACTGCTACAGGGCAATATTGCGATAATACTGAAACTACATTCTTTCTCTATCACATTAAGCAGGACTATCCCCGAAAGATGTTTTAAATAGCAGCATCATTAAAAGACATGAGCTCCAACAAGTAAATAGCATAATGAAGTAATCATTAACAATAAAGGTTATTTTGTTTATCCTCTGCAGCTTAAATCTCATCGTATAATAACAAAAATAAATCAAATCTCACCACTTTTGGAAAGAAACTGCACACAATAAATTACACAAAACATACATTGTTCCAGGTTTCATATATTAAACAATAAGTCGATTTAGTAATTATTGTGACAGTCCTACACAGATGAGTTGACAACTACCAAATGATTAAGTTTAGCACTAGCAAGCACATTCTTTGAACTTTCCATTTGTATTATGTTGCATCTTCATCGATTATGTAACAGGGGGTCGGTTAGGCATTCTATAGTGGAAGTGTGCCTCCAGAAGCAGTGGGGACAGCACAGATGGGAAGTGTTGTCTGACATTTCACCTGAACAATACAGATGTGGGCTGCGCATCCATCAGTGAGCCTCTTCACTGTAAGATGGATGACAGGAAGCACAACACACACATGCCGCATTGTTTTTGCTCAGACGTCAGAGGAGGCTAATTCCTGGGCTTTCTGAGAGGTCAGTGCAGAGGGGGCTTTTTCTTACCCCTTTGGGCAACAGCTTGACCCACCCCCGCCACATGCACATGGGCCCAAGCAGGGACGACCAAGTATGAAGAGGCCAGCAGAGTCCACAGGCAGGCAGAGGCAGACTGAGGAGCAGATGGACGCTCCACTGCTGAGGCATCACTTCTCTTTTAACTTGGTCTAACGTTGTTGGAAGAGTGATCATACTCACATTTAGGGTAGAGTGACTCCATATGATCAGGGCAAAAGTCTGACATAGAGGCAATGGTATTTCTAGAGAAGATGAATTGTAATGTTTAGTCCTGGTTCAGTTCTGGTTTGAGCTCTAGTTTGGCCCTGGATTAGTCCTGGGGAGATGTAAGAGACACTGCTGATGCGTCACTTCTTTTCATTCTATGTTCTTTATTTAACCAGGAAAGTCCGCCTCATTTTCAGACACGGGAGGAACATGCAAACACCACACAGAAAGGCCCACGCTGCCCATGAGTCAAACTCAGGACCTTCTTGCTGTGAGGCGAGAGCACTAATCACTATGCCACCATGCTGCCATGTTGTAACAATTTACCATTCATTATTTTTATTATTTAATTTCTATAAATGTTTGTACTAGTTTGGTTAGTGTATAAATGTGAAGTGCAAACTGCCCTTTTAAACCTGGTATAATTTAGTATATTTATGCCAGGTATTTTTAGACCTGGTTTTGTCTGAATTGGTTTGTAAAGTTTGATTTAATGTCTGTTGGCCTGGTAAACTTGCCAAATTAATAACTCTTACAATAATGGCAGACATTTCCAGGTGTTCTATAAATATACAGTCATAGTAGTATATGTCAGTTTTTCTTGAAGTTTGTGTTCTGGTCAAAATAAAACCCCTCTCTTGATTAGCAGAGTGGGCTGGATTAGCGGCTCAGCAGGATCGGACTCAAGTGTCAGCTCAGCAGCTCTCGCTCTGACCCCTGCACCTTGACCCTTGACCTTGTTTGTAAGACAGGACGGTCCCGGAGCGGAGGGGACGCCCGGCTCCAGCGCCCGCTCAAGTTCACAGGGCACTGGGCTCGTGGCGGGCGCACGCCAGGCAAACAACTAAATCTATACTATTATTTTTAATTATATCAGGAGAGGACAGACTGGCAGAATTGCATTATTCTGCTCTGCTGAAAATTCACTCATTATTGGTCTATTCTGGTTGTAGAGGGATTGGGTGTTGCTAACAGTTATGTTATGTAGGTAAGACGCTATGGAAACCATTATATATTTTACTTCATACTGGTTATGCTTTAAATAATAATGATGGAAAATGCTTCTATACATTTCATATTTATGACCTAGTAACTCAACTATTTTTTGAAAAAAAAAAAAAAAATCAATCCAGTCTATCCAGTTTGCCATTTCATGACTAAAACACCCAGATACCCAAAACACTTTCCACACATGAATAGTGCAGATGGAAGAACCTGGTCACCAATCAATCTTATTTTCTTGACTTTTATATTTTTGGGTTAAAGTAAATGAATGTGGGCCTCTGCGCTCCTCACTAATCCCACTGTATAGGGTCTTGGCGGGGGTCAGGCTGTGGTCAGGGGGTGGGCTCCTCTCATCACTGTCACACGCTCAAAGACCCACTTCCCTTTCATCATTCCAGGGGTCTTAGGTTTTACTGCCTCCTGATCTGCACTGCACACTACACACTGCACACTATACAGGGCAAACTCCACCACAGCCCATCTGACAACCATAAGTCAGGATTTACACAGCGCTGAATCTAGTAGTGGGCCAGGGCCTGTTAGTACCGTTAGTGCTCAAGGATCACTGCCGTACTGTTTTGAGTGCACATTTTTGGTTGTGTATGTCATTCATTATTTTTTGTCATTAATTATGTTTCATGCACTTTGCCCCCCTTCAATTCTGCCCAGCATCACTCCTCCATCAGAGCTTGAGACAGACTGAGACACTACAATGCAATCAGATCTGTTTATTGACATATAAATAAATCTGACAAACTTGAAACAAATTACCTCATTGGTCACCCATCATTTTGAACAAAATCAGACTTCTCTCACCTCAGATTTCACATTTTAGTGCTTTGCTTGTTGATTCTGCAGAAATCTGCAATGTTTTTCAGTCTCCAGTGATCTCGCAAGTCACCATATTTGTTCTGACATGGACGGACCATGTCATGATGTCCCTGTTTGACCATTTCACAGACTCATTTTTTTTTTGTAAAGTATTGGAGAAGTGAGTGTTCTTTATCCCAACAAATTCCTCCACCACCACTAGATGTCACTAAAGAGGCAGATACTATATTTTTTATTTAATTATTAAGTTGGGGTGGGAGATACTGGAAGACAGAGAGACAAACTTTTTATTTTATTTGTTTCATATTAAGTTACTTGGAATTATTTTATATTGCAATTAAGATCACACATTACCCATAACATGATAACACCCAGATCATGTAATAACTACTTATGTTAGCACTTGCATGTAGTGTGTTTAGCTTCATGATTAGCTCCTAGTCCACTCTATTTACCTTTGACTATGTTTGTGTGCTAAGCTAATGAGAAGAGTAAAGATGAAGAGTGTTTATCAGATCACAAAAGGCCTATGTGGGCAGACTGTGAAATGACTGCAGCCTATTGACGAGCCCTGTCTGTAAACTACATGAAGGCACTCGACCAATACCACTAAACCTGAACAATTTAGAAAAACATCAACTGCAATCTATCGGATAAGAATTCAGAATATAGCTATATCGATTACACACACACACACACACACATATAGGTGTATAGGTGGAAAAATAGATTGATCAAAAGCCTATTTAAACCTTTCGCAACCCACTTTTGGCCCGTGCACCACGAATTGCAACCATTCAATCTTCAATTCGTTTTTTTCTGGTAATGTTTTTTTTTTTTTTTTTTTTTTTTTATTGGAGATATTGGAGAAAACTGAATGACTGATGAGAGCAAACATAGACCTACTTTTTGCCCCCTGAAGCACATTTGGAAAACTTCAACCTACACCACACTTCAAAATACCAACATTTCTGCCATTCAAATCCCTGAATAAGTGTCACCTATCTGTCATGGCAGCGCTACCTCTCTGTAAAATGGAAATGTTCTTTTGCTCCTTCAGCTGCTGCTTTTATAACCCAGAGACAAATGCGTCCTCCGGGCATCACCAAGTTCAGTGTTTTACAGCCGCCTGCCAAGCCCTCCTCTTCCCTCCTCTTCCCCCAAATTCAAACTCAAACCATGAGCATAAAAGGTGTGATATTTAACAGAAGGCGACAAAAACATGGGTCACTGTCACAGCACCAACTGTCCCTGATCTTACCGTAAATTAGAGTTAAAAAAAAAAAAAAAAGAAATCATGTAAAAGGGAGATAGAGTTAAGAGTTATGTTAAGAGTCCATTTATAGTGCATAGTGATGTTATTATAATCGTCACAATACTAACATTTCAAACTGGACTCTAACACTAAGGAAAGTGAAAAAAAATCTTCATACAAAAGAATGTAATCCTACATCTACTCAAGGAAGGTCCAAATTTGTTCCATTTATGTAATCTTTTAGTATCAGAACTTATACAAATCAATACTAAAACTGTTGAAGGTAGATACATATTTTAGTATTTATTGTATTCACAAAATCAGATTGTTTCTTACGGCACCAACAAATACATTCAGCTTGAAAGATTGAAAAGGATTGGTCCAGGTTAAAATATAGATAAATCTGATTTAGACGAGTAATTTCACCTACTGTCACCCTGAGTCCAGTTCAATAGAATTTAATATTACACGGGTAAGACCATGATCAGTGACCTCAATTAGGTCACGATAGAACATCTTGATACCAAACAAAGAAGGATCATGACTTCCAATACCAGACTAATATCAGCAATATATTGTAGCTCTCTTACTCAAACCTCTCCCCTGCCACTGTGCCCGGGCCCATCTGACGGAGGGCTGTAGCTCATGGATCAAGTGGAGGTTGTAAATTCCTTCCTGGGTCACGCAGGGGTCGGCCGTGACTGGGCCATTAATGCTTCAAGAGCAACATCTGACTGACCCTGGTCACTGTTCCCACTGGCGTGCTGACACCTCCCCCTCTGTCCATCACAGCACACAACAACAACAACAACACAACTGCCAGGGACGAACGCAGCAGCAGGGAGCTGAGCAGGAAGGATCAAAATCAGGGCAGAAGAAGGCTAAGAGATACGGAAAGTAAATACATTTTGATCATTATATCGTGTATTATTACAAATTAACTTAGCTCTAGTACAAACTAGGGTTGTCAAAAGTATTGAAACTCAGATACTAATCAGTATTAATTGATATTAAAACTAGTACTGAAACTAGATACTCATCTGAACAAGTATCCATACTAAAATCACATTCACAAGACAGAAATGAACCTTTCCTGAATAACTTTATGATCTTGAGTGTGAGCTGTATCAGGACAAGTATAAGAACACATGTACTACTATAGACCACTAGACCACTAGTACACACCCATGGAGCACTATGGACCAGCGACTGAGGGATTACAAAGATATAATAAGGCCACATAGTAATATACAAGAAAGTACTATGATTTAATGTTTAAAATGATTTTGACACCACACATGGTACAGGCACACAGCCTATGGACTGGCAGGCATTTAGTTGATTTTTCAAAAAAAAAAACAAAAAAAACCCCAATAGATTAATCGATAAGAAAATAAGCCATAGTTGCAGCATAAATTTTGGCATTGTGACAACACAAATTCAGGGCCATAAGAAAATCCCTCTTTACCATCAATGAGGCCGTTTTTCTAAATGTTACACATACAGTACATTTTAATGGGGGATGAATCCAATCAGTGGTGGGCTCTTCAGTATTGGCATTGTGCTGGATCAATGTGTGCAGCTCATTTAAGCATTTAAATCAAATAGGGTTATGAGTGTTGTTAGCGGGCTCCTGGAAATGTTCACCTCAGACAGTCACTTTCCGTCGTAGTATTGACTACTTTGTTTCTTTGTACAAATTGCAGTGACTGTAAGAACAAGGTTGTATTGGTTTGATTTTAGTGTTATATGAGATGTAAATGACTTTGAGGTGCAGATTTATCACCAAATTTCACAAACAGGGCCTCACAGTATGAGAGATGAGTATGAGGTTATTAATAACCATGTTTAGAATTGAAAGAATATTAAACAGTGCTGTACCTTATTTTTACAGTCTTTGACATAAACCTTGCAGTGGTTCAGTTATTCCTCTCTTACTTTATACATTCATAACATCCTAATAATTATGGTCAAAGTTAAACTAACAACAAATAGCATGCTAGACATAAAACAGCAGAATTATTTTGAGATCAACAGCTGCTTATACAATAAACCTGTACTGGAGCAAGACAAATTCTGTTCTGCTTTACCAGTCAAACTGTTTCAAATACTAAAAGCACAGACCAAGAACAAAACAAGGCTAAATTTGGTCTAAATGAAGAAAATGATGACTAAATTTGACTTTTGAACATAAAAAAAAGTAAATCACAATATCGATTACTGTATCATAAATTGTGCTGCCCTAAAATAAAATCATCGCTATGCATCTTCTCACAATGAAACACATCTAAAATTAAGCCTGGTGCCATCCCTGGACTCTGACTGTAACAATGAGGAAGGACACAAGCAAACGTGCGTTGCCTGGAGACCAGCCCATCAGGGCGAAGGACATTCGGCCTCACATTCCTCCTGGCCAAAAAACATGGCCGCTGGGAAATAGGACATGATTGATTGGATTGATTGTTTCCAAAAGGAGTATTTTAGCTGATGTGATGTCAGTCCTCATTTGAATGACAGTGGATAAAGATTTAATTTGTAAAGACAAGGTAAAAATGGGTCTGTGCTTGTCATTTCCAATAATGCACCATGCTGTGTCAGTATTATTAAGAATATGGGATCAGAATGGAATAAGGGGAT
Organism: Periophthalmus modestus; assembly: GCA_019594935.1. Classification (NCBI taxonomy): domain Eukaryota; kingdom Metazoa; phylum Chordata; class Actinopteri; order Gobiiformes; family Gobiidae; genus Periophthalmus; species Periophthalmus modestus. The sequence continues at coordinate 13,691,644 of JAIEZT010000012.1, read as the reverse complement.
CTGACATGTTTTCAAGTACCAAACAATAAAGATGTGATTTAGGTCGGGCTGAGCAATTATTTGAATTTGAATCAAGTTTGAGACTCAGTCATTTCTAATTGTAAATGATCAGCTTGGGTCTTTTTAATGAGAGGGCCACAGCCAATCCTCTGTCAGAGGTTTGGAGCAGACGGTAGGCTTCGGAAGAATAATTTGGGCCAGTTTTTGGTGTTAAAATGGACTGATAGTTTAAGTTCAAGAAATTAATCCTTAAAGCCAGTTTTATTTGTTTTTCAAAACAAAAAAGCAAATCAATATCAATATGAGGGAAAATGCAGGCTACATTTTTTTTTTAAATGGTTTGGCATGAAAATAGCAATTAATTTAAATTATAACTCCATTATAAATGATCTCCATGTGAAAAAAAATTAATATTGTTAATATTAGACTAACAACTTGCACAAATTTGTAGATTATGAACTCTTTTAAAAAGAGTATTTAAATATTAAACATGATATTATATTAGATATATTTTCATTCTTCTAAAGTATAACACCTTCCTAACTGTATTGTATGTGTTGAAATCTCAACAAAAAAATAAAATAAAATAACAAAACATGAAAATAGTAGAACAATTATAGATTTGTAATCCCAGCGTAATATTTGTAAACTACAATGATATCCATTATTTCAAAATATGCTTCTTTAGTGATCAGGGACAAACAGGGAATGTCTTTTGACACCTGGAATAGAGCTTATAGGATGATTTCATTTCAGTGGTTGTATAAATTCACTACATTTCTGTCCATTTCCTCATTGTTAGTTACAACTGTAAAAGTGGGTCCTTTCATCAACATTAGAAGCCGCTGAAGCCATCTGCTCCGGCTCGTGCTGGGAGATAGATCACTGGGTTTGAAATGCTAATCACTGTGGAAGAAGAATTGTCTGAAACGGGCTCATTTTTGTCCGACGCGTGCCCTCCCCACTGTGAACACACTTCACAATCATAATACATCTTTAATCATAGTGTGAGGGCCCTGACAGGAATAGAGTCCATCAGAGTGTGAAGACAGTGGGTAGGTCTTAACTCAACACCATGTACAACACCAAAGAAGAATAATATTGAGTTTTATAGAAAATATATGATGCCATTTTAAAAAGGTAAAGAGTAATTTCAAGTCAGGTGCAAAGGCAACCATTTTGTGTGTGCGTTTGTGTATGTGTGCGTGTGTGTGTGTGCGTGTATGTGCGTGTGTGTGTGTGTGTGTGTAATACAGCATGGACAGCTATTTATTGTCCCTTGTGAGGCATCATCTCTTTCACTGGGGTCCTCTTAAAACTAAAATGACAATTTGTAATTTATAAGTTGATTATTTTATGCTGAAAAAAAGAAAATCAAGTATGGGTGGCAAAAGAGTCATATTACAACTCATAGGCCCATCACAAATTTCTAGGGCTGTAGTCGACTAAAGAAAATGAATCGATTAAAGGGAGCATGGCTGGGCACTCGTAAAAACTCCTCAGAATGATCAGAATTTCACACCAAAACTACACATACAGAAAAGTAAACAGTCTTCATAAGTGAAATGGCAGATTAAACTGTCCAGTGACTCCCAAAACTCCAGCCCTACACCGTCTACTTTCTGGTGTTATAAATCTTTGTAATAATAAAATAATATAAATAACAATTTTGAACCTTAACAATTTAGAGGTTACTTTGGCAGCAATGAATCACCCATAAGTAAGCAGCTTAACTTTGAAGCCCTCATTTTACACTCTTGTCTTGTCTTGGTGTTGAAATAAAAGATAGACAACACGTGGACTCAATTCACTCTACTGTGAAACATAACCATTGTGCAGCATTATACGAGTGGACACATGTTCTCTCTAGACTCCTCCCTTTATGCTGTAGCAGAGGTGGTCCCTGGCTAAACCTCACATGATAAATGACATTACCCCCATGTGCCCCAGCTGTAGCTTATACTGTACCTCTCTGCTCCATCACTCACCATCTCAGCAGGAGGGGACCAGGCGTCACCAGCACAGCCCCACCCATAGTCATCCCCGTGGGCAACTGGAGCGCCCAAACCCCCTCTGCTCATCTACACCGGCTGACAAAGCACTTTCTTTATGAGCCCAACGAGCACATCAATTATATTATGAACTTTACAAATTACTACATCTGTACCTGATCAGATTTCATGATTTGAACATTTGTGCCTTTGAAATGTGTGAATAAAATGATTTGGATTTATGTTAACATTGCCTTCTTAGTATGAAGTCATTGTGTCATTTTAAATTTGAAAATGCAGGTCAAATATGTTGTACTGATAATGTGAAGGAAAATTCTAGTTATTTTTGAGAAAAATTCAGTCATTATAGGCCCATTTTATTTTGGCACTTCATGTTAAAAGAATATAAACCCAAGGCCAAAAGACAGACAAAGATTTCAACCTCAAACCTGTCCCTGTAGATTTACTCCAAATGACTTAAATTGTATTAAAACAACCACCCATAGGGACACTCCAGGAGGGAGGGGCTTGGACAAATTCCTGGTCAATTCTCAAAATCAATGGAAATGGAGTTTGTTTTTAAATGCAGTTATGTGAGAAACAAGAAGAACTGGAAACTGCCTTTATCTGGAGATAGCCATGTAGATGGGAAATATCAGAAAGGACAATTTAACACATTAGAGATGCATCATTTTCTTGTCACAATTCCACAATAAACCACATTTAGCAGACAAAAAATGTTGAATAAAATTGCATAATCATAACTCAGCATTTTTAGAATCACAGCAAAAATGTATTTTGAAATGTCCGATGTAAATAGGAATATTGATGTTTTATGTAATCTTGTTTAATGTATAAGAATAGGTTTCCTGTCATCTTCTCAGAATCAATGTGACAAACCCAAGCTGCACAGAACAGTCAGTAAATCTGCCGTATATTACACAAGGTAATCCCCTAAAATCTGGGCTGGATTCTTAAGTTTGAATTTATATTCAGTGGTACAATATTTATTCTCTTGGAGCATGTGTGTGCAGCCATGTCTTTACTGCATGACAGAGGAGTCGGAGTTCTGCCTAGTCTAGTTTGTCGTATTCCTATGATCTTAAAATGCTGGACATGTATCTTCACTGGATTTATGTTGAGAAAAACAAGGAACCAAAGGACTTATTTATCAAATGTGGCTCTGGCTTTGTCTCCGTTTGTACAAAGGTAATAGTAATCCCCCGACATTAGGTGCAAACGCTTATGTTTCCTTTTAGTCAATAGTTAATTTGGCCAATATGCACTGTGCTTGGGACGGGTTTGCAACAATATTAGTAATAAGCTGGTAAAACGAAATAGCTTATTGCAGCCATATAATTTGTCAGACACACTGTCTCAGAGAAAACACTTCCACGTTGTATTAGTAGCTGACTGGTTAGGAGCAAAGCGGTCATTGTTGGTGAAAAGGTACAAATTATTGATTGTGCAGATTTCCAGATATCAGCTGCATTGTGGCTAGTGTTCAGCTGATCCTACTCCCTCAACTCCACACAAACAGACTAACTGGTAAATAACACTTTAAAACATTGAATTACACATACAAATAGTTTGAGAGGATATATTCTGCTTCAAACAAATAACAAACTACACAGATAGTACATTGTGTACAACAAGGACATGTCTTATTAACTCATGATTAAATTTAATATCACTGGTCACTACGAGTTACTTCGATCTTGTGTTTGCAGCTGCTGCTTCATGTTAAATCTCATGTGGGAGAGGCAGGACCCTGGACTTTATTTTATTGTTTTATGTTTAATTAACTTGGCCTACATTTGACTTGGTTTTTGTGGTGGTATTTATTTCTAAAATAGGAGCAATGTGATTAACGATTGTGCTTTTTGTTTTGAGGTGTTGAAGCTCCTGAGTGTTCTACTGAGGTAACGTTTATTTTTATACTGTGTCGAGTTTGGGGTAATTACTTAATTTCCTTTTGTGTGTGTGTGTGTGTGTGTGTGTGTGTGTGTGTGTGTGTGTTGTGTTGTGTGTGTGTGTGTGTGTGTGTGTTAGTAAGTCATAGAAATAAGACAACACTGTATAATGCATCGTGTCAAATGTGTCCAGTTAACATAGTAGCATGTGTATGAAGGAGTTTGATTTTGAAAAGCACAATAACCTTTAAGGTAAAGAAGCAGTAAAATTAACAACAATAGTGGCTCATAAAAATAAAAACAGTAATGGTAAAATACTTTACACTGGGCCTGCAGTGGATGAAAGAGCTGCCTCTTATCCTTTACAGGTGTAAATATAGATTTGTACAGGCACATTTGTTACCAGCTCATTACAGTATATAAACGCATGTTCTTCTTACAGTGCGCGTAAAATCACAAACTGTGAGCGATGCGCAAATTGAGATGTGGGATTTCAAGCCTGCGCCAGGTGAAGGTCGCACCTGGATAAAAGGGCAATTAGAGGCATTGTGGCGCTGCTTTGCCTTCATCTGCATCTTTTATATTCACACAAGCGCCAGCAACACCGGATTTCAGGGGCTTTAAAGCTCCTGATGGCCCCGGGGCGGTCTCCAAGTTCAAAAGTTCACCTTTTACGACCTCCTCGAGCCTGACTGACCACCACCAAATAAAAACATTCCGAGCCCAGCTCCCAACAGCTCGATATCACACGCGAAACAAACAGCAATGCATCAAAGAGAAGGACAACACAGCCCATTGCAACATGTAACAGCATTTGGATCCGTGCAATAATAACACACAGGCTACAGAAAAAATAGAAATGGGGGGACCTGCGAGTATTTAGGCACTTTACGCACACGATTTTGCTTTTTTTATTAAAGAGAGTTTGAAATGTACTAAATAAACACATATTACATATTAGGAAGCCACAAATAATCTGGAAAAAAGTAATAGATGATGGGTGCGCTGGAGCAGCGCGGGCAGCAGCACAGAGGGTCATGTGTGGACATGCAGTAGGCCTACTACTACTTCCAGGTGTCAGGACTTGACAGTGAAACCGCGCGCTGCGTGTCTTTCCGCAAAGCCCAGTACAGACCGTTTTCATTTTGCACTGTAGATCCTTGGGCTTCCGTAGTCTAGTGCCATGAATTACTTTGGCGGCTAAATTACGCATAAGCGCCATGCGCAAAGCATCAGCTCAGCTTTAGCTTATACGTCCCAAGGTTTGCTACACTACTGTAAGAGACCAGCGAACACTCTGGTCCTCCAACAGGTGTTGTCAAGCTTAAAATTAGACATAAAACTGTACCAAAAAGCAAAAAGTACAGGATAAAGGGATTCAAGAAGTGGATAAGTGTTGTTACTCACCGTTGACGGACTTGGCGTTGCTCCTGTCCGCGTAGTCGAAGCTGTTGGTCCGCTTTTCCACCTCCATCCTCCCGAACTTGCCGAGCCCCGTGTGGGTCAGCAGTTGAAAGTCGCCTCTCGCCGCCAGTGAAAGCCCAAACTCGACCCTGAACGAGAGGCCCGGGCCGGTGCTGCTGCTGTGGACGGGGGAGAGTGTCGCGAGACGGGGGTAAAGTTGAATGTTGCGGCTCGTAGCACTCCTTGTCCTGGCTGGCTCACTGCTCCGTGCGTCCCATGCTGTAGCTCTGAACGCCACAGACAGGATCCACACCCCCAGCACGGTGCGTTCAGGGCCCCAGGGAGGATGGGACGTGTAGTTTTCACACACATAGACTGAAATCTCATAGGGGGAAATCTCCAGAAAACGTTAAACCCACAATCTGAAAACTACGTCCAATTAAAAAGACAAAAACCCTTTTATTTAACATTTGGATCAACTTTACTAGACGTGGTATTAAAGGGGTTTGACTATTCGCTTCTTACAACTCCAAAAACACACGAAACGCCTCATAAGTTTTGAAGGCACCACAGCAGGAAGTTTGTTGAGAGGCGCTGTGGTAAATGTAGTTCTGCGCTACACCCTCCAGTGAAACTCCAAAATATCACTTTTTAAAATTACATTTCTCAATTACCATATGCAGTTTTCCCATTTGAAACACACTGACTTTGGTAATAGATATTTTTACATCTCATCATAAAATAAAAATTAGTAGTGCAACCCCTGTGATCTAATGTGTAAAGGCGGCCTGACTGGGTTAGTGGTTTTCAAAATGAATTAAACCTGAAAGACAAGAATCCTGTGTAAGCAGTTCCAGTAGTTTCATAACATCATCAAATGGGCACTCTACAATATAGCTCCACCTTGTGGTAAATGAAAGACTATAGCAAAGGTTAGAGAAAATGCATGTGTTATATGTTAGTCAATGCAAGTCAGTAGTTAGTGCAAATATGACTAACAAAAGTATATGCAATTCATTTAGCTGTACACAAAATGATATGACCCATGAGTTAAAACAATACGCAGTGACCATCATCCCAGTACTGCGTGTCAAATGTTAATCAAAAACTTTTATAATGTGTCATCCATTTTTTTATTATTTAAAAAAAATGCCGACCTGATTCTGAGCAAGTTGTTGGTTCTGAGTTGTAAAGACACAATGTATCCACCAGATGGCGCTGATCGACCTGTTAATCATTCTCCAGCCTCACTCGTACGCTCTTAAATCCCTGAACTCTTTTGAGTCTCAGTCCAGATTACATTTAAAATATATATGTTTCTAAACACTTATTACAATTACTTCATATAAAACAGTAACAACTGAAAAAGGCTCTAAGATTTATCAGATTTTAAAGAGAATGGTAATTAGCATATGATGAAGGTTTATCTACACAACAGACTGTCACATGTTGCCCTATTATAATGAGTATTTTACAGACTTAAGTCATTTTATAGGGTTAGCCTGACTTCTCTGATGCTATTTATCTGGAGTTGGGATGGGGACTTATCATTATGCTTCTGCTTGCTGCTCAGTTTGTGATCTGGAACACGACAATAAGTGACTAAAATAGCGTACAATCCTTTAACCGCGTATTAATCATCTGCAGCATTGTTCAGTTCAGTTGCACACATACCAGCAGCAGCAACAGCAGCAGCAGGTAGGACCTATAATCGCTGCCTGTTGCCTCCCTTTTGTCACAGCCCTCTTACAAAGTGCGTGCATGTGGAGTAAACCCCTCCCTTGACGCATGGCGGATGAGAGAGCGCGCGTGGGGCAGCAATAGCAGACAACTTCCATCCCGACACTCCATCTCCTCTGCACACGGGCCAAACATGGAGCTAAAGTAGACCAGCACGGGGCCAGTCCAACACGTTCATTTCTGGCGTTTTACCAGGTTGTTTGAACTTTTTACGCACGCAACAAGCTCGACAAAATGTGGAGATTTACCAACTTGATCGCTTGTCTTCTGGTTTTGTGTAAGGATGCAAGTGCGCACAGCAAGGTAAGACAATTTCAACTTACATCACTGGGATAAAATAGGTAGATAAAATATATCCGGACACTAGAACCACTGAACGTGACATGAGCGCTTATCTTAAGATCCCACACCTTACATTTAGGGGTTTAAGCGCGCAGATGTCCCTTGCTATGTGTCTTATTTTATACTTAACATTAACCCCCCCAATGTGCAGTTTTGTATATTTGACACAGGTTAACAATAGCCTGCGAGCTTGTTAATGATAGGTGTAGTAGCGGGATAGGGACACACACACATTTTGGATTTGCGCGCAGTCCGGTGGGGTTACTGTAATATGGAGCTGTCCCGTGTTTGAACAGCTGTTGGACTTCAGTAACCTCTCACTCTCCCCTCAGACTCACTGCAACAAACCAACCACCCAAACAGAGCAAACATCATCACAACTGCACCATCCCAATAAATGTCCACGCACTGATGTGATGCAACCAACAACTGCATTTAAAGGGATGGTTCAAGCACTCACAAAGTGTTTAGGCATGTAGCAGGTCAACAATTTATTTCTTGTTAAAGGTATGCATATTTTATCGTGGAGGGTATGCTACCTATTTATCTCCATGAAGAAGCCATTGCTTTGTCTGGAATGTTCCACAGTATGGCATTAAACCTATTTCTCTTATGAAAACACGCAGGTGACAAGCCAGAACTGTGGAGAAGCAACCCCGCTCACAGTGAAATATACCATACTGCGGACCATTCCAGACTAATCACTAACATCTCAGTCTCACTTTCACAATGAACCTACCACTTGAAAAGTTGTAGAGTGCACCTTTAAGCTGCAGTTTTAGTTTTGGCTTACTTTTTGGTTCATTTGATTTCCTCTATAAACTTATGAGGACATACTTGCAATATGGTATTTCTTTATTGCTAAAGTATCCCTGTGGAACCTGGAGTGCATGTCAAGGGCATTTGGAAAACAGTCGGTCACACACTGCTGCAGCGGCAATGGAGCAGAAAAGTGGCAGACATGCCTTCAACGGCATCAAAGGAAGAGTCCACAAAGTCTTCTGGCCTTAGTTTTATTGTAGCATTAAGAGCCACTATCAGTTAGATCAATGCACACTAAATAAATGTATAAAATGGACTGTGCATTAAGTGTAAGTCCAGTGATTCTTAAAGAGGTCAGGAGATGTAGCACATAATTCATTCTTGTTGGACCAAAAGCTGTTCCCATATTTGGAGGAGGAACATGAAAAGTAGAGGAATCCCTGCTATGGCTGCTAACAGTGTCACTGCAGATCATCAGGTGCCTTTTGTTTAGATCACAAGATTGTTCTAGCAAAATACAGGCATCTTTACAAGTTATCATTACTGTCATGTGTCATGTGTCATTATGTATGCTGTCCAAACACCAGCGTGATCACTATACAGAGCTGTGCATATCTGTTTATGTGATCATTGGCGTTTCTAGCTTTTTGAGGGCCCAGTGTGTAATGTGATAGGGGGCCTTGATTGCCAAACTATTAGTGTGATTCAGAAGTGCCTTGAATGGTTAATTAAATACCCTGTCACACTTACTGACTATATAAAGTTTTTGAGGGAAACCTCTGTTGCAGTTGTGGAGACTTCTTCCAAGACACTAATCTGATTCTGCAATGGTACCACTGCAGTGCTCAGACCTAGACTCAAGTTCCCTTAGTTCAGGGGTAAATGCTCTCTTAATATAGTTTGTATTTAATGAATGAGTGAAAATGTTCAGTTTAGACTATAAAGACAAAGCAGTAGTTGAGTGAAATTTGTCTTGCTCCAGTACAGGTATTAGGTGGTCAGTGATAAAAATGTTTAATCATGATTGCTTAAATTGCGATAAACTGTGATTAATCACATGCAAAGGTCAAAAACAATATAATAAGGCTTTTAAACTCTTAAATAGCTCATTATTTTACCATTTAGGGCTAAATATATTGTAGTGTTCACCCAGAGTGAGCTGTTTTGACTTGGACATGATTTCTCAATGTATCTGGGATCAAGTTATTTAAAAAGGAAGTCTACGTAATATAAAAAAGCTCAGTATTAGCCTATTTTATTATTTTTCTAATGTTACATTATTATTTAGCCTTTTTAAGCTGAACCTTTTTATATATATCAAAAAGCCTGCTGCTCTTTCCTGCTCACTATGAGCCTAATAGAAGGTTGGTAGAGTGTAGACTATGTACTGAGCTTAGAGAGAGGAAAGGAGGGCGAGTGCAGCGGCTCACAGACCGGAGCGGTGCTCTTTGATCATGTGTTTCTTGTTTGATACATGTGACCTGTGTTAACGTGCCACAAAAGAATAAATTCATGTTTTTTTTAAGTTTATGTGATAAAACACATTAACCAGCCCTGGTGAAAACAGCTCTTAAAGTCAAAATGAGACCTCTGTGTGCTGCTAAGTATAAAGTGCTTTATCGTCTGAGAACCAGGAAGTGCAATGTTAGCATGCTAACTTTAGGCTTGTCTCATGTAGTCGTGAAACTTTCCTTTAAACTCATCACGGTGGGGAATATATGACACTCATGTACAGCGCCTTTAAAGCAAATTCCTGGATTGAAACAGTCATTTGGATCCATATAATGAGATTATATAAAGTATAATCTTTTTTACATAATGCCTCAGTGTTATACTGTATTAGTTACATTATCTTCACACCAGCTCAATTCCTCACACTGGTCTTGCCAATTTCACTTCTTTCATTGGGGGCACTTCACTGGCATTAATGAGGCACTGAGGGGGCATTGAGAGCACCCCAGGGTGGCGTGGGAATGGGCGCATGCACCTGCCCCATGTTTTGGATGTAAACACTATGAACAATTGGCATCGGGTCACGGCAGGGCTACTGAGAAAAAGACAACAAACCGATGCCGAGTATACGCCTCATTCCTGGGCAAGAACGGAGCTCGGAGAGATATTTCATCAAGCTATGTTATGCCAACACCCCAGTAGATAATTGAAAATGATATGATTTGATGAAGTGTTAATGTTATCTGTCTGTGCAAAGTGTGGAAGTTTGTAGTGGAAAGGAATGGATAAGGAAAACATGAACTCCAATGATAGCTTACTGAATTATCATCTGACTATTTTTGTTGTGGTTTTGTCTGTCTATATTTAGGTTCAGTCAGTCAATCAATCAATCAATCAATCAATCAATCAATCAATCAATCATCAATCAGTCAGTCAATCTGTTTGTCTGTCTATCTAAATGCATGTGTTGAGGGAATTGGTGGCTCTTTAAAGAATTGCAAATTGGTTGCCACAAGGTTACATTTTTTTTAGTTAAATGTTCACTATGTAACTTTTCTGGTGGTGGGTGCTCAACCTGTTTGTCACCATAGTGCCAGATCTGTTGACAAGTGATGAAAATAATCTATTTTTAGGTTTAATACCTTACTGGTAATCAATAACATTTTGTTTCAAAACCTTCCACAAGAAAAGTTAACATAGTGCACCTCGAAGCTGCAATGTTTGTTTGTTCATTTGATCTTCTCTAAGCTATAAAACTATATTGCTTGTTATGAATTGCAGATTGGTTGGCACAAGATCACATTTTTTTTGTCTGTTTTTTTCTGTTGTTACCACCAGACCTACAATAACACAAACATGGCGATAACATAGAGAAATGTGTGACCAAGGTAATATGGAAATAGTTGTTTGAGTTGTTTATATATGACAATACAATATACTGCCTTTCTTACATGTCCTACTTGTATCTGAATCTACTCAAATACCACTTTCTCTCCACAGCCCCAAAACAGGAGTAGCACAGTAGAGATAATATTTTTGACAAGTACAATATAGACTGATGACTTAAAATGAGATGTCCCACCATGCGCAACCAGTTTCAGTAACATAAAACTAGATAAACCCAGGTTTAGGTCATGACCTTTCAATCTCTATGGAGCTGCAGAAAGACTAAGTATGTGTTTAGCAACATTTGTAGTTGCATGATGCATGGTGAATGTCAAAATTATCAGGCTGAGGCCAAAAGAAACATGCTTATCTCAAAATTCTCAGGTCATAACAATGATAAATTACTCCAGGTGGATGGACATGTAAAACTTCAATTAAAATCATGAGTGAATATGGTGAATGCTTGGAGATCTAATCCACAAAGTTTTCACACCGAGGATCAATTAAGGATCAACTTCAATACAAAATGATCCAAGTAAACAAAGACTTGACAAAAGCGCAGGAAAAAGGACTAAACAGTAAACCAGAGGCAAGACCACCAGAGAATTTGTGGCGATGTTGACAAAAATGTTTCTCTCTTTTATTATCTCTTTTATGTTGATATTCAGAGATATTACGGAAATCTGTCAGATATACAGTGGTTGAAGTTCAAATGTTGCAATACATAAAATAACCATAAGCATGTATAGAAAGAGCCCTCTATACTCTTATTTGAAATATTTTAATTGGATGTTTGTTATATGTTGTAATGGTCTTTTGGTAGGTTGTTCTAATAAGGCAACTAAGTTCAAAAGACTTCAGAGTACTTTCACAGCACAAGGGTGTTTTCTCATAGTTAGGTAAGCATAGAAGAGCTTTTTCTCTGACAACGGTGCAATTGGACCAGTGTGAATATGACAGCCGCACTCCAGAGCACATAAAAACTCTGCTCCGAATCTGCTCTTAATAGGAGGTCTTGAAGCAGGCGACCTCAGGGCATCCTACTTTCCACAGTCCATGGTGAAAGTAAAAGCAACTAGCATTGGATCAAAAAAGGGTTTGAATCACATATTTGTATGAATGGGCGCTGCGGGGCTGTTTGCAACCTTCACCTGACAAGGGGAATTGGTCCACTTAATATTAACTCCTGCCTCTGATGGTGCGGTTGAACCTTTGACTACATTCACTTTGCAGGGTATGTGGCCCAATTCGTATTTTTTGTTTGCATCTGATTTTTTTGTGTAATTGTTCACATTACAACAAAAATACTACTGCTGTTTAGCCCTAATGTGAATGCGAAGTGACCCGCTTGCGCACAACAGAGCACGTCACACAATGATGTTGCGGATGTTTGCGGAAATAAACATGGTCCTGATTCATTTCAGTCTTGTCACATTTGTGGCTATTTAATGTTATTTGAGCAACCAGAGACAACATTTACTTAATTGAGTGATTTGGCAAAACAAGAAGGAAGAGGGCAAGGATTTCGGTTATGTCAGTCCAGTGTGGGGCCCTTTCTACCATTTCCATTTTGAGGAGTCTGTGTGTGAGGAGTGGTGGGACACTGATGTGAGCCGCTTCAATGACAGACTTTTTTAATAACTTTCGGATGAGCAAGAGCACATTTGTCATTTACTTAAAATAATCTATCGATGATGTGTAAGTAGCATGAATGCGACATGAGTGTTCAGACTGCAGTCATATCAGACACATATTGGATTTATGACCACATACGAATGAGGACTGGATCAGATTTGAAAAAAATCAGAATTGAGCTGTTCACATTGACATGAAAAAGTCAGATACAGGTCACATATGGGTAAATAAAATGTCCTGCAGTGAGAATGTAGCCTTTGTCTGTCTGTGTGCCTCTCAAAAACACTTCTGTCTCTGCTGCCACTGAAGCGCGTCACCTTAACTGTATATTAAGCCACAGCTGAACGTGCTTGCTTGGGGCGTGTTCGGTAATCTTGCCTCTCAAATGGTTCATGGCGTGGCGTTTGTGGTGAATGATGAGCAGAGCAAACTAAAAAAATAAATAAATAAATGTAGCACAGACTGGGGGAGCATTACAGAGCACACCGATATGTGTTAAAATACCCTGTCATTAATTTGTTGCAGCTTGTAACAACACTTGGTAGTCAAGGAGCTACAAATGAAAAACAATAACAATAAAATGAGTAATTATTATTATTTTGCATCCCCAAACATCTGCATACCCCATATCATCAGGGGAAAAAAAGGCTTTGGCAGTGTCTCTCATTCCAGTCACGTTTGAGGTCACTGCTGTGAGTAATATTAACGGTTACTGTTTGTGACTGAATTATCAACATATGCTAATCATTTCAACACACATTACATTTGTGTTTGTAGTTAATGTTTAAATAAACACCAGAACCACATTGTTTATTGTATTTAATTTTTCTAGATTATAGTCAATATGTCATTGTTTATTTGTGCATGCTGAGGAACATGTTGTTTTCAATTTGACCTGGATTTGTGAGACTCTCCACACTTATGGTGTTTGTGCATCACTGGTCCACTGTCCTTTTTGTTATTATTATTACAAAAGAGATGAACTTTGAGTGATGCATGAATGTAAAAATAATCTTGCAGTGTCCTATTGGATTAAATGCACAGAAAATATCCATTTGCACTTATCACCACTAGAGATGGGACAATATTAAAATTTAGACTCACGATTATTTTGACCAAAATAATTGCGATTAACGATATTATCATGATAATTATTAAAGCAAGATTTACAGTTTTTTTTTTTTTTTTTTTTTTTTTTAAGTCACTAAAACATCAATTACCAACATTTGCAGGTGTCTGAGCAATCACCTTTTATTGTTTGTTTTTTTTTTTTTTGTTTGTTTGCTTTTTGCTGCAAGTGAAATTAACAATGAATTGAGAACATATCTGTAGACAAATGAGTCCAGATGGCAATGTTATGTTAATGTGTCAATTATATAACGCTTGACTAAAATCAAACATATGAACCAACCTGAGAAAACCTTTTTGATCCAGATGAATGATATAATCGTACATCGTTCCAGCCCTAGTCACTACCATGGTTGTGTACTTCACTTTTGCCTCATTGCATTTACAATACATTGAAGCATTATGTTTCATTTTTGTTTATCTTTTTTCCAGCTGAGCACTTTTTATTCCATCTCTTGATCAATCCATCTGTACCTTTTTTTTTTTTTATTACCATCTTTATAAATAGCTTATTATCGATCTCACTCAAACGTCAGAGGAATGTAGAAGTGTACTCTGAGAATCTGCGAGTGCCCGAAGAGCTTTGTGTAGAGCCCATTAACATCCCTGTGCTAATGCCCCCAAATGCTTTGTTTCTCCTGATACATTCACCAGTGACTTTCTCTGTGTCGACTTAATCCTGACAATGTACTGACACACTGTTTATCATAAGCTTTGTTAATTAGATGAGCAAACCATTGGGGGTTCTTGTTGAGGGGGATTTTAGGTTGCTGTTGTTTTTTTTTTCTGGCAATAATCAATGAACTTTCTGAAATGGGCTGAATCTGTAAGGACTGGCCATTTGACGTATCTGCAATATGTCCCTTGATGAGAGTTGCCAAGTCCAGTTCTTTATAGCAGCTTTGGGCTTCGTACTCACTTATTGTCTGAAAATCTAGCCACCCTATTATTGAGTGCCGGTTAATAATGATAATAGTTTCTTTAATTTTACCATGTTGTCATATATTGCTTTCAGATAAGATCAAGACAATTCCTTGTATAGATACCTGCTATAAACAAGTACTTTTCATACTGTTTTTTTTTTTTTTTTTGTAGGGATTAGTTTCTAGATTACATTTTTTCTAGTACACGGGATTAAGATTTGATGCAATCGCTGTTGTTCAGACCACCGGGAGGAAAAAAAAAAAACATTCATAAAATCCCATGGTTTTGTTTTGTTCAGAAGTGGACCCACCATACCTACCCTCTCTGCCCTCCTCACCATTTGGTTTCCACGGTAATTAGCAAAGGGCACAGCTCAGAATGTGGAGGATTTCCTTGTTTATGTGAACGTGGCTTTAAATGCACCCGTGTCCACTAACTCGGACTCTAACAAGCCTTTTCAATCACTCATTTCTGCTGCCATCACCAACACAATCGCTCTTTAGCTTGATGGCTGTCAGGTTGCGTTAGCAGTTAGCCTGCTCCACTTGATCTAATGGACTTCAATGCGGGACACCGGACCCCTTTCCTTCCATTGTGCAGACGTGAGTTCATTTCCTCTGTGACCCAAAACTTGACTGCACTTGAGAGGTCGGCAGCAAAGATTTATTTAGAGGTCAAATCATGCGTGAAATCTCCTGTACTTTTAATTATTTGTGGGCTTAATTGTGCTAGTGGTTCCCATGCCGTGGGGCAGCTGGCATGGGCTCTTGGGCATTGTAGTGTATGTGATTAGACAAGAAGTAGGAGGTGGTACAGCTCCAAGACACAAATTCAAACTCCTTCACATGCAAGGTGGAAGTTTAGTTGCCAACTACTCCTCAGTTGCTATATTTACACTTGACCACATTTCTAGCCTAGTCCAATTTGAATACGATTTCTAAAATTCAAGTAAATGGAGAACTTTGATTGAGGGGGCTGGTTAGAGAGGTATTCAACTCCACAGAGCAAGACACAACCAGGCAAACTTCTTTTTAACCACAGTTGAGTTCACTGACTAAAATGGAGCAGCCAATCTGTGCCAACAACATCCCAACAACCAATCATTCACACACCACATTCATAAAGATGTGTTTAGCTTAAAGACACAACAGCCTAAGAACACTGGTCAGAGCTGGGATCAAACCACCAACTTTTCATTTATAAGATGACTAATCACCAGAGGCCAGGTTCAGGTTTTTAATATCATGGCACTTTATTTATGGAAACTGACATGCCAAACATTTATATATACTCACCAAATCCAAGGCCAACTGTAACAGCTGCTCAAGACCCAACCTTTCCACAGTGACTTTATACCAGGTCAGGAAGTCGGGTCAGAATAGGTTTGGGAAACACAGCTTTGGTCGTTGTTACCAAAAGACCAAACAGGAGCCAATCTGACAGGAATTCATCTGACTTGTGTGATGTAAAGCTGCTTAAGTCAAGGTCTTACAATGGTATCTCAGTGGGACCGGACCCGTAAAGACGTCTAATCTGCTAATCCACTGTGTTTTCATGTGGCGGGATCCTTTGTCAACTGGCCCCTGTACATTTGACATGGATTGTCCCGGGACCCCAGCCATGTTCGGGACCCCCTCCTCTGGTGCTCCGAGCCTCTGAGGAGATGTCTGCATTCCTCCACTAATGAGCCAGCCCCCTCCACCCTCTCCACCCTCACCTTTGCTAATCCTGCTGTCAGATGGGATATTGTTCCCCGTGCATCCGTGCCATTTGCAATCAAAATCTGCATGTTCGTTTCCATACACTATGAAGGCAGAAACTTCGGCAAATTCAGTACTGAACTTTAGAAGACTTTGTTAAACCAGGCAAGATGTTAGTGATGTAATGAAACGGGAGTATGGCTGATTTGTTGGAGAATCTATTTATCCTCAAGGTGTAGGGACTGGTGGAAATGGAGAGGTTGAGGAGGCTGATGTTTCTGTTGCTGCAGTGGTTATTCAAAGTGAAGATTTACAAGATTGACTTGAGAGGTGTTTGACAGATAATTAACTAAAGCTGTTTTACCTCACAACTGTAGAGTTCCAGATCAAATGTCATAAATTGAACATTATCCACCATTTTTGTTGTAAGCAGGCAAAATATCCATGCATTAGTCTAAAACAATATTAATATGCGAAACCAACAAATGATTCAAATTAATTAACTGCTGCGCAACTCCTGGTAAATATGTTTATCACACTATAGTTTTACAATATTGTTGAAACCTATCTCAAGTAAAACAACTTAAAATCTCCACTGGTTCAACATTAAGTGGATTTACAGGCTGATGAGCTGTGACGACAGAAAAAAACAAAAAAACACTATTTTCCAGTTTCCGCTGATACGCTTTAGAGCAGATTTGTATGCAAGTGTCTTCACTGTCTAAAGTGAGTGAAGTGTCTTGCTCAACAATGCAAGGGCAGTATGCATTGCTGGTTGCTTAGTTATAATGCAGCCTGTATCCTCATGTCCTTTGGGTTTAGCCTTCTTTATCTCTTTATGTGTTTTTTTCCTGTCTAACATATGTATGCTTCAAGTAGTTAAATGAAAAATACAATAGTTTAATGTATTTGCACTGGCACCTGGATCCTTTATCAGCAGTCCATATGTACATACTGCTATGAAGCATTGTGTAACTTCCCTATCCATTTCCTTACCATGGGAATTCTTGAAATTCATGTCTATTTTCTAATTAATCCCAGGATGATTATTTGCTTTGTCTTTTGCTTAGTCTGCAAAGTGAGAATTGACAACTGGCAGCAGGACACAAGCTTCTGGCACCAGTGCGATTTTTTTTATTCTCAAAACATGCAACAGCTGCAAACATTAAAAGCTAATAGACACTGTTCCTCCAGACCACATCCCATCACACTTCTGCAAGCTTAATTCTCAGTTTAAACTTGATCTAACCACAGCTGCCAGACAGTTGTCACTCAGATGATTTATCAGCAAAAACTCATAAAAGAACTATTATATTTTGGATTTCGAGAACTTGGGTGGCCAATATGACAAATTGTTATCAATTCATCCATCAAGAAGGGAGCAGAAAATGTCTTTAGAATTAGCCCTGAGTGGGTGTCCTGATAAGATAAGGTTGCCAAGCCCATAAATCACTCAAGGTTCAATAGAAATCCCGAACTCGATGGAGCTTATCCCCTTTGTTTAGGTCCATGCTAGGGCAGCCCACTTTGGGAACTTTTCAGCTTGACTTGACCTTTGGGGACTTCTCCACATGACTGTCCAAACTCAAGAGGGCAGTGTTTTTAGCTAGTCTAGTTTTTGTTTGAATCCACACCCGTTCATTTTATGGGCGAGGTAAAGCGGGTCTGACAGCAGAGGTGGTGAGTATTTTAGATATAGATATGTACTGTGTTCCCATGGATATGATTTTCTCATTTGATGATATGTCCTTTGAAAATACACAATTTTATGTATTATGCTTTTTTTTTTTACTCCAATTACATTCATTTTCAAAATTCTTGCTCTTACTTAAGTAGTTGTTATATACTTTTTTCTATATATGTGTCATTCCTTGGACCACTACTTTGTACTTATACTTGAGCAATACTATATTCAAGTAAATGAATTTGTTCATACAATTTTGGCATTTTATTTACCACTCGATCCTAAATGTCATGTGGAATTGTACTTATTTGAGTTTTTAATCATGCTATAATGTTTTCAGCTTGATACAAATTTGTTCCTTCTGTGCTGACATTTGGCTATAACTAATCCCATATTTGTAAGTTATAAAGTAGTTCAAAAAGTCAAGTCAAGTTAATATTTTTTTAATCAAGTGTAACAACTCTAGTCTTGGCGTATTTTTGTTGTCACAGTTCTTTGTTCTTGTTGTACTTTATCAATGAAAAATGCTCTTGGTACAGAATTGATTTCTTTAAAAATGGTACCATGTGTGTGCACTTGAGACTGTCACCAATGGCGTGACTTCAAATGGAAACAAAAATGTGTGCATTGAAAAATTAAAAATATACTCGCCTTGTTTCTCTATGAATGGAATCCTTCCATTCATTACTTGGAATCAAACTGTTAAAGAGAATTGAGGATGTGATAAGAACAGACAACGGGTTATGGATTCAAGATGTTTGGATAGTCTGCAACATTTTGGCTGTTACTGGTGTTTTAACAACCTCACAGGGCTTTAGAGTAGAGTGACATTAGATTAACTCATCAGTTTACGATTTACCTTTAGTTTACCTTACACATATGTTGTCCCTGTAAGGAATAGGGCATCACAAGTTTGGAAAAAACCTAATTGTGATTTGCAATAGTAATAAGTTCTGTGATATAGATTATATAGATTACATTCATTGTCATTGTACAAAATACAAAATAGCGCAAAACTGCAGCAGTAAAAATGAATGTCTACAAACTCATTCTCACATCTACAGCAATAAAAACACATTAATGAAATAAATAAATAGATGATAAAGTCCCTTCCCTGTTTGTGCATGTGATGGGAGTGTGAAGTCTTCCCGAGGCTGTCCCCTGGGTGTGTAGAGCCCTGTAGGATGTAGGGATGGGACAATAAATAATATTGTTTATTGTGATAAAAAGAGTAGACAATAATTGTTTACTCTAACTACATCTCCTTTTTTTCATCTGTTTCTTTCATTTGTGATTTGTCTGTCTTGAACAATGTGAAGCGTGTTTGAGTGTCATAAAAAGTGATATACAAGTGTTATTATTATTATAAATTTGAATGAAACCAGAATACCCGATGGAAACTGTAGCCAGACACATGAAGAATAAGAAATCTCCACCCTTAAATGACCTTCTTGCTGTGAGAGACAAGTTCTACCATAAAAAAGTAAAAAAATATGTTAAAAACTATCTAAGTTTGTAAGCCTTTTGCCTTCTTGATGTTATGTAATCCTTTTAAGAAACCCTCATAAGCTATCATTTATCTTCGGTTGTCACCTTTTTTCAACTAGTACATATATTTTCAATGCGTCTTACATAAGCAGTTTAAAATCCAAATTCACATGGGAGGATGTTTTATGCTTTTCATAACATACGCACGATGTTTTCAATAAATCCAAGGCATATCTCATGCGAGTGCAAACCAAGGCATTTTAAACAGGTACATTTTTTAAAATAATTTCAGCAGTTGTCTAGCTCTTGACATCAGCAGGCGATAAATCTAGAGACATTCTTGAGTGAAAATTGTGGTTTAGTTGATGCCAGGCACTTCTTCCTGTTTATGGACTGTGCCAATGCCCTCATGTCCAACAATGGAGTCCTGGGTCAGATCGTAATGCGCTACTTTAATGGGATTTGTGTAAAGACAGGATGCATGTGGTTACCTCTCCAGATCACTTTCCTTCCTTTGCTTTGTTTTTGAATAAATATAAAAAAGATTTGTTATTCATAGAAGTCCAATGGGGGGAAGAATGGAACAAGTGAGTCCAGGTACAATGTATGGGAAGCAACAAAACAAGCTAAATGACTAAAGACCTACTGCCCTTACTTACTTACTAGCTGTAGTGAGTACGTTTTTGCACATAACGTACCAAAATAGGTTGGCATAAGAGTGGCTAATGGACAAAAGGAATTTCATGTCATTGTAACTGACTTTATCTGAAAACTGTAAAACCTTCATTGTCATACAATTCATATTTTTAAGCCTTTCCCTTCAGAGCAGAAAGTAGCAGCCTCAACATCCTCTCAAATATTGATGCCCCTGGGATATTGTCCACTGCTGACCAAAAAAAAAAACATAAAAAATAATACATCTTGGTTAAAGGTGCTGCACATTTCACAATTTTCAGGATGCCAGAGGGAAATTTTGCTGTCATGGTAATGCTAAAAACAACTAGCATGCAGACAGCACACCGAGGTCTTATTACTAGCTTAAGACTAGATTATTTACTTTGATAAAAACAGATTATACACCAACTGCACCACACAGAAAGAAATCAGGTACAGACTCTAGTATTTTATCATAACGTCTCAGTGTCACAATACAGCTTAATACCAGCAAGGACAACTTTTATTTTTTTTTATTTTATTTTTTTTTTACAATAGCAACGAAACAAATACTGACTATCCACACTTTCATGTTGCAGGTGTTTGGTGAGACAGAGCCAGTGCGGATGACTTCGGAGGGCTCAGACTGCAGGTGTAAGTGCATCATGCGGCCCCTGTCCCGGGATGCGTGTGTGCGTCTGAAAAGCGGTGCTGTGCGCGTGGAGGACTTCTACACGGTGGAAACGGTCAGCTCCGGATCGGACTGCAAATGTTCCTGTACCGCACCCCCCTCCTCCCTCAACCCCTGTGAGAACGAGTGGAAAATGGACCGTCTCAAGAAGCAGGCACCCGAGCTACTCAAGGTCAGATAAAAGATACATTTAGTCAATTAATCAGTTGATGGTGGTTTAGTGAACCAAGGTTTATAGTAAGAGAATGATTATTTTATTTAGCTTATGAGGATTTATATGGGACACCACAGAAAGGAGAAGATACGAAGTAGGATAGTTGAAGATTTGAGAGTTTAATCTTACTTTTTACATATAATACATATAAATACAATGTTTCCAAGTACTTTTAGTTGTGTCTGCATGACGTTCTGCACAGCTGTAGTGTTGGGAGTAATGTTTCGGTATGATACATGGTGATAGTTATTAGTTTTGAGAGCTTTTGCCATGCCCCTTTTTGTAAGAAAAAAAAAAAAAAGATAATATGCCTTTAGTTGAGCAAGAATTTCTTTTATCCAAGTTTTTGGGAGTGAAATTTACGCTGTGTTTATATAAGTTAGTCCCTATCAGCCTACTTGGATTAGTGGTCAAATGTGTTGAACTTTGTCCATTTGATTCCGATTCAGAATTCAATCTTCTTTTGTCATGGTATAAATAGTCGGTCGGCGTGGGAGTATTTAGTCTTTTCACCACAAAATTATCAGGATCAAATTTGGAAATGCAATATCTACAAGAATCTATTAATCCCTATAAAGCTGTATGGTTTACTGTTGGCAGAATGACGTCTCCCATATCATAATGTATTATGACAAAACATATTCAAAAATTTCTTGTGTGGTACTTTTTACAGTTATGGTCAAATGATCAAAATATGACATAATGGAAACGTACATTTTTGTCTGTGTAATCCCTCAGTCTTCCAGGTATGATCCATAACAAAAGCAAAATTCAACTCTTTCAATTAGTCAAAAGTTTTAGAGTGAAGACGTTTTGCCGCTCATCCAAGCTGCTTCCTCAGCTCTGGTCAGGTTGCTGGTGGACACAGCCTTATTTCTATCTGAAGGGACGAGCTAACTACGCTGAAACTAGCACATCTATTGGTAAACAGTGTCTGTTTGTAGGCTAGGTCCATTGAATTACACTAAAATGTGAACTATGCCTGAGTCATATTTTGCATAATGGTTCTCACAACTACTAGCATACTGGCTACTCACTACTGCTTTCCTTGTAATACTATATACTAGGGATATTGTATTTGACATCACTATATTGACTTAGACAGATAAATGTATATATTGGGTTGTAAATTCAATTTTTATAGGGAAATCTTTGTATAGTCCCTACCCACACATTGTATTATGACTAATCTAACACCCAACTCAAACGGTGCCATGCCTTATCTAACAACTCTTCCGGTTATAGGACAAACACATCTTACAAAATGTTATTGTTACTGTTTTATAGATGCAGGCAAATTTTTCCTAATTCAGTCTGTAAATAGGCTGCATGTGTCCTGGGAGACTGATGACACATTAGGGTGGAGGCCATGTTTTCTCTGCACAACTGTAACACAACTAGAGGGATTGCAAACTCAATTCAGTGTTTAATCTGCACTCAAGCGTGTAATTTTGTTGGTTAAATTTGTACCTGATTTGTTGAGTTTTTGAGCGTTTTTCACAACTTTCAGAGATCAGAGCAGAGTTTTGCTATGACAGTAAAACTAACAACAACTAGCATGTTAATGTGCATTTCCTGATTATTGGTTTCTTTCTAATTAGATGCAGACAGCACACAGCAGACTTATTTTGAACTCAAGAGACGCTTATACAATTTATCTGTACTGGGGCCAGACAAATTTTGCTCAAATACGTGGGTAAAACAATCAGGCATATGTCCTGTAGTACACATTTTAAAAAGATTGGTGGACTATATGCTACTTATATATTCAAAAAACACCATCTCAGTTAGGTATATTCCAAAAGCCAGTGATTGACTTTACTGCCAGTCCCCTAAAGTCTGGCTCCAGTAGCTTCAAAGACCTATTGGTTTATAAAGACTATATCGCAAATTCATTGGTCCATTATTTTTACTGCTAAGTGTTTCTGCAAGTGTACCTGATTCCTATATGTTGAACAGGTCAGACAGGAAAGCTACAGCAGGGCCATATTGTCTGGTAGCCATTATAGTATTGTCTAAGATATAAGATAAAGCACGAAATGGTTTTATTTTATGGTCAGTTTATGTAATCCTTATTTAATCCTATCTTTGGTCTGATTTTGTTTAGGTTAAGTCCAAATCTGGTGAGTGGTCTGCCATGTGTTTTTGTTAGGAATGTTTTGCAGTAGGGCATTTAACGTATCTATCTTGCGTTTATTTATTATAGATGTTTTTAAAATACTTTGAATATCATAAATTATTGAGTGTGGCCATCTCTCCACAGTTATCACCTGTAACTTGGCTTGGATGTGCCTTCTGCTTCTCTCCATGGAGATAGATAAGTTTAATGCCATAATGTGGAATATTCAAGGTCAAGCAGTCAAAACTCAATGGAGATAAGCAGGTGGTGGAAAAAAGTAGAAAAAGTTACATAGTGACTCTTTAAGTCCTTGATCAGTTATGGTTTATCCAGTGGTTGACCTAGTTATATTCAGTCTACAGTTTAAGTTAAATAGAGTTAGTGCAAAGTGCAGATTGATCCTGTTTAGTTTGAACAGGTTAGTCCCATTCCAAGTACTATTGTTCAGTACATATGGTCTCAATAGTTTTAACATATAGCCTTATGGTGTACATTATGATGATAGTATAGGGTCTTCCATGCGAATCACGTAATGAAAGGTTTACGAGAGCAGTGATATAAATGTATTGTTTTGTATTGAGATAGCCCTCAACTATTTAGGTCATTCATAGGTCACTAATAAGTGTAAGCTGTTCACATATTTTTATTATTTTTTTATTTAACCTTTACTTAACCAGGAAAGTCCCATTGAGACTCAAAGGTCTCTTTTCCAAGGGAGTCCTGGCTCCAACACACATCAATAATCAATAAAGACAGTGCACAAACTCAATTAAAAACAGTTCCAGGTAATTTTCCAGGTCATCAAGAAGAGAATTAAAATGAGGCATTGACACAAGGGTTTGAATTTTAAAAGCTCTCTGTAAAGAATTCTAATCTGTTTCCGCACAATATTGGAAAGACATTTTTCCCTTCTCTGTTCTAACACTGGGAACAGTCAGTGTGTAGGTGTAGACATCCTGAGAACGCAAATTACGATGTCCTTCAGTCCTGTGGAGATACACACTCAAATATGAAGGAAGAAGACCAATAAGTCCTTTGTAGATGAACCTATCCCAGTGAGTGAGGCGCCGGGTCGCTAAAGCAGGCCAACCAACACGAGAGTACAGTTCACAATGGTGGGTTCGTGCACTACAATTTGTTATGAAGCGCATATATCAGACAGGTATCTTCATTTTAACTCTGGCTTAACTTGGAAGACATAAAACATCATTTGTATTACTTAATAGGTTAAGTAAGTTGAATGTTAGATCTTGATTTTATTATGGCCTTATCTGCATTAGGGTTATCAAAGGTATCGAAAATCAGATACTACTGAATACTAAAGCTAGTATCGAAACTAAGCTCATGATACTAACATACCTGGATGACTGAGCGATTACTTATATATAAGTCGCTGTTTGTCAATCTCAAAAATCACATTCTAAGGTCTAAAGAAAGAGTTTTTTTTTATTATTATCATGGTATCAGAATTGGTATTGAGTACTGAGTATATTCCTTAGTATCAAAATCAAGTTTGAAGCTTCAGTATCGTGACAGCACTAACCTGCATGCCATCTCATCTCCTCCACTTTCATTATTCACAGTAGAAGCGCCATGTGGGATTCAAGCCATGTCCAGATGTGCTGCTATAAGCTAACACGTGTATATTTACAGAGCAAACCCTGTACAACTAGTACATTAGATGGACTCAAAGTGACCCCATTCGCAAGTGTCTGGGTCAATACAGTGGAAGTAAATGAAAGCAAATGTTTGGGCAGGGTTTGGCTTTCTGTTTACTTCTTTTTTTAGTTTTGGGTCATGCTTAGTTTATTTAGTTCTGGTTTAGTTTATGTCTGTCTGGATCCTGGTAAATTCTGAAATTAGTTTTGGTTGTGTTTAGTCTAGTCAATTTTAGTCCTGGTTTACAGGAGATGGGCTAATCCTGGTCAAACTCTGGTTCTGGTTTGGATTAGCTCAAGTTGTTGACCTTGTAATAGAGGTACTGTTGTCTGTTAACCACCATCTTATATCGGTTTAGATTAGGTTAGATAAGTGTGATTCTGACATTTTATTTACTGTCAAAGTGACTTAATTACTATTTCCTGTTTAACCCTGGTCTAGTCCAGGTTTAGTTTTGGGTTTAGTTCTAGTTTAGTCCCAATTTTGACACCCTTACACCTGCAGCAGTCTTAGTTTAAAGCGGTTCATCCCTGTTATGGTGCACTTCTTCTGGTTTTGTCCTGGTTCAATCTCATTTTTGGCTTGATACTTAGTTTGGTCTTACAGTCACAGGTCAGTCCTTGTAGTCCAGGCCGCTACATTAGTACAAGAAATTATACACTCATAGCTGCTTTCTTGAGTGAAAGTCAATAGAACCAAATGTTTGGGAAGTGCACTTAGGCTAATGCAGTTCCTGCTTGTTCAAATAGAGGTGTGTTAAGATGTGTTTGGGATGTAATGATTGATGCATGTTCTTCCTGTTTTCTGTGAGCAGTTGCAGACCATGGTGGACCTGCTGGAGGGCACTCTGTACAGCATGGATCTGATGAAGGTTCACTCGTACATCAACAAAGTGGTGTCCCAGATGAACACGCTGGAGGAGGTAAGGCTCATCTGTGGAATAAGAAAAGGCATTGATTTATTGAAATGTAAAAAGAAGGATAATTAGGGCTGTGTGCACACTTAGCCAGTTTTGGTTTGATCCAGAAGTCCCCAAGAAGTGTAAGGTTAGGTTAAGGTTAGGCAGGTAGTAAGAGGTTAGCATCAGTCTCCAAGAAGCATGGAAACCCAACATGTGTGTATGTGTGTACAAGTATGAGCACAGCATTAAGGGGTATTTTGTACTCAAAATAAAAAGAAGAAGAAAGAAAGTAAAGTTCCTATTATAATTGTTCATCGTTTCACTACTGCCAGTCAGTACTGTTACGTCATTACTTCTTCTAGTGGTGTTACTATTACTGCAAATTTCAGTCACTACAATAATTACTATCTCTCCTTTTTATACCATGTCTGCTCTCCTGTATTGTGACTAGTATAGTAACACCATACTTTAACAGTATTTCTCACTTCCAAAATATGTGTACCTTAAATATTCTGACTGTAAAAAAAAAGTGTTAATTATCTTTTAGAAAATACAGTTAACCAAAATTATTATATGACTGATTTTTCTCTTTAGACAATCAAGACTAATCTGACGAGGGAGAATGAGTTTGTTCGTGACAGCATGCAGAGTCTGACAAACCAGTTCAAACGATACGAGAATTACTCCAACATCATGATGAGCATCAAAAAGGAGCTGTCCGGCCTCAGTCTACAGCTGCTGCAGAAGGACGAGAACAAGGCACAGGTAATAGATCTGTCATTTATATTATTCATGGCAACAGATTTGGTGGCAGTGAAAGTATAACAAATGCAAATTGGCTTAGTGAGTCTTGAGCATGTAAAGAATGTGGTGATTCTCACACAGTCCAATTGTTACTGCGACTTTTATATTGGCCTTTTCCCACAACCAATTTTGGGACCTCTACTTATGATTTCCCTTTTCAGCCTTGGGATTGTTTGTCTTTCTTCAAGTATGCCTAAAATAGTTGAATAAAAATATAATGTTTACACTGATTATTTATAAACCAGCCAAACATGGACGTAATACAGCAAATTCTACAGATATTTTTTGGACATTTTAAAAGAAAAGATTTTAATGTGTCATTGAACAAAATTCACAAACTAGGAACTTGTTTTCGTGATGTAGAGCAACATAAGCAATTTATTATTATAGCAAAACATAAATTATGATAAAATTAAGCCAAATAAAAAATAAAAAGTGTTAAATAAAAATAGACAATGACTAAATATAAATACAAAATTACACAGTACAGACAGAACAACAGTGTAACTGTGCAGTTATACAAAAAATTATGATCTCATGTGATTCTAAATAAAGAGTGTGGGATTTTTCCAGGAGACTAATGATGAGAAATCCAAGGACGCTGTGAAGCTAACAAACAAAAAGGTTCCAGTAGCAAAAGCTCCTGCAAAACAGCCCAAAGAAAAGGTCCTCAAGCCCAAGAAGGAGGTGATCAAACCAGTGAAACCACTTAAACCCGACCCCACAGCCAAAACCAAGGTCGGACACCAGCCGGGAGTGGTCCGGGGCATCACCTACTACAAGGCCACCAAAACTGACGAGGATGAGCACAGAGAAGGTGAGAGTGCCATCTACTGGTCTGTTGTTGTTGTTTTGTTGTGTGTGTTTCTTTTCTTAGTACCAATAAAGGTCGGGTTTGGCAAGCTAATGGCAATATAAACTCATGGGTTTAGAATTGTATGTCTTTTCCATAATGTGATTTTGTGGTGCCAAGCTGTAGGTGTGTAACTTCTGGTTGCTGGTATGCTTGTTCTGGTCTCCACCTGGCTTAAGTTTTGGTCTAAAACTAATTTGGTTAGGGTTTAATCTTAGTTTAAAGGGTATCCACGCCTGATTTTTGGGGCAATTTTTTTGCCCCAGTCTTGCTCCAGTACATACAGTATATATATTGTAATGGCAGCTTTTGAGGTCCATGTAAGTCCACTGTGTACTGTCAGTATCTAATTAGGATGCTCAGAATTGCATAAGGTAAGTGATAAATAACTGGACCACTTCAAACAATTTTAAATGAACTAGTTCTGTTTTTCATGTTTTATGACAGTAAAAATCAGGCACAGCCCCTTTAACCCATTTAGAACTATTATATTTTATTTCTTGTTTAGCCTTGTTTAGTCAAGTCTAGCCTTGGGTAGTAGTCTGTTGTCTGATAAATAAATTCATATTTCAATATTAATCTAATTATGATTCTACAAAAGCAGTGATGTTTAAACTTCCTTATCTGTTGTGCAGTGTGCAGTTAAAGCTGGTGCACCACAATTCAAATTAAGTCTCAACACAGACTAGAGTCCATTAGTAGAAATCCTTTATTGACAAAATACATGCAGCTTGTTTATTATGCTGGTTCAACAGTACCTTGCCATGCCTCTTACATTCCTTTACTTCAGTCAGAAAGTTCCTCTAATCCTTTTGGGTATATAGTTCCAGTGAATAGCTGGGATTGCCCTGGTCTTTGGAGCATAGTGCTGTCAGGTTACATGTTATGCCCCACACGTGAACCAGCTTAGAGGATCTTTGCGCCTCTCCAAAGTCTGAAAACATCTGGCTGCATTTCTACAATCCTCAGGCAAGTGCAAGGAGACTCCTTTTATCAGAGCCGTCACTCCAATTCCTAACCTGCAGGTCAACCACAAAGCCTAGCTTGAGTTTAATGTACCGGAAGACGGCTATTGTAAAATATAACTGCATGTAGACCAGAACACATTTGTTCTGGTCTACATGCAAATTACAGAAAACATTTTTAAAAACAAATGTGATTTTTGCTCATCCAATGAAACGTCTGTAAATGCCCACATAAACGTTTTGACTACCCACCAGAACCAGGCCTGATGTCGACCATAGTGTTTTGAATAGAGGATATATTTTGGTATCTTAATAACTATAAAGGATACTGGTTTTACAACAGAAATCTTAATATAGTTGCCAGTTTTAATGAATATGACACAACAAAAAGGCTGAAGTCTGACTAAAAGAATAGAAGGTAGTATGGTATTAAGCAGGTAGCAGACCCTACATCAGAGAAGTGACATAGTGCACCTTTAAGTGAACACGGTGCAGGGAGGCAGGGTCAGAGGCGAGGGTGCTGGGCTGGTTCAAGGAGCAGGGTCGGAGTCGGGAAACAGGGTCGAAGGCGGGAGTCCAGAACACGAGCAGAAACACGAGCAGGAACACGATCAGGAACACGAGCAGGAACACGAGCAGGAACACGAGCAGGAAGGTAGACGAAACAGTTAGACGAAACAGTGAAACAAACAGCTACACAAACAGGTAACACAACAGACGCTCTGACACCAAGTAGAGAGTCCTGGCGCCTCTTATCCTCCCACAGGTGGCGTTGATTGGCGTTGATAGCCAGGAACTCCGCCCAGCTCCAGAGACAGGCAGGTGAGGGAGGGGCAGAGCACACACAGGAGGCATGAACAGGCAGGGATCATGACAGAATATGTGTTTAGTGCATAGATATTTGATGAATAGTGCATATGTGAGAATTAGTGATCTAATACAGCGGTTCTCAAAGAGGGTGCACGTACTGCTGGAGGCAAAGCATGTTTATTTGTTAAGCACAATTCATGCAGAAAGTAACTGAAGGTGCTTTGTAGAATAAGAAATACCGCAACATAGATAAATAAAAACATAAATAATCATCACAAAATTGACTTCAGAAAGAGAGGAGTGCAGCTAAACAGAACCATTTTTAGCTTGGATTTGAACATTGTCAGTGTAGAGGCCTGTGTCATATCTTCAGTAGAGAGGTATGCAAGCTCCTTCAGGTGGTATGCCGATCCCTCTGCAGTTCAAGTATTTCCCTAATTTGTCCTACATTTCTCTCCTCTTTTAGGTTAGTTCTTGAGTAGATTATATAGCAATGTTATCCAATTTTAGACCTGGTTAGGCTCCAGTTTTGTCCTGTATAGTCATATTTTAAACATTTTTAAACCTGTTAAATTTGTGCCTCAACATGTTAGTCCTTTGCCAAATTCATCATATGGATCAAACCTGGTCTAAAACCCATAGTAAACTGCAATGAGAAAAAGATGAATGAATATTGAACACAGCCACAAAAGTTTATGTAATAGCCTCTTTGTACTTTATGTAAGAGAATACAATAAAATGTGCTCCCCATATGTATGCATTCTCAACAACATCTTGTTTTTTGACACATTTATGGCCAACCTTTGTGCACCGTCACAATCATCCCCAAGCTCCATTCACACTCCATAAAACATGAATAGGTCTCTTAAGCCATTCTGTTAATTTCATACTCCTACACTTGGTTCTCATCAGGTCCATATGTAGACATTGCAACGTGGTAGTAGAAGATTCACAGTTGAAGCATGTGTTTGGCAGAAGGAAACGTGGCAGCCCCTGACAGACTGACAGCACCGTTCTCTGTTTCATGTCTACCGCTAATTCACTGTCACTTCTATTTCTGTGGAAAGCAGAACAGAAACGTGGCTTGTTGCATGAATTAATGAATCTCGTGCATGGGATGAATTTTTACAGAGGAACATGTTCGTAAAAACAAAGGAATTTGATTATTTTATGGTAGGGGTCGCGGCGCTGCAGCTTTTCAGAATTATGCTTGTCTCAGTGGTGATTGATCAATTTCAATGGCATAGTGAGGAACTTTTAGGTTTAAGCTTATTACATGTGACTGAGTTCATCATGAAGCTCTCGACCAGGGGTTGGCAACCTTTAACACCCAAAGAGCCATTTGGACTGGGGTTTCCACAGAAAAAAAACAAACACTGGGAGCCTCAAATACTTTTTGAAGTATCCTAAATGAAGATAACACTGACATTTTTTTTTTTTTTTTTTTGCTTTATATAAACAACTATAGTATGTTGCTTATGAAATCCATGAAATGCTACAAAGACTTCTGCTCCTGATCCTCTGCGCACAGCGGCAAATCCGGGTTGCACAAAGTCACTTTCATCTTTACTCAGAACTAAGCTGTCGTCTGTGAGGTGTGAGCAGTGTTTGTTTTGTTTTGGTGGTTATACCGGCTTCTGTGAGTGTGACACTTATTTTGAGCGACAAAAAATAATAAAATATATTTTCAAGATCACAATAATCTTCCAGTTTAAACTACAATAAAAAAAGAACTAACACAAATAAAAAATACACTTCAGTTAAATACTTTTATTTAACTTCCATTTATTTTCCCAAGCCATGTGGAGCCGCAGTATAAGGATGAAAGAGCCACATGTGGCTCCGGAGCCGCAGGTTGATCTGTTCTATATACTTATCTAATTGTAATGGATTCACCAATAATGTGGTCATGTTTGTAAATTCTAACAGTTTGGTGATGTCAAGAAGAATACATAAAAAGACATTAGGACAACATTTTATGCTAGATCTATTGCAAAAACAAAAATAATGGTTACCCGTGCCAAAGTTGTACCTTGTATTGTAAAAGTACAGTCGATAGTAAAGCTTTTAAAACCATGCTACTAGCAACCACTTAGTGGAAGTAATGGGGATAATGGGGATCCAAAAAAAAAAAAAAAAAAAAATAAAACATGGCAAACCAATCATTATCTTTTCTTATAAAGTTTTAACAGTCTAACACCAGCCAAGCTTCATCCAAGTCAGATGAAGACAGAGGAAGTGGCTATTTTTCTTGCGCTGCATTGATAATGTGTGGTCTTTGATGTGAGGTTCTGCAGCGAAGTTAAAATGTGACTCCTGCTATGACTAGGGATCATGGAGAGGACTGAGCAAAATGAAAGCCCTGAAATATGACACCGCCGGTATCTAAGATCAACACAGGGCATCAGCTGGAGCTCTGTCTGATCATGCTGTATTTGAATGTTCTAAGTTTTATATCAATTTTATATCCAGAGCTTTTGCTGTGACTTACAGAACCTTGTCAGAACTGAACAAGCTACTTGGATGAATGGCAGAATTTATTCACTCTTAAAAATCTTTTGTCCATTTTTCCACCTGAATAACTGAGGGATTACACAAACACCCAATCATGATGAATTAAATATGTGGGTATAATAACCTCACATATTTAATTCATCATTCAATATTCAGCACATTTTGCACACAGCCTTCAATAAAAACATAATATTTTACAATGAATGCAATGGTAATGCTCTGTAGTTGCTAGCTAGAAGTTTTATTTTCCATGAAATGCATGTGACATGCCACCTCAAGAAAGTTACATGATGTTGATTTAAATATATACATTTCTATTATTTCATATGCCCCCAGAAGTGTTTTCTATATTAATTATTTCTTGAAAATAAAATGTATTTTTTAACATATTGGACTAGCAAGTTAAAATCTTCTGTGGGAACTTTGTGGGAAGAGGTAACCCAGGTAACCATGGTTGTGTGATTTCTGGTGGTCAAAAAGGCCATTGCTGCAGATTGGTGTTTTTTGTCTCCAGTTTCTTGTTTTTAAAAAGATGTTCCTGCTCTTGTTTCCTTAGAGAACTCTGGTAAATCCTTCACAGTGCACCACCACGTGAAGGAGACCCAGTCTGAGGATGGAGGCTCTGAGATGGTTCTGGAGACTCTGGAGGCCACTGAAGAAGCGGAAGCTCCTCCCACTACCGCGCCACCTTCCACCATAGCCTCCACGACAACAGCCAGCATCACGACCTCAGCGGATACTACCACTACCATGACAACCACCACAACAACAGTTCCTACGACAACAACCAGCCAATCAGTGCCAGCCCCCGAGAAACCTGCGCCCACCATCATCCTGCTTCTGGACAACTCCAACAACAACAGCCGGCCCAGTCTGCACAGAGCAGGTACAGAGCAGTTATGTGAGACCTCTGCATTTCTTATGGAAATCAAACAATGACGCTCAATGTGAGGAAGTCAAAATTTGTCTGAAATTTTGAGAACTTGAATTGCAATGCCAGTCCTATATTTGTATCACTCTGATAGCTGCCAAACTTTTAGGAAGTCTTTTAGTGAGCAATTGTTACTGTATTTTTTTTTAAAACTGGTATAGTGGAGGATCCAAAAAACAACATGAACGGTCTTCCCAGGGTAAATCAATGAGGAGTGCGAGAGTATACTGAATGTTGTAGAAATACTGTATAAATCTTATCATTTACCTGATACATTATAAATAACACAAAATTGATGATGTTGTAGGTAAAATCATGAACTGTGAGGGCACTTTGGCCTCCATCGAACAGCCTGAGAAGCACCACAGCTACGGCCGAAATGAGGGCGCATGGATGAAGGACCCATTGGCCAAAGACTCCAAGATCTACGTCACCAACTATTATTATGGCAACAATCTGGTAGAGTTCAGAAATCTGGACAACTTTAAACAAGGTGGGTCATTCTGCTGCTGAAATGTGCACACTATTTGCTGTTTTTAGTCAATTGGTTTGCTTGCTCACCAAACTGTGACTCTCAGCTCTGCAGGACATGATAATATTGACCAAGGCCCAATCATATCAAGTTGGAACAACACATTTAGTACTTTAAGTGTTGGGAAGTCACTGAAGAAATGAGTTGAGTATTTTTACCACTGAGTATTACTGGGTTTCAGATGACATCTCAACATTTTATAGGCCAATAATATTTATTACAGATGAGGTTAGATATGGTCTAATAGAAATTAATAGATTAATAGAAAATTTATCGGGTTCAACATTTCTTAGTTTACCTTTTAGATAATAAATGGTCACATCTTTATACAGCTTTATTCCACTGTCAAGTCACTCAAAGTGCTTTACATCAAGGATCAAGTGTCTTGCCCAAGGACACAACGACAGCATTGATCTATGGGAGCTGGAATCGCACTGCCAACCTTTGTATCAGTGGACAAGCACTGTACCAACTGAGCTACTGTCACCAAGTATTACTCACCAATCCACAGGCCCCCAATCTGGGAGCATGACATCCTCACAGTCTACTGTCTGAAAATCTTCAATTACTCAACTTGGAATAAATTAGTTTGAGTACTTCAACTTCAATGATCAGATTGGTCCAGTATGTTTTTTCTACGAATTTCCAATATAAAAGATTAGCTAACAATGTTCTGTAGCCAGGAGCCACAACCACAAGGGCCCCTTAACTGCAACTTTGCCATGGCCATGACAGAAAAGAGGTGAAGGACAAGATTTCTGATACAGTGACATCTCTGATACAATAACTTAATTTAAAATATACTGTCTTTGTTTTGTCAGTGCTATATTTGTTTTGTTTGAGGGCCCACTGTGATGTTTAACATGCGGTACCAAAAGGCCTTGTAGCACCGCTGGTTGTAGCCCTGCCCCTGTTTAGTAATGTTATTGTCTAAACATCTGCTTTGAAAAGAAACACTAACAAACACACAATCTTTTTCTCACTTATACATCATCTGATGCTTGAAACTTGTGATTCCTATCAATGAACCAAACAAATGCATTTATTAACAACAGACAATAGCCTTGTTCTACATTTTATTGCTTCAACTGTATAGCAATAGTCTGTATAATAATTGCCTTGAAGCTTGTGACATTACAAGGAACCTATTTTTGTTAACAGTTCATCAATGTATGTACACTGACAACGTGCACCAAATATCACTTGAATAATTAGACTAAACTGTTTGTCTTGGCGATGGCTGTTTCTCCTGTGGCATGACTGATGTTAATTGGTGCTGATTGATTTGAGCTCTTGGGGGCTGTGGTGGAGAGAGAGAGAATTGAGCCACAGAGAGAAAAAACTAACTCCAGACCAATGTTTCCCAAACACAAATCAACAGAGGCATTACATTACACTGTGGAAGCAGGAGAAGCACAATGCTTTTGTTCTAATAGGTTTTAGGACATTTTTTGCACAATTCTGTTTAAAGTATTACTGCACATTTATCAATAATCAATAATTGAACACATGAGGGAATGGCTGTCTGTTCCACCGCCTCTAATAGTCCACAGTGCAGCATAAAACGTATCTGTCACCATGGAGAATGTTCCAGAGTGTGGTTTTCTTTCTGTTTCCATGGAATCATGCAGGTGACGTGCCACCTCCAGAAAAGTACATACTGCAACTTTTAAAGAAAAGAAAAACATCACCAACGTTTCTTCTTTTCTTGATTGCACTTACATAGTTCTTATGTTAGACAAGATAACCATAAACATTCATGTATTTAACAGTATATATTTTTTCTCTTTCCCTTTACACAATTAAAAAAATCATAATTTATTTCCCACTATGCAGGGAGTCACGTTTTGATGGTATAGTTTGGTATATATAGTATAGTTTTGTTTTTTTTTTGTTTTTTTTTTAATCCAGATGTCCTTCCTGATGCAGACGTCTGTTGTGCTGCAAGATCTATATTGGCTTAGTGGTGAAATCCGGTTGGAGGGCCACATGTGACTCTGTTGCAGCACCTCTGACTTCAGACCTTGTTTTATTATTTGATATAATTTTTAATATATATTTAATATTTAATATACCATAAATTCCGGACTACGGAGCGCACCAGCCGCATGCTTTCATTTTAGAAAGAAAATCAAGCAGGCGCGTGTTCTGTGTCCTGATTGGCTAAAGGAGGTGCCGTGTCTCCTGCACAGGACAGAATGCACTCAGCCAAATTTACCAAAATGTTCGATGTTGCAAAACATAGAATAATTGTAAAAAAAAAACCAACTTTTCTACTTCGCGGATTTCATTTATCGCGGGTTATTTTTGGAACGTAATAAATGAGGGACCACTGTATATCTTCTGAAAAAAAAATTCATCAGCTGCACTGTACCTTAATTCGCAATTTCTAAAGTGTAGAAAAAAAGTAGCGGCTTATAAGTCTGGAAATTACGTTATATTTTTTATTGTTTTGTGTTGATGAGTCAGCACAAATTGGACACACTCATACTATATATCAAAATATTTATAATCGTATATTTTGACTGGCTCAAAGAATGTCATCTTAAATGGGACATTCTTAGAATAAAAAAGACAGTTTAGATACATAATAGTTCTGGATACATGGATAGTGTTTTTGTAGATATTATACGCTTGGCCTCAGAGCAAATGATAATGTTTTGACAACACCAGGCTGTGTCTACCCCGGCTTCACGCAGCACTAACATGGTTTATTTAGCCTGCTACTGAAAAAACATATTGCATATTGTTAGTGCCATTTTCTAATCACTAATATTACACCCTCAGGAAGTTAGATTTCAATACCGATAAGAGTTTAAAGCTTTGGGGTTGCACTAAAACAACTATATGCATGTACCCCTCCTCCATCTCATCGCTCTATATCCCACAATGCATCACCAAACTCCCAAAATCCAGTCCTATGGCTTAATCCCTGTCCGTTGTGCCTGGTTCAAAGCAAAGGCCAGAGCACATGTCAGAGAATAGAGGTACCCAGTGATCCGCATGCAGCCCGGAGCTAGCCACACAGCTCTTGACATTCAAGTGCAATGAAACAGCCCATTGTCCCATAATATCAAGATCAACAAGACATGTGTAATAGACCCAGTAGATCTCATTTTAAATCTTGTTTAATTGTGCATTACAAATATTTGTGGAATTTTATGAAATTTTATGTAGTTTTGTAATGCCTGTCAGTGGATAACTATGGAAGATTATTAGTTTCATCAGATTTAAATACAAAATTCAAACAGAAAAATTCAAAATCTCATGAAACAAATTATCTTCCATAGATAATAGTAATTCCCTTATTTCTTATCATACCGTACCAATTTTTTAGCATGTTAAGAGAGAGACTAAATGGCAGCTTGCTCAAATATGCATGCATGAAACAAAACCTTTCTCTACTGCTAACATGGCTCAAACTGTTTTATTTATTAAAGGGGACAGATTAAATCGATTAAAATGACATCAATAGACTACATCTCCACAATACTAGAATTTACAAGAAGAATGCTACTTTTGTTCCAGTTGGGTGATTGCCTGCATGTTTAAGTGGCCCATTTCAAAACTCCTCCAAACTTTTAGTTGAGTCTAGTGCTCAGTGATTCAACTTCTGCCAAACACTACGTACATGGCATCCAAGATTGACTCGATTCAGGGGAAAACATGACTGAACTTTACTATATCATATCCCTCTCAATGATCATTTATTTCCTTAAAATGAGTTGGAAATGGCAATTATGTGATAACAAATTTGAAATATTGACCTGTCTGACCCAAGTGTAATCTAGTAAACAATTTTTCTGGAGGAGATCTGTCGTCATGAGTCATCTTTGGAGGGGGTGAAAGAAATAAGAATCCACTAGAATTGATTACTCTAAACTATCCTTTGTATGTAGCTTCAAGATTTCATAAAAAAGCACAGCTGGTTTGCATTTTTTTTTCACTCCTTGACGATATTGTCTATGATTTACCTCGCCATAGGCCTATAGTTGCTGGAACTTTAATTCTATGTGCCAATCTTCATTGTCTGTAAAGTCATATGAGGAAAGACATCGGGTAACTAAAGTCTGCTATATACATTTTTTAAAATTCACTTAAATAATTTTATTTATGGAAGACAATTTCTTTAATCTGATTTAGAATTGTAAATGCTGCTTATTTTCTCACTTTGAATTTTTTCACAGTGAACTATCAATTTTGGACGCTTAAAAATATTTGTGCTGAAGTCAGAATAAAAAAAATATTCAGACAAGAGTAAAAAAATATTCAGACAAGAGTAAAAAAATCCAAAGTAAGAAATTCAGCAGCATTTAAATATCAAAATCTGACTAAACAAATTATCTTCCCTATTCATTGTGCATCTAAGCAAGATCCATATACTACATTTATAATAATCTTTCCCTTCTTATCAATAACCATATTTCACTGTCTGTGTCCCAGGTCGCTGGAGTAACCTCTTCAAACTGCCATACAACTGGATAGGCACCGGCCATGTTGTCTACAATGGAGCATTCTATTACAACCGCGCCTTCACCAAAAACATCATCAAATATGACTTGAGAATGCGCTACGTCGCTGCCTGGACCCTGCTTCACGATGTAGTTTACGAAGACACCACCCCTTGGAAGTGGAGGGGTCACTCGGACATTGACTTTGCTGTTGACGAAAGCGGTTTGTGGGTCATTTACCCCTCTGTGGACTACGACTACAGCCAACAGGAGATGATTGTAATCAGCAAACTGGACCCAGGGGACTTGTCTCTAAAGAAGGAGACAACATGGAGGACTGGCCTGAAAAGAAACTCATACGGCAACTGTTTTATCATTTGTGGCGTTTTGTATGCTGTGGATGTGTACAATCAAAAGGAAGGAGAGTTGAACTATGCCTATGATACTCACACTAACACAGACGCTATCCCAAGACTCCCTTTCACAAATGAATACGCCTACACCACTCAAATCGACTACAACCCTAAAGAGAAGGTGCTATATGCTTGGGACAATGGACACCAGGTGACGTATAAGGTGAACTTCCTCGAACAGCAAGAAGTATAATGGGCAACCTTATATGGTGCCAGATTAGGCCCAGTGGCAGCCATGTTGGACTGAACATTTTGGACAATGGATAAACCTCCTCCAGCCTTCAGTTGCATGCTATTTGAACTTGTGACCTCAAAGCCAACATGCATATCTCAAACATACAGAGTATTTCAGATCATTAATGGGTTATTGCAGGAATAAGCTCATAGGTTGAGGTAAGGGATAAGAGGAAGATTTATCGCCATCAAGAAATTTCAATGAGAGTGACTATAAATAATTACATTTCGAAATTTTGTAAAAGTATTTTTATTTATTTACTTTTTTTGTTTGGGTGAACTTGATGCAGCTCCTAAAGTGTAGTTGGAAAACTAAAAGCTACTTAGTTTTTTTTATTGCCTACTGGTGTAATATTCTAAACCTCATTGTAAACCTCAAACATCAAGCGCCCACAGTTCCAGCATTGAAGGAGGACTTTGCTGCTGATAATAAAACAATAAAATAAATGTGTATTAAATCTAACAAATGAATGGCAAAAAACTAAATAGCATTTGTGCCTCATCTCTTATCCTAAAAAGTTAATTCAGGTCTTCCTTCTGAAGTCTTACCTTAACCTGTTTTTCAAAGACAAATCTTTGTAATGAAATGAACTGACAATTTGTCTATCAATCCATCCTTTCACTAAGCACTTTGTTTTGCTTTTTGTACTGGCCTCAAAATTGTTTTGCGTTAACAATGTGTTACTTAAAATATGACTTCCCAAAATAATAAACATGCTTGTGCTGTATTTTGTCAATTATACATTTTCATTTCATTTTCAAATTTTAAGTTTTGTAAGAAATCAATGTGTGTTGTTAAAATACCACTATTTGTCCTAGTTTGTAAGATTTTTGTCAATTGTATTTCAAAATTGTTGCAAATAATAAAGACTGTTATATGGAATTAAATTCTGATGAAAAGTTTATTTTGAGAGGCGTTTTATGTTTCTTAGACCTTTTCCTATGATACAATTTTATTTCACTTAAACTTATTTGTCCACTCACCTCAAATTTGTCTTTGGTTCATCATCAAATCACTGGACTAACACAACAGTACAATAAATCCTCCATTTTAAAGGGCCCAGATTACACATTTTTCTGATCTATGTTATAATGTTTCCTCATCAAAAACATGCCCACAGTTGTGTTTTGTTTCATTCACACACAAAGCCTGCATATTTGGCCTGAGTTCTTCTCTCAAACAGAAAACACCTTGTCACCACTGTGTTTCAAACTCCACACACTTTCACTAGAATCATTTGGATAATTGTAGCCATAGAAATGCCAGTCTTTACTGAACTAAAGGTAAAAGAAGCCGTAAACTTGAAAATTACCATTGCATGACATCACATTTGAGTTTTGGAGATGTGGACAGACTAATAAATTACTCAAACAAAACAACTCCCATGTTTTTGATGAGCTAACAATCTTCTAACATGGCTGGAAGCTCACAAGAGTAATATAAGCTGGCTTTGTTTATGATGGCATGATTAGGGGAATACTTACAGAAGGACAGTTTATGTTAGATGTTTGGCAGATAAAGCTTGAGAGACCAGAATGTGGTGTGGATGTGTACAGAGGAAGGATATTGAATTTACGGACCAAAGAGGAGGTCTTTGTTGGAAGCACTTAAAAGTCCATATTGTACAGCCATTGAGCTTGGACCTTCATACTGTGAGGCAAGAATGCTAAACACCCTTCATCACTTTTAGATGTGTGAGCATATTCAACAACATTCATATCTCATTTTCTCTGTTTTCTGTGCTGAACATATGACTCAGATTCCGACAGGCCTCTCATGAGTTTAGGGTTAAAGGTGACCATGTTTTGTCTCGTTCCCAAAGTACTGAGAGACGAGCTTTTTGCAGGGTCGTGGTATCGGGGCACGGCTGTCTGATTTCTTGGCTCTGGTTAAAAATGCTGGATCTCTGAGGGGGGATGACTGATATAAACCGTCTGCTGAAAGGTGGGTGTGGCGGGGCTATGCATGTGGACCTCATATAAGGAAAACATCATCTATTTTGTATGCAATCTGGGTGTTCTTCTCATTAAGTAGAGCATGGATGGCAAGAAGGATTTTTACAATGGCAAATTAAGGACTGAAGACATGCACATATTAATATTCATTCTACTACTATTACAACAATACATAAGAAATAGAATATACCATTTCTGTTGCTGTCTTGAATGTCATGTTACTTGCAGCCAATAGGACAAAATCAAAAGCTCTGAATGCTAGCCAAGTTGGTATGATATGAGATTATGCTTGCAGTCACTGTCACAATTTAAACAGAATGTTAAATATGCATGTAAACCCGGGAATTATGTTTGAAGTGTCCTGGTTTGAATCTTCCAGATCACAATAACACATCTGGAGCCATCTGGCCATTGCATGTAGCTGCACAGTCCGATTTCATTAGGTGCTGGCTTGGAGAGTTAATGGGTTAATAAACAGCCAGGGAAATTAGGAACGTGTTTGGATGTTTACTCACTTGTTTTTGCTCAGCAGTAACGACAAAGTAAGTTTTTTTTTCCAGCTTGGACTAGCACGTGTTGTTTTATTGTTTGGTCCGCTGAAATTAAGAACTATTTAGCACATTTTTGGAGTTCTCTGTGCAGGTAAATGGAGTGACAGCCTGAGTTTGAATTGGAAATGCTCATTAGCAATGTCCAAACAAATATAATGAGACCATGGCTAATGATGTGCAAAATCAAGAACTGTGTTACTGAGATGTAATCAAGCCATTTTTTATATACAGGCCTTAATAGTACATTTTTTTATGTGCATTGTTTACAGAAGTTTTATTCTTCCTGTATCCTCTTTATATATATATGCATTAGGCCATCAAACATTAGCCAAGACAATGCATGTGCCCTCTTTCAGGAGGTTGTGTTAGTGATTCCTATAATTAAAAATTAACTTGGTGCATTTTTATTGCAGGTTAAAGCTGCTAAGTTTGAAACCATAAAAGGAGGAAATAGGTAAACTGTAACCCAGGGAACTCAATTATTCATCACTCTCACAAACCCTCCCGTACTCAGATGTATGGATTTTTTGACTGATAGCACCGCAAATCGAAGCAGGGCAGAGCCAATCCTCTCCCAAAGCATAATGTAGCGACATTTCGGGTTTGTCTTTTACAATTAGATGCTAAAAGCGTAGAGCAGTCGGATTCTGACACAAGCAGCAGTTTTTTATATGTATATATACACTTACTTAATTACAATTTTACAGTTGAAAATAATTGGGTACAACTGCTTTTAAGATATGCACATCAGTTAGCTATTCATGGATTTCTGCTTCCTGTTTATAAGTGCCATTATGAGCACCATTCAGTTCATTACTAAACCTAAATCATACATCACATCAGCATGGGTCGGTCACTTGCAAAGATATGTCTGTAGATGATACTTCATGATGAAATGTTCACATGAATGGATGTTCATTATCAAAAGCCCTGATGAGCGGTGCAGTTAATGGCATGCCCAGCCTTGAACTCTGTCACGAAATGTTGACATGTTTTTGTAATGGGACAATGAGGGCCAAGTGCAGCTTCAGTGATCAGGGCTGACACTTCACATGACCCCAAGCTCCCGCACTCCTGTCCCAGTGGCCCGCTCCTCTCACCAGCACAAAGAGGCAACTGTGGATAAACCAGGCCTCCACTTGCACCTCACTTCAGCGCACTGCAACATGACATCTGACATCTACAGCCCTTTGTCAGTGTGCTCCGGCATGTTTCTGGGCATTCAAAGACATTGTTTAATATAAACAAATAAGGAGACAATTTACACCAAACAATAAAAACATCCACAAAGATAAAAGCATTTGGGAAAAAAGTAAATGCAGGAGGCTTTGTGCATACTAAAAACTGGCAGATACAGGCTCGTTATTTGCCTGACCAGCCAGTCCTTTCTAAATTCTGTTCAAATTCAGAAGGTCTGGACCATACAGGGTGACATACCTCAGTCCTAACATGGGACGGTCCAGCCACAGCCACTAATTTGTAGCATGTGCCTCTCAAACGTGGACATCTCCTCTTGAAATTTCTTGTATTATTCATATTAAAGTATATCACTTCTATCTGAGATAAATAAGAGTTTGGTGCTTCGACTGTTGATTCAGCAGAAATTCACGCTGTTTTTCAGTCCACTGTTTCAGATTTCCCAAACTGAGCATGTGTCTCTCTGATTGGTTAAGCCACCTGTCAATCATGCCCTATATGATTCCAGACGCACTCAACTTTGTAAAGTTTTGTTAAAGTATGTGGTTCTATCTGGACAGTAAACCCAGTTATGAGTGAATTTTCCCTATATTTTGTCCACCTTGAAGAAAGGTCTTGGTCAGCAATAGTGTATTCCTGTTTTAGACCTACTTAAGACGTGGGATATTTCTGTTTTAGACCTGGTGGTAGTTGATGATCCAAATTTTTTTGTTGGTACTATTGTTAGTTGGTACTAGGTGTTAAAAGTTGTAAAGTTACAGAAAATGTTGGTTTTACAAGGTAGAATGCAAATTTGATCTTTTCTTGATGATCTTTTCGTGTTGTGTCATGGGTTGTTTTTCTGATCTGCACTAGGCCTACATTTTGAAGTCAGACGTTATAGAAAAACTCATGAGTCCTGTTGACCCCTCTGTGACCCTCAGCTTGACTCCCATTTTCTCCTCATTGCATCCATTCAAAGCTTTCTTCTGCCTGGACGCGCTTCCGTGACCAATG
Source organism: Periophthalmus modestus (assembly GCA_019594935.1). NCBI lineage: Eukaryota > Metazoa > Chordata > Actinopteri > Gobiiformes > Gobiidae > Periophthalmus > Periophthalmus modestus. The sequence continues at coordinate 13,648,650 of JAIEZT010000012.1, read as the reverse complement.
TCTAAGAAATACCCAGCATTGACTTGTTATTTAACCAGAGCCAACCATGTCATTGTAAAGCACTGAATTTCTCTCAGGGATTGTGGGATGGTGCTCCCATTCTTATGAGGCTTTCAAAAACTTGTAACATTTAAACACCCAGAGTTGTAATGTCCATATTTTGTTATGTATATGTAGCATCAAAATCACCAGACTTCTGTTTCGTAGGTTGACAGTTGCTTAGTTGGTTGTTTGATCCCAGCTTATACAGATGAATACTTCTATCCTTGAGCAAGACACTTGTTTGGTGGGTTACACACTCATACTCCTGTTTGGTGTATGAGTGTGTATGTGTGTGCGTGTATATTTGTGAGTGATTCCCTCATGTAAAGTCAAGAAATCATTTTAAGGTAGAAAAGTGCTATATAAATGTAATGTATAAATGTAAGAATTTACCATGACATACCACAGATTTTATTGTTAACTGAGAAACTGAACTAATTTAAACAATTTGCACAGTTCACAGTTATTTCTCACACATTATGCATCTCAGGCAGTATCTTTGCTGTTCTTAGTACTGCACTTTTCTGGACTGAGATGTCTGATATTTTTCCTGGGATCTGCTGTAGCCACTCCTCCAGTTTGGGGGTCACTGCCCCGCGTGCTCCGATGACCACGGGCACCACTGAGGCCTTCACCTTCCAGGCCTTCTCAGCTCCTCTTTGAGCCCCTGGTATTTCTCTAGTTTCTCATGCTCCTTTTTCCTGATGTTCCCATCACTTGGCAATGCGATGTCCACCACAACGGCTTTGCTTTGTTGTTTATCCACCACCACTATGTCCGGTTGGTTCGCCATCACCATTTTGTTAGTCTGTATCTGGAAAGTCCCACAGGATCTTGGCTCGATCATTCTGCACTACCCTTGGAGACATTAACATGGTATAGGACCTTTAAATGATGTCTTTACAATGTCCCAGATGTCATATGTTTGAAACAGGACTCTGACCCCCCTGTCAGGCCTCTCCCAAACTGAGCACATTTCTCCATTGTCTGTGTGGCCCACACAGTCCTACACTCCCAATAAATTACAAGGACCCCAGTGGATTCATTATGCACACAAAGACGTGTCTCACATCCATAATCATAGACTTAACAAAGCTTTGTAAGGTTGTCCAAGTGAATGATGTGTTTTCACGTTATATGTCAAGTACATTTTTAGTTTTAAACCAGGATTGGCCTTGGAGAAAGTTAATCGTTTGTGGAGGGACGGACCAATGGGGGGACCTATTGTATGAGTTAAGGAGTGGTAGAGCACCTGGGAAAACCTATACAAACAAGAACTGAGGAGTTTGGATTGTGAACACAAAACAACAGACAGTACCATTTTTATCTGATGAATAAAATCTACTGAAACATAAATCATGAGTTTCAAAATGTGTGCAGGTAATTACCTTCAGGCCTGTGTTGCCATGAAAGTGGTAATTGGTAATACAACATATATCAGAGGGTGCAACGACTGCGTCTACTGACAGTAAAATAGTTGTTTGGTATGAATTGTATCAAATTATATTAATCTTGCAGAAGTCAAACTGACTTGTGTAGCACTCTTGGTCCGAGGTGCACACATCAATCTATGGTTGCTAAAATCTAACAATCTAGCAACCATATATTAAACAGCCATCTTTCTCATCTATAAATGCACAAAGTGCTTATGATCTTTTTTCAAGAGTAGGGGCTGTGTACAAGTTTAGTCCTTATTCAAATAAATCAGCTTGCGTTTGCTCATTGTAAAGCTGCATACTGAAGGGAATTTGAACACCAACATGGTCAGAACAAGTCTGCTGAATGAACTTGATGGGCTCACAATGACATATGTGTTAAAGGAAACAGGGCTCATGGTGACTCGGGTAATGGACTCAATACAACCCAAATGTGACTTTAATTAAATGCATTAGGCTCACTTCCTGTCACACATGCAGACTGCAGCTAAGAACTGGCTCCAAAGATGGAAGAGGACAGAACATGTTTTTGCAAAGCTGTGGGAGACAGCAATGAAATGTAAAAGAGTAAAATATTGATGTATGTATATATATATATATATATATATATATATATATATATATATATATATATATATATATATATATATATATATATATATATATATATATATATATATATATATATATATATATATATATATATATATATATATATATATATATATATAAAAATATATATACACACACACACACACGCACACACGTATATAGTCATACACATATATAGTCATAAAGTAGTCTAAAGTTCCTCACTTACCTTATGCATTCTGAGCATCCTAATTATTCACAGCAAGTCCATATGTTTCTGAAGCCAGAGCAGAGTTTGCCATCACAATAGCTCTAACAACAACTAGCACACTAACTGTGCACTTCCTTATTCTCAGACAATAAAGAGCTATATAGATTCAGAAAGCCATACTGCAATACTTTTACTTCATTTTTTGCATTGTAGCTATCCACAAGTCACTTCACTTGTACTCAAATTCATGTCAGTGGTGAAGCTTTGAACCCTGTGGTCCTGTCCTCTACATTAATCTCATTATAAGGTCTTTCCCTCTGAACTGGTGCAAAAGACTTGGCCGGCACTCAATAATGTCTGGAGCTATTTGGAAAAAGAGGGATTTTCCTGACAGTGCTGGGGCAGTGACAGCAAAGCTCAGCAAAGAATCCATTGTGACCAGTACAATGGAGCCCTATGGAAACTGATGGAGGAGGAGTGGACCTGTCAGGACCTCACATCAACATTTAGCAGCAAACACCCCCTGGTCCAGCAATGTGTTTGAAGAAAGACAAGCCATTTATTGTTAATTTAGACAAGAAATATGCAGGATTTCTCAAGCCTCATAAAAGTGCATAATGAGAATAAAAAGTTAAAATGAGTGTAAGTACCCTGCAGAACAAAGTCATAGCTCCAGACTGTATTTTAAACTGTCAACATCAATGCGTTGGATTTCTATAGTGTAATTTAAGACACCTGAAGTGCTTTACAGTGCATTAATCATTCAGTCCACACTCAGTGTGCCCAGCTGCCCTGGGCCAGGTTGCCTTTGGCCTTCTAACACCACTAACACGCACACACCACATTCATACTAGACAATGTGGGTGCCTAGTGTCTCGCCTAAGGACACAACAACAGTTGTGAACCCTAAGTTCAGGGGCCCTAGGCAGCCACTTACTCTTGTCTACGCAGTACTGCCTCTGCGTTATGGTGTAAAGTTGACATATGACTAAGTGTCTGAATCTATATTGATTAGACACTAGAAGATAATCAGACATAGCAACTTTCTTGACTTGTTTTAAAAGGTGCACTATGTAACATTTCTGGTGCAGGGGTCACCTACTTTCTTCCCTGGAGACACTATTGCTTTGCCTTGTAACAGTATGAAATACAAATAAATACATCTCTTTCCACACCTAAATACATCTATCTTCATGGAGACACCACTGGTCCAAGTTACAGGTCAGATCTGGAATATATGTACATCAAGTATTTATTAGCAATAAAAACAATAATAATTTGAATAAAAGCAAGATAGATATTTTAATGCCATACAGTGGAACTTTTTAGGCAAAGAAATCCCCATGGAGATGAGCAACTAGCGAACAACCATCAGAAAAGTTACATAATGCACCTTTTAATGTATTCTTAAAACAGAGAGATTGTGACTTTGAACCATCAATCATTTAAAACCACAACACAGATATTCTAAGGAGGTTTATTTTACTTGACCTTATGGCCTGTTCTAAAACACACATCATTTCCTCAGGTCGACATTGCAGTGACAAGCTGAACTGTTCCCTCTGCTGGTATTTTATCTCATAATAAAGCTGTCAGATGGGCTGATTAGATAACTGTTTGGCACAGACATAAAGTGATGATTGAAGGAAGCCCCAGAGGAACCTACGATACCTCTCCAAAACAGATAAAGCATCGATTTGGCCCAGAGCAGACCCAGCTGTTTAACTGTGACAAGGAGTAAATCTGTCCACAAACAGGAACAATAGACCCATGGAGCATCTGAGAGGGAGATGAGATGAGCTAGGGCTGGATTTGACTACTTGATATGTCTATATAAACAAGTTATTTGAGAAAACCGGAGTGCCAGGCTTGTTATGTACACTTTGTATAGAAGTGCTTTAAATCTGTGGTTCCCAACCAGTACATGTCTTCATGAAGTTAAAGCGTAATTGTATGTATAGAAGCAACTCAGCTGCAGACCAATACCTGTAGATATAAATAAAGTTGCCGTGATTTCAGATTTTTTAGAGAGTGAAACTCAATAGTATTTTTGATAAAATAAATGTCTTTGCAGTAAATTGTACATCCATGTTTTTGAGGATTTACATTTAAATTATTGTAAAATCCAGCAGAATAGTGCAGGATTGTGAATTTCATCTGGGTGAAAGGTAGAAATTCTAAAATATTGGCATTAGATTTAATTCAACAAAAATAAAGGACAGTTGTTTTAACTTTCATTCAGTTCACATTTTACATGTTTTTAGTGCAATAACTACAAAATATAACACTGTTCTCAGCCTGACCATCTGCAGGCTATACGACGATTAACAAATTTCCCCTAAACTCAAATCTTTCTCAACACCCAGAAAGGTGGACATTTTTCATGAGTTATACAATTCATAATATTAATAACATAACACAGTTACATAATTATTATTTTTGTCTGTGACCTGTTCACTATTTCTTCTGCGTTACTTGAACTGAACTTGAACTGTGCTTTGTCCATAACATTTAATATCCCCCCATGTCATGTTATTACACTATTATGTTTTCATTTGGACCATCTTCCCCTGCGCTGCACCCCTCCCACATCAGGGCACTAAAACTCTCCTGTGTCGTCTTTATGGGAGTCTGCAGCCATAAGTTACGTTGGGATTTACATATGGAGTAGTCTACACTGTACACTATGGAACCACTCCATATGTAAAACTGTAGACTCCACAGTTTCTGTCTCTCCTCAAGACAAGAAACTCAGTGAGGGACCTGACAGATAAATCTTTTAAGAGCACATTCTACTCTTACACTTAATGCTAAGAAGAGATTTTTTTTATCATTTCTTATTAAAAACTTTCAAATCTCTCTATATTTTAGATTAACGCTTACAGTGCTTTGGATTTGTACAGTACATTTCACCCAAGGCCTTACTGATTGCATTACTCATTCACTCCATATTTAGTGGTGTTAAGCTACTAGAGTAGCCACAGGTGACTAATAAAAACAAGGCTGACATGGGCAACATTAAAGACTTCTGTAATCTATATGCAATGAAACTGTACTAAACTATTTTTATCATAACATTAAATAGACCACTTGTACTGTAAAATGCTAAAGCCCTGCTTTCTCCAATGTGAAACAACAAATGCACAGTCAAATTCCTTTTCATAAATTTCATGTACACTTAATAGTGTTGTGATCCTGAACCTGACTGCGGATGCTTTCTTCAGGGAACGCGGGAGGTGTGGGATTTTTGGGCATTCGCCAACAACAATGTAGCTCAGGGTTCAGAGTCGCACCTCCTGTCTGTGGGCCCCCAATGCAAATCAAGCACAATGTACACATATATATCTAACAACTATTGGTCACTGTCTCAACATATAAGTTACTTCTATTTGAACAATTTTGTGCATAAAATACATATTTGAGAGTACTTTTTACCACATACATTTTTTTAACCTTACCTTAAGTGTATTCTCATTCTAGTCCAGGTTTAGTTCAGAGTTTCTGTAATTTTTTTTTCTTTTATTTTTATGTTTATCTATCTAGCAATTTGTCACTGATTTATTCTGATACGTTACATTTATATTTTAAAAAGTGTGCCTACAGCATAAGAGTATGTTCAACTACTTTTTTAATTTAAAAGCAGCAATGAGTGTCGGTAATATCCAGTGTCTGTTGGTAATAATGGTAGCAAGGGTCTTAATTGAATATTTTAGGCTTACTTGCACTTGTTAGGCCACCTGTTTATTACATTGGAAACATTATGGTTAATTAATTTATGTGTACATAATTTTTCAAACATCACACTTTTTAAAAAAAAAACTTTGCCTTTTCTATATTGTACTTGATTCGTCTTAACTGAGAAATATTTTTTGCTTCTGACAGTATACGCAATTTGTCCTGAGCCAGTCCACTTTGCAGCTGTTGAAATGGAGCGTGTGGGGTTGGTGGTGGATGCAGAAAGGGCTATAGAGGACTGTCCCGGATTCGGAAATGGGATGGGTTTTTCCTGATCCCAACCGACCCCAGCTGTGCAGCAAGTGTTTTTGGGAGACATAGGAGGGATATTCCAGCATAATTAAAAGTACAGCACAGTGGAGGACAGGTGGACTTCATTAAAACTTAATCAGGTTTAGGGAGAGTTTCAGCCCTGTTGCTTTCTTTGTTTTGTTTAGGTTTGAGAATGGAGTTGTAAATGAGTGACAGGTTGTACCTTAGACTCCCATTTCTGTTTTTAGATGGATTGTCTTTCTTTACAAATACTTTGACTCCTCTCTCAAACTGCCTCTTCTCCTTTGTCAGTATCTGTACTTCATCTTCAAAGGAGTGCTTCGTGATTTTGAGATGCCAAAACCAAGCAATGGTGAATGGTTGTAGTTTTGTTCCTCCAGTATAACGCTCATTGCAGTACTGTATTCACTACACTGCCTCTTTTGACCAAGATTCCTTGATTTTGGAACACCACATTTTACTCATCACATTATAAACCACCTTAAACCTTATAAATCTCATTTGTATTGGTTCATTGCCTGTTTCCAAAAGTCTATGACCAAACCTAGCTAATAAACAGCGAGCTTTGTACAAGTATTTTACCTGCAGCATATCTACATGTGTTTCAAATCAACAAAATTACAAAATGAGATCATTGGTACTTCACATTCCCTTATTGTTATTTATCAATTCATGTATTTAATCAGTTGCACTTACACTTAAGGCACATGTATCCAAAACAAAAGGTACTGATAATTGTCCTAAGTTGGAACATTATATTGACAGATGACTAGTTTACTAGATAGTTTGATAGTTTAGTTGGCAGATAAACTGTTTGCTAACTGACCAAATACAGATACAAACTACATTTGGTTTAGCTAAAGACCCAAGGCAATATTTATCTGTTAAATGCAATTTGTTTGTAAATGTTCACATTCCCATGGACACAGCTTTGCAGACCATAAGCAATCTGCAGTGCATTTTAACTGGAGGAGTTTACAAAGTTCTATCATTTCTATTGCTGATTAAGAAAAAAGTCAAATTAACCATCAAAACGCTCACACACTCACACACACACACACACACACACACACACACACACACACACACACACACACACACACACACACACACACACACACACACACACACACACACACGCGCGCGCGAAAAAATCTTTAACTTTGCTGAAAATGTTGTCACGTAATAAAAACCAAAACAAAACCAAAAAAAAGTCAAGATTTTTTTTCCAGAGGTTGTGTAAGGACAGACAAAAAAAAAGTAATTCAATATCACATACTTTTGGTCAATGTAAACAATTCCTTAATCAACATTGTACAAGAATTATATGATATAATGTAGGATATACTACATTTCCTTCTCTTATTTGGACTTTTGGACTACTGCTAGGCCAAAAAATTGTCAACTTGCTCCAGGCCATCATGTCATATCAGTAAAGCCCTTTTCACAATCCCCAAGTCAATAATTCACTGTAATGCTTGTTTACAGTATTTCACGCTTATATCACATTCTTCCTTTTTGATTCCCCAAAGCCATGGCCCTGATTCATGGAATCTCAAATATTTGACAATACTTTCAATAAAAAGTGAGTTTGCAGGAGTGCTGTAGAGCAGTGATCCTAACCTTTTTAACATCAAGACCAAACTTTTTCAGTACAAAGTAACCTGAGGAGCAGTCATTGTTTGCATGATATTAAACACATTTTGCTGCCATCAAGATGGTGCACGTTTAGGGACTTTCTAAGTTTTTGAGGGTCCTATGCAAAATGCTTATTTGGGAAAACAATTTTGCACAAACACACACACACACACACACACACACACACACACACACACACACACACACACACACACACACACACACACACACACACACACACACACACACACACACACACACACACACGGCAGCTTAAAAGTAAAAAAGAAGAAATAAAATAACACATCATATACTTCTGCCAACTCAATCTGCTGTTAATCTGGGGTTAGATAAATATTATAATGTTCTAAATTATAGATGATCAATGAGCTTCCAAATGTTTTCATAAAACAAAGAAAAAACATTGTCCAGATGACTTTTGACAAAGTTCATACCATAAAAACGGAGGTGGAACTACTCAACTCTAGTGGCATTTATTCCATTTAGCAAGCCCCTCCCAAAATATTCCCTTTCTCCATTTGACCTGGGGCTGTGCCGGCTGTGTGACAGACGCCTCAGTCGGGTTTAATAATGAAGAATGCATGTATTGTTTAGAATGGGCCCATCATCCTTCTCTGTCACCATCACTGTCCCACTCACAGTTGCTGTCTGAAGCTGCCGTCTATGTGCCCAAAACGAGGGTCCTTTAACAGACAGGTCACAGCTACAGACAGGGAGTAATGGATCTGTTGAGTAATGCTTTGGGTAACACAGTGAGAAGAGGTTTTTCCATGGAAAATGTTTGTAAACAGCAACATGTGGGTTTTTGTAGTGAACATTCCGTCAAGATATACAGTTGTAAAATTAAGATTTATCACTTTAACAAAAAGATATTTTTGTGAAGATAAAGTATTATTTTAACTACCAAATGTTTCACTGAGGAATGTAGATTGTGCCATTGTATAGTATTAAATGTCATTTATGAAGGTCATATTTATACATAGCAAACAACAGTGGTCCTAACACAGAACCCTGCGGGACACCATGCCATTACAGCGAAGGGTGATATAAAATGTATAACTTAACCAAGGTTATTTTTGTTCAGTGGTAAAAACGTATTCATGAAGTGCTCCTTTCTGTTTTTAAATGTCCTATATTGTACACAATGGATTCTTGTGAGCTCTAGGCCATGCTAGGATATTGTTACCTCATCAAAAACATACCCAGAGTTGTGTTTTGTTCCATTCACACATGTAAACCTGGTTTATTAGGCTTAGTAAACATCTCAAAGCTCAAAATGCTCCATTTGACCTTGTGATGAAATGTTAGTTTTTAAGTTTACAACTATCTTTTAACTATAGTTCAGTAGAGGAAGGCAAATCTATGGCTGAAATCATTCAAATGATTCTAGTGAGGGTGTAAACACAGTTGACATCACAAGGTGGAACAGGTGGAGTGTTTTCCATTTGAGAAAACTCAAGGGGTTTGTGTATGAATGAAACAAAACTAAAATCCAGGTAGGTCCAACATTATAAAGGATTAGAAAATAGCGTAGCATAAAACTCATGAACCAGAATGATCAAATTATTGTCAATATAAAGCATGTCTTGCAAATGGAGACCAATTAAGGTTTTTTAGCATTATTTAAACCATGTTTAATGTTCAACAATGGCTGTCTCATTCCATCTGGCTCTGACATTATAATATGACCTGACATTCATTAATTACAAGAAAAACCTACATTTGAACAACACTGCCTTGGACTTCACATCTCACAGCCAACTGTTGCTTAAATCTAATTTTTGTTGAATGACGGGGAACAGTTCGTGTAACCCTCCTGACCAGGTTCACGCTGACCTCTCCCCAGAGGGATGTCCCACCTCAACATCGGCTCTGCTCCATCCTAAAACCTCATGCTTTCTCGAAAACTAGTCCTCTCACAGATATGAAATTACTCCAGATTTTAAGGTGGACACAACAATTTTGGACTGAAATATGAACTACGGCGAATTAGGGATAGTAATGAGAAACGCTTCATGTACTAAGAAGTAGTTTTGCGATGAATAGTATATCAAACACAGTTTTCATATGTGCTCAAGATGTGGTTAATTCAATTATTCAGGAATGCTGCTGACACAGTGTAAAAGATAGGGCTGTACTCTGAAAGACATAATCCTATTTTAAATGTTGTTGTATTAACTTTACTGAGAGACAAGCCATTTAATATACTCAAAGTCCAGCTGTCATCGTGCTTGCCTATAATCCTGCTTATTTTGATCCATATCTGGAGAAGTGCAATCCAGTAAGTCCCGGGAACAATAAAATCATTGTTATAAATGATCTGTATTAAGCATGTTTGGATGTATATGACAGCGATGCATTCACAATTTGATTATGATAAATGACTGCCACATCTTGAAGACACTGCAGAGTCTGTGCTGTAGGACTATTCGCTTTTCGCCCCGCACATGCTATTGCACTACCAGATCATCGTCATTCCAGTGTTACATATTTTTCATGTTAAATCACACTAATGTTTGATGTGTGTCCAATACGGCAGGCAGATGTACATACCACGTACTTTTTATGCCAGATGAAATTGCTGTTTGATGTAACCTGTACAGTTTTGCCCAATGATACATTTTTGGGGTCAAACTGGGAATTGCTGGAAGAGTTAATATGATATTCATGTCCATTATATATAGCTGCATTACAATATCGTACAATATTTGCACAGATTGTCAAATTATTCTGTTGACACTGATATTGCTGACATTGCTGCCATAGGTCATGTGACTTCAACTTTGACAATTAGAAGCACACATTTCATTTTAGCTTTGGGCAATTTTAAAGCCATAGTATGTAACATTTTTGCCAAAAGATAAATTAAAATAAAAGCATATTTTGTTTCATTCTAGATATTTTCATGGCACTGAAAAACAAACAAAAGCATGCATCCTTACTGTAAGTGGGTTTGCATATCCACAAACCTGACTCTTATTTGACATGGGGGATGGGGTCCTTCAGCTTGTTTCCATGGAAATGTTGTCCCTTTGGCAATCATCTTTAACAGTATGGCATGAAATTTATCATCTCCATGGCAAATGTTCTAAAGCATAGTTTTAACTTTCTATATCATGCAGTTAACTTTCCACCTCCACAAAGTTGCATATTATCACCTAAACTATCAAACTACTTTATAATAATATATCATGGACTATTCACTTTTGCCTCCAGTTGCCTCCAGGGTCTATAAATGTATTTTCATGGGTTTCAGACTGATAAAAATTAGGACTGTTGCCATAGTAACTGAAAGCACATTATTAAATATTTTTAGTAGGGAAAAGTCCTCAAAATTTTACAGGTAACAGGAATCTGAATGAGATAGATGTTAACATTTGTGCTTTCCTGTTATCTTGTAAATATTCTCCCAACATCTCTGTTTTCTGTTTAAGAATAAAACATTTGAACAAAGTACGAACAGGCTAATATCTCTCCAACACTTAATCTGGTTTCTCCCAACGTGCGTCTCCGTGGGGGCCGTACCTCCTGTGGTGCAGTAAACTCCACTTCCTCTGTACCATTATTTCACCAACTCTGGAGCCTGTGCCAAACACATCAGAGTGGGGAGTCCTGTTTCTCTTTCTCTACCGCTGCCTGCAGAGACACCATTGCATGTTCAAGGATAAAGAGCTGAAGAAAAACATCTAGATTTATCTCCAGATGGGGCAATGGAACGCTTCATTTCACTTATAAAACACGGGAAAGTAAAGAGGAAGTATGAATAATCTTGGACATTGCTTCATGGGAATTGTGGGATTTTTAAAATGAGCAAAATGTGACTTTAGTGCCACCTTTGATTGAGCTATAGAAGTGTTCTGTTGAGAATACATTACAGTAACTTTATACTGGAGGTGAGTGGGCAGTTGCCAAAAAAGATCATTTTTACAACCACTACCAAAGGATTTAGAGTCAAAATATTAGCTATGCAGGTCAAAACAGCGCTAACCAAAATTCACTAGAAATTAAAGCTAAATGACATTCCAAGACTAAATCAACTTTTGTATTTGAGCAAAATTGATCTTGAACCAGAACAGATTTATTGTATAAGCAGCACTTGAGATCAAAATAAGTCTGCTGCATGCTGTCTGCATCTAATTATAAGGCACTTTATTGTCAATCAGGAAGTAAGTGTCAGCATGGCATCACGAGGAAAGAACATTATGTGTAAATACTGACGCAATATCTCAAGACATCAAGCCTGGGCACAAGTGGGTCTTCCAAATGGACAATGACCCGAAGCATACTACCAAATTGGTGGCTTAATGTTACTCAATGCTTTGGAGTGGCCATCACAAAGCCCTGATCTCAATCCTATCGAAAATGTGTGGGCAGAACTGAAAAGGCATGGGCGAGCAAGATGGCTCAGTTACACCAGTTCTGTCATGAGGAATGGGGCAAAATTCCTGCCAACTATTGTAAGAAGCTTGTGGAAGAATATCCAAATGATACCAAATAGGAAATGTATGTAAACTTCTGACTTGAATGAAAGGTTGTCTAAAACAATCCTCTCATTATTCTGACATTTAGCAAAGATAAATAATTTTGTTAATCCAAATGAAACAAGTATATGCAAACTTCTGGTTTCAGCTGTAAGTGAGAAAAAACACTGCAAACCGTTTAAAATGAACTAGCTCTGCTTTTCACATTTTAAAACCGTAAAAACTAGGCAAAGCACCTTTAAGTGTGAAGGAAAATATGTAACATATTATGTATTATTTAGGTTTTGATACTTGTTTTGATACTTGATACTTTGATAATGTCTATATTATTTTATATTGTGTTAATTCAGCTGTTTTGCTTATTTCTTATTACTTTAAACAGTTGTATTCATAAACAGTCTGCAAAGTGTAAGTTCCTGTTTCTGAGGATGTGAGCCACTGTTTGTAGAAACTGCTGCAAAAATAATCAGCCTCCTAAATATAAATCCATTAAATAGCTAAGTTTACACAGAATGACCTGCTTTTCTGTGTTTGGTGAGAGGAAGGGTGACTCAAAGTGCTTCTGGTCGCAGATGTCCAGCTATTTTTCTCTTTGGCAGCGCTGCACAGGCATAAACAGTGACAGTCAAATGTCCAGAGCTGGGTGGTGTGGCCCGCAGAAATTATAGCTTTAAGACATGGTTCAGACTGGAGATGGAGAGGGTCACACCTTTAGGAGTATGACGGCAGCAGAGGAAGACATAAGCAAACATGGAAGATATTCTGGCTATAGCACCACACTTTCAGTATTTTTTTTTGCAAAATGAATAAGATAAGATAAGATAAGCCTTTACATCCCACATGATATCAAAATTCCAAAACCACAAATGTTTGCCTGGCACATCCGCCCCAGTCCAGTCACCACTCCCTTCATCCCAACTCGAACCAGATTCAGACTATAATGTGCAATCAGATTTGTTTTTATTTCAGTGGTGCATGTGAAATGAAGGAGCTCATTAGTCAGCTATCATTTACAAACAAAATCAAATTTATCTCACCTCAGATTGAGTTTAGTACTTCACTAAAGTACTTGCTTCTGGAGAAATCTGCAATGTTTTTCAGTCCCTTTTCTTTCTTTTCGTTTTTGCCTCATAAGCAATGAAGGCTTGTTTGGTTTATCTGTCACACTCATCTGAATGGCCAAACTCATGTCTTTGTAAAGTATTGGAGAAGTATGTATTCTGGATGCCAGGCAAATGAAATGCAGAAAAGGTTGTAGAATTAAATGGCTTTGTATACTGTCAAATTATATTCACATGAAAAACTAGACTCCCATAGCCCTATATGATATTGATTTTTCATTGGTGTTTCAGTTATTATAATATATTTTATCTTAAAATATGTTCCCCAAATAATCTAAATTAAGCAATCATTTTGACACTTTTCTTCAGCTCAAGACCTTGTGTGAACTTCATCCTAGAAACTTTGTAACAACTACCTTTTTCTTCCACAGAAATAGCACACTAACTGTAAATTGCTGGAATACAGAGTGGAACAAGATTGCAGTTGTTTCTTTAAAGCCTGATCGAATACTGTCAGTGGAAACATGCCTAAAGGTGAGATTTAATGGAGATGATTTTCTAAGTACAACTGAGTCTTGTCTGTGAGGAAACTCTGGGCTTTTAAATAGTCTAAATAAGAAGAGAAATTGTAAACGAGAAGCCAAATTGTTTGAAATGAAGGTCAGGTCATGGAAACCTTATCTGCTCATTTTCCAAGGCTTAAAGGATCTTCTGCTAACACAACAGTGACAGTTCCCACACAGAACAGCATGTCTGCGGACTTTGGAGAGTAACATTTGTAATCCTTAGTTTTTGGCTTAATGTTACAGCAGCAATTATTATTACATTAATTTTACTAAAAAATAACTGCAATGTAAAATTGACCAGTCAAATTAGTCTGAAGTCAGGATCATGTCATAAACTCATTATTATTATTATTTCCTTATAGTTACATGTGTCTGTACAAACTCCATAGGCTCTTGCATGACATTGTGGTGTGGAAAAAGTTGCTGACCCACTTGCACAAACCAACACAGATCACAGGTTGCTTTTTTCAATCTCAGCTTCGACAAGTGCATACTGTTGTTGTGTTCTTGGGCAAGAAACTTAACCTAATAGTCCAAAACAATCTGTGCGTGATTAGTGGTGATCAGAGAATCTTTCAGAGTAGATTTGCAGCCATGTTTTTGGTCTCTCCAGGAGAAGTTTATTTACCACCAGTACAGGACACAGGACCTGGAGATGAACCCTCAAGACACTGTGATAGTGTTGGCCAATCCAGTCTAGTCCAGTCTGGTTATGCTTGCATTGTAGGGAGTATTATACCTCTGAAATATCTTCAAAATATCACATGGACATTTTTCAACAATAAAAATTAGTAGATTAAAGAGGTGGGGCCTCTCAGTTCTGCATTTTTAACATGAAGCCATAGGATCTGTTTTCAATAAATAATGCAGTTTACAACTAAATATATTATAGCTTAATTCTAAAGATATGGGGAAGATATTCGTTTGTCCCAGTGTGCTATGGTTATGCTATAACCATTTATGAGTAGACTAATATTGAATTATGGGCTTTTTGTACTGGCTTTTGACACTTAACAACAATGGAACAATGTTTTTGCCAAGACAATTTTCATTTTACTATTCAATAACTATTCAATCATATCTGTCACAATCCATAAAGGGACGATGCACAGACATAAGTGCAGACAGCTCTGAACAAGTTTGAATGACCGTAACAGCTGCTCAATCAGCACCAATGTAAACAGATACAGGCCTCCTCTGGAGCACTATTTAGTAATGGAGGACATGACGGATTTATTTGAACCACTAAAATGCATAAAAATGTACTTGTACAAATCACAAGTCCTCCAGTAATCCATGTTCAGTGAGTCTTGATGTTTTGGATATTATCTTCTCTCTTGTGGGTTTCAACAGCTGTCTGCCTTTGTCCTCCAATAGGACATGTAATATGGCTGTGAAGAGTGGAGTCATGATTTGGTCTTATGGGGATATGGAGGTTTTCCATTGTCTGGCAAAGAGTCTTGAGTTTTGAGCTAAGTATGTGGGGTATTTATTATGGGTATTATGTCCAGTGATAGTGACGTGAGCTTCAGTGCTGCGCAAGTAATGTCATATGGGATGACGTATAGGGAGGGAGAAAGAAATACAGAAGATTGAAAAAAAACAAAAAAACATTGCATTTGTTCATAGTATAACCGAATGGGCCATGGTGGGCACAGGAATAACAGTTTTTAGGCTGTAACGCCTCCACAATAACACAGAATGGAATTAGCATCAACACTGCCACTCTAGTATTGAGCTGGAGAAATAATTTAAATCCTAGATTTGGCCTGCACCAAAATAAGGCAAATGTAAGTACCAAACTGAAGAGACAATAAACATCATTAAAACAATATAGTTCATTATTATTCAGTTGAAAGTTCTGTATATAAGTAAAATCATTCTCATCCATTCCCTCTCACAGTAAACATTTCACAGTTAAAGTGCCAAACGTGGCACACATGAATGACAGGAACATTTATTGTTGAATGTGCTGAATACTGCCGTCACCATGGCTTGATGCTTCGTACCGTTTATATAGGTAACCGGTATGCGTAAATCTTGTCTCACTACAATAATTTATAGTGAAGTGTTCATTTAATGTTTTTAAGAGTCTGAACTGGTGATTCATCTGCCGTTGGTTTGTTACACAAAGCAATATTAGGGGTAAGCTGTCAGCCCTTAGTTATCCAGGTAGGTTTTCTTTCTTAGAATTAAATTTTCTTTAGTGATGGATATTAGAAGTCATGTAATCCTAGCCTCCTCCATACTGCTATTTGTCATTGACACACCACCTGCCTTGCATGCACAAATGTTAGTCGACCTCTGGGGAGTGTCTGCCACTATTCAGCAAAACTGGTTTTGTCAGACACCCTACTGTCTGACGCCTTCTCCTCGATTGGATACCACATGTGTGATAAGGTGTAGCCTCCCTCATCTTGATTTATGTTCCTTGGAGCTTGTTTGCAGATCTTGATGGTCCCTCTGGTCCAGCAGTGATATTTGTTACTTTCAGCACAACTCTTCTGACTCCTCTAAATTGTATCCAGGCCTGTGACACTCCAATGTTAAGTTGTGGTACATCATTTTCACACCACAGAAGGAGGAAGTAGGTATTTAAATCTGTCTTGTCTGTAGCTCTCATAAAATCTTTTAGCACATTGTTAATATCTGCATTCATTCATTTTCAGAGAGCTAAGTGGACCACCTAAGAACAGCAAATCGGAGCACAGCTTTCAGCATCTACTTATAAAGCCTTTTATTGTTGGTTAATCAGGAAGTGCACATTAGTATGCTAGTTATTGCTAGATTTACCATGACATACCATGAAAACTTAGATCTGGTCTCTGAAAGTTGCAAAATACTTAATAAACTCATTGCAGTGAATAATTAGGATGCTTTGAAAAAAAAAAAAAAAATATTGGAGGGGGTGATGGGGTTTTGGACTAAAGACAGATGCACCAAATCTGTCCATGTTCTCATCACTCCTCGGTTTAGCCCCATCTGAAGATTTCTCACACAGCAGAGGAGATATTGAATGACTTTGGTAATGGTTTGTTTAAAATACTCCACAGCTGGCCCATCCCTCTGGATTCACAAACCTCTGCTTTGGGCATATCAGCTACAGTGAGGTTAAAGATTGGGTATTTAACATTTTTCTTGACCTAAACCGATAAATATTGTGCTAATACAAATAATAAATTATACTCTTTGCATGTGGTGTCAAGGCAAACTGTACTGGCTTAGCCAGAGAAAGTGATTCATCTCCACATGAAACCTGATGAAGAGGCTTTGTTTATATTGTCTGACCCAACATTCGAAGTGTTTATAACAGTTTACACAAAGTAGTTATCACAGAATTGACTCAAGATGAAGCGATGTGTGCTTAAGAAGGAAAAGTTTGATTTTAAAATAGGACTGGAAGATTTGTGGTGATTTATAATTTTGTGGAACATTTTAGTAGTTGAATACTGGTTTGGTGGTTAGCCTCCTCCATCATTAGGATCTTGTAAATTTCCCAAATAAATGAAAACAAATGTTTGTAGAGCGTCAGTAGTGCAGTGGGTTAAGTGTTCACCAAAGACCAGAGTATTGCAGGTTTAACTATCTGTGAATGTATATTGCTGTCGTGTATTTTAGCATGACACCTCAGCCATATTAGCACTCCAGTCATATAATGCACATTAAAATAGATGGTGTTAAAAATAATCCAAACCACTGTTAATTACATTCACTGAGTTTATGTTTACTTTTTAGTTCTACTTCCAACTTTTTAAAAACTTCATTAAACATGGCATTATGTTTATCCAATTCAAATTCAGTTCATTATAGGAACTTCAACAAAGAGTGATTAAAGAGATTAAAAATTAGTTATATTTTAATGTTTTTGTATACAAAATGCCAGTGTGTTTCATTCATATACAGATTATCTTTGTTTGTTGGAGTTGGATTAACGCTCCAAAAACTCCGAATAGCTCTTGTGAATAAGATTAATGGTTTTAATTTGTAACATTTTGGAACAAGCTATTGGCTACCATTGTACCCTTGCTTTCCAAACAGATGTGTGTGCATTGTTGTCATAAAAGAAAAGAGATATGCAGATACGTTCAGGTTACATAAAGAAACTGCACAAATAACAATAATATGTCTAACCCGTGATAGGAAACAAAGTGCTAAACTAGAATTTTTTAATTCAGTGATGAATCCTTCATCAGCTGAGTATAACACTTGATTAGAAAAACAACCACTTGGGTCAACTTACTCAAACTTTTTTTTTTTTCCTAAAATTTAAATCTGACCATTTTTGATTGGGTTAGAAATATTTTTTTTTCTTTAATTTTTCAGAAACTTGCAAACAATCTGCTCCACGGGGATCCTTTTGCTTTGCCTGTAGTGTTTCACAGTAGAGCATTGCACACATATTATCTGTGAGGTCTCCTTCCCCACAGAGCTGACCTGTAAATTGGCACCTGCTTGTCTCCATGGAGATAGATAAGTTCACTGCAATACTGCAGAAGCAAAGCAATAACATTTCCATGGAGACAAGCAGCAAGCTATAATAAAAAAAAACATACTGGGTGTAGCGTACATCTTATGCTGTCAGTTGTTCTACCACATCAGTAACTATCTAAACATTATTCTAAGGTCAGTAGTTGGCTACGTTTTGCTACTTTAACCTCATGACAGGCCGTTCTGAGAGGGTGTTTGATCCTGCTGTCTCTCTGTCAGTGGGAGACATGTTTCTGTATTTTGACACCAAACACAGCGCTGCAGTTAAGAGCTACAGTAGTGGTAATAGTAGTAGTAGTAGTTATGGTCAGAGGGGCTTGTTCAGGGTGGGCCTATTGCAACATGCACACAGCTGTTTACTGTTTTATCCTCCATTAACGACAAACCTGGGACTTAACATTCATTATGCTCACTGAAGAGGAGAGATGGGTGATGTAAAGTGCCAGGGTCAGACATGCTTTATTAAAACTGCTGTAGGTCCTGATTTTTACTGTCTTAAAAATTTGAAAAACAGAACTAGTACATTTTAAACTGTGGTCCTAAATTTTTCCTCACTTTGTTAACTCATTCCTAGCATCCAAAATGTTTTCACTTTTTACAACTTTCAGAGGCCATCACACTACTGCTAACAACTGCTATAGGGATGAGTTTATAGGCACTTTTCAAAACTTTCAAAGGCCAGAATGGAGTTTTGTTGTCATGCAACTGCTAACAACTAGCACGCTAACAGCGCACCAGCATCATCCGTGTAACTGCCACATTTTGGTTTTCATGCGTTTTCATGTGTTATATTATTTTGATGTAGTTTTGTGAAGTGTCACTAGATGGCGCAGTAGCGCATTGTAAGGTCTGTGTACACGCGAAGCAACGTTAGTCGCGTAGAAGAAGCGATCTCAGCAGAGTGAGAAAAGTAGCGTGATTATAAGCAGATAATTAAGTTGAAGTTTGAAATACGTTTAAGAAGAAAGAAGACATCTAATTAATCCCTCTCGGTATACAGCCAACGAGGTTAGTTTTTGTCTGTTTTGTTTTCAAGAAGTAATGTCTAATGTCGTTATTTTTATTGAGTTAATTATTGTTTTGTCTATGTGTTTCTTTAGTTTTCACGTGGAATGTATTTATTTGGATTCGTGTGCAAGATGGATGTAAATAAATTCTGCAGTAGAGGAAACCACTTGTGTCTGTAGTACCTGGAGGAATTACAGTGAAAACTCGGACTGTTGATCAGCGCGAGTGGAGAGCACATGGCGCGGCAGCGGGCATGTCTGGACGTGTTCGGGACGTGCGCGGAGCGGAGCTGTGACCAAGGGACAAGCGAACCAGGACTGTGCATGGGACGTGGCAGCTCGCAGTCAAGATAAGGCCATAAGAAACTGGACTCTCACAAGTCAAGAAGGGCAGTCCAAGTAAAAAGAGCAATTATAAAGGTTGACTAATTGAACTGTTAATAAGGTAACATCTCCCTATTACGTCACAGCCACCATAAGTTTACAAGTTAAAGTAAACGCCAGCTGATTGATTTGTACATTTGATTCATATTTGTACATTTGTTTCAGTAATGTAAATACTGTAATTTATTTGAAGTTTAAGGGCTCAAAGAATATTTTTGGTTACATTTTGGTAATTTTGGAATTGAAGTAATCAACATTTAAGTTACATTCACATTAGTTTATTAAGATCAAAGAGAACCTTTATTTTACAAGTTTAGGGCTTTATTTTCAAGTAAGCACATATTAAGCACATATTAAGGGGCATTTAAGTTCTTATTTAAGCTTACACTATTTAGTGACAATTTAAGTTGACTAAACATAAAAATGACTGAGCAAAGTGAGTCCCTAGTTCAAGTTGAGGTTAGCGCAGAGCCCCATGAGCCAGAAGAAATGCAAGATACTGATCCCAGCACCAAAGAAGAAGCTGTCACTCAACCAAGGAGAAGTGAAAGAGTGAAAACACTCACAGAGAAGGGAAGAGAAATGCAGGATGAAAGAATAAAGGCACTCCAACAAAGGTTTAATTACATTTATGATAAGTGGAGAATGCATGCAAGATCATCTAAGCAACCCCTCTCACAATCAAGCCTTTGAGTGAAATCCTGCTTAACGATATTATTGGTGATGTTACAGGACTTTCTTCAGATTTACAAAAGATTTATGACGAGCTACGCAGGCTCACCCCACCTGATCAAGAGACACGCCGCAGAGTGGATCTTTGTGTGGAGATTTCAGGGTTCATTGTACATAGAGCCTCAAGTCGTTTGGATGGAGATGTGATGGAAGAGGAACAAGATTGGCCAGATACAGGCTCCCTCTTTCAGTCAACAATAATCAGTAAGTCAAACTCTTCCACTACAACAAAGAGCACTGCACACTCAAATAGCTCCTCTGTGAAGCATCAAGAAGCTGCAGCAGAAGCGGCTGCAAGCCAAGCTGTTCTCATTGTGTTACAAGAACAAGAAAAGGAACAGCAGGAGATTGAAAGACTTGAAGCAGAAGTTAGGAGAAAAGCTGCAGAGCAAGAAGCAGAGAAGAAGCAAAGAGAAGCAGATGAAGCAAAGCTTAAAGCACAACAAGAAGAAGAATATACAGCTCTGCAAAAGAACACTTGATGAAAAGAAAAGAAAGTTACAGCACTTAGAAACAATCAAAGATCTTAAAGCAGCACAAGCAAGAATGCAGGTATATGACCAAACAAGTGTAACAGGGGAGCAAAAGGTTGATGTAACAAGGTTGAACACAGTCAAGGGACAATAAGCATGTAAGCTTTCCTCTTTATGAGTAGTTTACTCCCCAAGTTGTCAACAACCAGACAAGTGACAGTTCAACAAACCTTGTTAATGTGTTAGCAAGTGCATTAAGTGCAAGCCGCATCCCTGTTCCTGAACCAGCAGTGTTTAGCGGAGATCCATTGACATACAATGACTGGAAACTTTCATTTCAAACACTCATTGACCAAAAGAACATTCCTGAAAATGAGAAAATATTTTATCTTCGGAGATATGTGAGTGGACAAGCAAAGCGTGCACTTGATGGATACTTCCTGCTGGGCACAGAATCTGCATATGATGCTGCATGGAAAGTGCTCGAAGAGAGGTACGGAAACCCATTCACTATCGCAAAGGCTTACAGAGACAAGTTACAAGCATGGCCCAAAATTACATCAAAGGAGAGTTTTGAGCTAAGAGACTTTGCTGACTTCCTGCGCAGTTGTGAAGCTGCTATGGTCCACATCAAGTCATTAGAAATCCTAAACGACTGTTACGAGAACACAGAAAGATTCTTTCCAAGTTACCAGATTGGCTGGCTGCCAGCTGGAATCGCAAGGTGATTGAAATAGAAGAACAAACTAATCAGTTTCCCACCTTTAGTCAGTTTGTTGCGTTTCTAACAAGAGAAGCCAAGATTGCTTGTAACCCCGTTACATCATTACAGTCACTAAAGCAAGCTGAGCCAGATAAAGCTGACAAGCTGAAGTTCTTAAGACAAAGACAAGTTGGTGCTAAAACATTGGCCACAAGTTCCCAAGAAAGGCCACAAGAAAAGCCACAACTAACATGTGTTTTCTGTAAGAAGCCCAAGCATACTCTACATAAGTGTAGAAGTTTTCTGGACAAAGCTGTGCCAGACAGAGTCAAGTTCATTCAGTCAGAAAAGCTATGTTTTGGTTGTCTCAAGCCTGGTCATCACTCAAAGAAGTGTACAAGCCGCAGCTCTTGTGAGAAATGCAATAAAAAGCATCCTACCTGTCTGCACGAAGATAGAGTCAAAGAAGAACAAAGACAACCACCAGATAAGCCAAACACAAGTTATGAAAGCCCAAGTACAAACAATCAAGTTGAAGAACCTCAATTGACAGCTACAGCCACGACAAACAGAGTCGTACGCCAAGAAGGTAACACACAAACAGCTGCAATTGTTCCTGTTTGGCTCTCAACTTGTACACAACCTACAAGAGAAGTCCTTGTGTATGCTCTGTTGGACTCGCAGAGTGACACAACCTTTGTACTCAGTGAAGTTGCAGATTTGCTACACAGCAACAAAGAACCTGTTAAATTGGAACTATCCACTATGTCTTCCAAGACAACAGTTGTACAGTCTCACAGACTTCAAGATCTTCAAGTTCGTGGATTTAATTCCAACAAGAGAATTACTCTTCCTCCAACATTTACGCGAGAGTTTATACCAGCCAATAAAGCTCATATTCCAACTAATGAAACAGCTAAAGCTTGGCCACATTTGGAGCACCTACAAACAGAGATCACTCCTCTGCAAGACTGTGAAGTAGGGCTGTTGGTTGGATAATTGCTCACAAGCTCTCCTCCCACGAGAAATCGTGTTGGTTGGCACAATTGCTCAACAAGTTCCTCTTCCCCTGAACTGTGTCTTCTGCAAGGGCTGTGGTTGTTGCTCTCCTCCCACGAGAAATCGTGTCAGGCAAAGAAGACGAGCCATACGCACAACGCACTGACCTGGGTTGGAGTGTTGTTGGACAAAGTAATCCCTGCTTGAACTATGGAGACGCTATCGGGATAAGTCATCGCATCATAGTAAAGAAAGTAATTCCTGAGCTCGAGCCCTCCATAAAACTGCCAACCAAAGTTCATTATGTGAATAGGACAAAGGTAAGAGATGTCACACCTTCAGACATTATCAAAACACTTGAGTCTGATTTCTCTGAAAGGACTGTTGACAACAATCCTGTATCTCAGGAAGACTTGAAGTTCCTTTCTAAGCTTAAGGACAGCATCAAACTAAATGAAAGCGGTCACTACGAAATGCCTTTACCGTTTCGTGCTGAAAGGCCCAAAGCTACCAGACAACAAGGTATGTGCAATACACCGTCTGAAGTGTTTAGAAAAGAGATTAAGGAAAGACAAAGTGTACCACACAGACTACACGAACTTCATGGAAGACATTATTTCAAGAGGTGACGCAGAAAAGGTTCCCGACGAAGAGTTAGACAACATCCCTTCATGGTATATCCCACATCACGGAGTTTATCACCCCCAGAAGCCAGGAAAAATTAGGGTGGTGTTTGATGCCTCTGCCAAGTATCAAGACACCTCTTTGAATGACCATCTGTTAACTGGTCCAGACCTAACCAACACATTGGTGGGTGTTCTTTGTCGATTCCGTAAGGGCTCCGTTGCTTTCACTTGTGATGTAGAGCGAATGTTTCATCAATTTCATGTCTCAAGAGAAGATCTGGATTACTTGAGATTTCTTTGGTGGGAGAAGGGAGATTTGGAAGCCATGCCATCTGTATATCGCATGAAGGTCCATCTTTTCGGTGCAGCATCCTCTCCAGGCTGTGCCAACTTTGGCTTGAAACACCTTGCCTCAGAGGGACGAGGTCGGTTTGAAGACAATGCTATTCATTTCATTCAGAGAAACTTTTATGTTGATGATGGCTTGGCGAGCGTTGCAACAGAAAGTGAAGCAGTTCAGCTCATCAAGGACTCAAGAGAACTGTGCTCAACAGGAAGGTTGAGGCTCCATAAGTTTGTGTGCAATAGAGAAAGTGTAATGTCAACCATTCCTGAGGAGGAGCGTGTTGTGGTGAAAGATTTTGATATGTCTCTGAGTTTGCCACGCATTGAGAGAGCTCTTGGAGTAGAGTGGTGTATTCCTTCAGATGCTTTCAAGTTTAGAGTTCAAGTGAAGACTAACTCACTCACAAGGAGAGGTGTACTGTCCACCGTAGCCTCAGTTTATGATCCCTTGGGTTTCATTGCACCGTTTGTCCTCAAAGGGAAACAGATTCTTCAGCAAATGTGCAGAGAAAAGGTTGATTGGGATCAGGAACTTCCAGATCACTTAAAACCCCAGTGGGATTCCTGGATCAAAGACCTTCCAAGTTTGGCAGACGTACAAATTGAAAGATGTTTTTCCTTCTGATTTTGGACAAGTCAAGAAATACGAATTACATCACTTCGCAGATGCCAGTATCAGTGGATATGGCATGTGTTCTTACCTGAGAGTCGTGAACAAGTCAGATCAAGTCCATTGTTGCTTAGTAATGGCGAAGTCAAGAGTTGCACCTACCAGTGTCACAACTATCCCCCGACTCGAACTCTCAGCTGCAGTCGTTGCAGTTAGAGTCAGCGATCTTCTAAGAACAGAGCTTGAAATCCCAGACATTCAAGAGTTTTTCTGGACAGACTCTACAGTTGTTCTGGCTACATCAACAACGATGCCAAAAGATTTCAAGTGTTCGTAGCCAATCGTATACAGAGAATAAAGTCAAGCACAAAACCAGAGCAATGGGCATACATTGCATCAGAGCAAAATCCTGCAGACTATGCTTCTCGAGGCTTGACAGCAGATCAACTTAAGTCCTCCAATTGGTTCAAGGGACCAACATTTATCTGGCAAAAGAACCTACCAGATAGAGATATCAAGGTGGGAGAGATAACAGACAATGATCCAGAACTTCGCAAAGTTTTGGTGTGTACTACAAATGTAAAAGAGGAGCAAACCATTCTCAGCAGATTCGAGAAGTTCTCAGAATGGTCCAGATTGATAAAGGCAGTTGCAAGCTTGAGAAGGAAAGCAAAGGAATTTAAGGGTGAGATACAAAAGACAAAAGAAAGTACGAGTTTGGAAGAGAGAGGAAGAAACAGAACTGTTTGTCATCAAACTTGTTCAACAGAAAGCTTTCTCAGAAGAGATAAAGAATCTGAAAGCAAAGAAAGTAGTTTCGAAGACCAAGAATAGTAAGTTGTACAAACTGAATCCGTTTTTGGATGAACAAGGAATCCTCAGAGTCGGCGGACGTTTGAGTCAAGCTGTGCTACACCCACATGTGAAGCATCCAGCAATACTACCCAAAGACAGTCATATTTCCACTTTACTCATTCGTCATTTTCATGAGAAAGTTCAGCATCAAGGTCGTGGAATGACAATGAATGAACTGCGTGCCAATGTCTGGTGGATTCTTGGATGCAGTCGTACCGTTTCATCTCACATCTATAAATGTGTCAAATGTAGGAAATACAGAAGGAGAACAGAAACCCAGAGTATGGGAGATTTGCCAATAGACCGGACAGAACCAACGCCACCCTTTACTTATGTGGGGATGGATTGTTTTGGACCGATTTATGTCAAGATGGACGGAAAGAAGTCAAGAGATATGGACTCATATTTACTTGTTTATGTTCACGAGCCATACATATCGAAACCGTCGATGACCTAAGTACAGATGCATTCATTAATGCTCTGCGGACATTTATTGCAATAAGAGGAAATGTTCGTCAACTGAGATGTGACAAAGGAAACAATTTTGTTGGCGCACAGAGAGAGTTCGCAAATCTCATCAAAGATATGGATCAGGAAAGAATGAAACTTATTGGATGTGAATTTCTCATGAATCCCCCGTCAGCAAGCCACATGGGCGGAGTGTGGGAAAGACAGATAAGGACCATCCGTAGCGTTCTTTCAGCTATCCTTGACCAATCAGCAAAGAGACTTGATAGTACATCCTTAAGAACGTTTTTGTACGAAGTCATGGCGATTATCAACAGCAGGCCTCTGTCTGTTGACCATTTGAATGATCCAACAGGACTGGAACCATTAACGCCTAACCACATTTTAACTATGAAGTCAACCATTGTTCAGCAGCCCCCACCAGGACAGTTCCTGAAAGAAGATCTGTACCTTCAGAAGAGATGGAGAAGGGTACAATATTTGACCAATGAATTTTGGATCCGGTGGAGGAAAGAATATTTGCTTAACTTGCAACCAAGACAGAAATGGAATGTACATAAAAGAGATGTGAAGATAAATGATGTAGTGCTTCTACAAGAAGATCTCGCACCACGCAATGAATGGAAGCTAGCCAAGGTCACAGATGTCTACCCAGGGGCAGATAGTAAAGTGAGGAAGGTTAGACTTTTGGTCAGTGAAAGCACTAGCGATAAAAATGGTAAACTTATCACTAAGACAACTTACCTTGAAAGACCTATACATAAAGTTATTGTTCTGCTAGAATCAGACTAAAGTTACAGTTGTTTGTTCACACTATGTGTCAGTTCGTTAGTAGTAAGAGAAATCCCACAGTGAGATTAGTGAGATTTGGTGGGAGTGTAACTGCCACATTTTGGTTTTCATGCGTTTTTCATGTGTTATATTATTTTGATGTAGTTTTTGTGAAGTGTCACTAGATGGCGCAGTAGCGCATTGTAAGGTCTGTGTACACGCGAAGCAACGTTAGTCGCGTAGAAGAAGCGATCTCAGCAGAGTGAGAAAAGTAGCGTGATTATAAGCAGATAATTAAGTTGAAGTTTGAAATACGTTTAAGAAGAAAGAAGACATCTAATTAATCCCTCTCGGTATACAGCCAACGAGGTTAGTTTTTGTCTGTTTTGTTTTCAAGAAGTAATGTCTAATGTCGTTATTTTTATTGAGTTAATTATTGTTTTGTCTATGTGTTTCTTTAGTTTTCACGTGGAATATTTATTTGGATTCGTGTGCAAGATGGATGTAAATAAATTCTGCAGTAGAGGAAACCACTTGTGTCTGTAGTACCTGGAGGAATTACAATCCGAGTTATTGCTCATTAAAAAAAAAACAATTTATAATTAGATCATCTGTCCTGCGGCAAACAAATATCAAACAAAGCTTAAATAGGATATGTAGGTTTTCATGTTTTCTATAATTATTAACTGGGTTTGATGGGATAGTGGCTGAGTTAAATACTTCATAATTTCAGAAAAAAAAAGTTCAGTTAAGAGGTAGTTTGAGGGGAAAAACAGTTGAAAAGTACAAAAATACATACAAGTGCCGAGTTCTAAACGGGACATTGTTATCAATGTAGAAATACAAACCATTTTTCTGACAGATTATATTTAACAAAATAGACGTGATTTTTTTATAAGTCTAATCATAACTACTGTGTAATTTAGACAAGTTTTGGTCCTTGTTAGCATTGCTATAGTTAACGGTTATGGAAGTACCTCTGTGTATGTCGTATCTGCAACCAGGGCATAGAAAAAAGAAAACTGAGTATTTTTAAAGCAAAATCTCTTAACATCCTCCTCTGATCTCCTTCAACACTACAGCTGTGAGAGGCCGCACTTACAGAACACGGATTTATCCAAGGTCTGTGGAATGTTAGTTCCTTATGTTCAGCACACGTCGCCTAATGCACCATGAACTCAGTGTATTTGTAAAAAGTACTGTAGCTAATTGTAAGTTTATACTTGTGCCAATTCACTAATAATACAAGCAAATATACAATGATTAAAAGTGTATGTTTTTGTTGCCAAATGTGTATCGTTAAAATTGCACGTCTCATAATAAACAATGCATTCAACTTACAAATAAGAGTGAGAGTAAGCAGAAAAAACAAACTGACCACATATATATGGCTTTTGTCCGTGACACTTAAGTTTTTTCAAACCCTATGTGCCAATCAACAGTGAGTTTACAATGTGGTGTGAAGGGTAACACTTCCAGAAAAACTTGTTATGGAACAAGCTGTAATCTTGAGTATAAATTACTGAGGAAATTAAAAGCAGATTTGTGGAAAATTCTGTATAAAACAGCATGTAACGCATTTTCTAATAAACCTACATTTTGCTCAGAGGATGTGTGAAGACAAGTTTTAGTTTATAGTTTGAAAATGACTGAGTGGACAAATGATTTAAAAGGTGATACAATTTCTAATAATGTTTTTTTTTTTTTTTTTAATTTGATGGGAAAAGTGCACATTAAACAGGGGGGTATTGTGGAAAATTGACCTTTTTTGGGCTTTTTAGCATCTTACAAGCTTGTTCCCTCTTCAAAAAATATGCCTGAAATAGGTTTAGATCTCATCCATGCATGTTTGAATAATTTAGTGATCTCTCCTAGGCCCTATTTGAACTTTCCTTACGGTTCCTGCATAACAATTTTCCATAAATACAGTATACAAAAACAATACACTACAATTTCACAAACCTGATGTGATGTGCAGTAATTTCATTATAATTGTGTTAGTGCTCTAAATAAAAATATAGTACCTCCCCTGTGATGAAAATATCATATATCATGCTGTGAACGTTGCTGGATTGTGATGAGCTAAATTCTATCCACTGTCCCGCATTTGGTCTCACATACACTCTCTCATTCACACACAATGATGAACACTATAATCCAGGTGTAAAGTGTCATGCCCAAAGACACAACAACAGGAACAGTTGTCGAAGCTGAGACTGAAACTAGCAACCTGTGATCTGTGTTAGTTTGTGCAAGTGGGTCAGCAACGTTTTCCACATCACAATGTCATGCAAGAGCCTATGGAGTTTGTACAGACACATGTAACTGTAAGGAAAAAAAATAAAAATACTGTAAGTTTATGACATGATCCTGACTTCAGAGTTGACTGGTAAATTTTACATTGCAGTTAATTTGTCAGTAAAATGAATGTAATAATAGTCGCTGCTGTAACATTAAGCCAAAAACTAAGGATTACAAATGTTACTCTCCGAGGTCCGCAGACATGCTGCTCTGTGTGGGAACTGTCACTGTTGTGTTAGTAATGGGCCATGCAAGGTTCAGATAGCGCTCCAACGAATGTAAATGCAATGTAGTAAAAGCTAATTAGAACTGATTTAGTATGGTATAATTCTTCTCTTAAAACACATCTGTTAAACTCCATAATGGGATGGGAATTGGCTAGAACTATTTTAGATGTAAATTGTGTTAATTTTAGAATAATTCCCACAAATGTTCTAAATTTCAATGAAAATTTTTCATATTAATATCTATCAGTGCTCCATTTGTGTATGAGAGAGGAGGGAATTTACAGTGGAAAATACAATGTTTTTTTAGACTCTCTTGCATGGGTTTTGACTCTGAAGCCTGGCAACCTTGATTTCAAGTTATTGCACTTTATGCGGTACTTTCCAATGACATATCATTTTCATGCAGCTAAAAATTTGTATTGTATATTTTAATGAAATTAATTACCCTCTATATTTGATTTGCGGTCAAATAAAATCTTTATACATATATTCTTCCATAAGTGGGTGTAACAATGCAATGTTCTTTGGCTGAATTCATTCAAACCTCTGGAGGAGAAATGAAACACATCATCACATCCAAGTGGGATGTCCAGGGATGGAGTACTGACCTTGGGGGACCTGTGCACCCCCCATCCATGGAGAACCCCCCACCCACAAAGAACATGCAAGAAATTATGATAAAGAGAGAGAAAGAGAGAGAGAAAGAGAGAGGGAGAGAGAGAGAGAGAGAGAGAGAGAGAGAGAGAGAGAGGGGGAAAACTGTAATGATATCATGGTTTGGAGCAAGGAAACCCCCTTCAGATGATGTCCAGATCCAAAATCTCTTTTTGGACTGGGGCCAGGGTACAGTGAAGCGGTCCTACATTTACACAGAGCTGCTCTATACTGGAGGACCCCCTTTTTGAACACAAATAGACCCTGTGTCCAATGTCACTGACATAATGGGCACACACATAGACGGACAGATGACTCGGAAAAGATGACAAATTCTGAGACAGCTCATCATCAATATAAAGTACGAGATAATGGAGTGACTAGAAATGCTTGAGGGAATAATGATGGTGAATATGGGAGGTTTCTAGTTTGTAAAGTTGTAAAGTTTAATTGCATTTTTGTAAATGTGGAAAGTAGATGAGATTGACAGGCAGTGTTGGTGTATTGGACAGTTGTCTTGAAGGAGTGGAAAGGCAAAGCCCGATGTACCGGGCCAATCTACAGTCATGAGCTTGAGTAATGATCGAAACGACAAGATCGTGGACACAAGCAGTCAAAATGAGTTTCTGCAGCTTGGTCACACAGACGGAGCTTAAAGTAGAATTGCTGCTCCTCCATGTCGAGATGAGCCGGCTGAGGTGGCATCAAGCATCTGTTTCGGATGCCTCCCCAATGCCTCCCTGAGGAGGTGTTCCTGGCATATTTCACCGTGAGTAGACCCAGGCCTGGCCTGGGAACATCTCGGGATATCCTGGGAAGAGCTGGAGAAAGAGTGGTGTCTGGACAGGGTAGTCCGGGTTTCTCTGCTTAAACTGCTACCTCTGCGGCTTGGCCCCGGAAAAGCGTAAGAAATTGAATGGAAAGTAACTACTCACATGACTGTAATTGAGTATGTTTTTGAGGTAATTGTACTTTTTTTAGTAGATTTAAGCATGTATTTGTATTTATAATTATAATTCCAGCCATGTAATAGTAATTAGCTACATTTTAAATCATAGAAATGACTGAATACTGAATCCCTGTTGTAACCAAGTCCCAGTTTTTCCCAAACCACCAGTTTTTTTCTATATATTTTCCCTATTGTCAAATTTTGAATATAATAGTGTGATCTATAAGTATTAGTATAGTTCATGCATACTTTTTTACTCAAATACAGTTTTGACAGTACAATACATTATTAGTCAAGTAACTGTACTTTTACTTTTCAGTGCTCAAAACCCATTTTTGAACACAGTGGTCAATAGACCCTAGAGTCACATCATCATCATCATCATCATCATCATCATCAATATTAACGTACATGATGATGGAGTGACTTACTTGAGGGAATTAGTGGCAAAATTTGAGAGGTCTCTAGTTAGCTAACATTTTTGTGGTAGTGGGAGCTTCAGTGACCTTTAGAAAGTAGGAAAACTAGAGTCAGATGACATTTCACTGTCTGATAAAAGGACAAATCGCTGATTTATGCAGAATCTGAGTCACACAACAGTAGATCAGTTGTGTTTTATTTGTGGAATACATTGTTGAGTTATTCAAAATCAAAATGCATGTTGCTTAATTTTTAAGTACAATTTTGATAGTACAATAAAACTGGAATTGAAGGGGGGACATTGCAACTGCTGGGATCCGTTCCAGCGAATCACTCCCTGGTTTTGATCGTGTGCAGAAATGAAAAAAAAAAAAAAAGTGCTGTTGAGGAAACCATGATTTTTGGAAATGTTGTTTTGCAATTCTTAAAATGACTGAAGAATGTTTTCTTGAAAGCACAGCCAAGCAATCACAATGTAATGAGGTAAAGTTTGGCATATGCGCTGAAACACTACCAATGAGCCACTTGGCAATTATGTTTTTCATGCAGGTACAGCAATACAGATCGGATCTGTGGAAAGGCGTCACAGAAGGAATGCATGTTTTTCAAGTCATTTTTAGCTATAAAGATAACAGAATAAATGCAAAATATATAGGTTCATGGCATACAGTGGGGGAACATTCGAAACAAAGCCATAATCTCTATGGAGATAAACAGGAAGAAAAGTTACACAGTGCACCTTTAAATAAAATCTATGTGGTATAAATACAACATGACACTAGTAGAAAATAGCTGAGTACTCCCAGCTGAAGTATACAGTTTCAAGTATTACAGTATTGTTGGGGGGCATCCTGGAGCTTTGCGTGTTTCCACAACAGTGAAGTGTGTTATGGGCCAGTCTGAGCTGTCCGTCTGACACAGGGAGGACAGCTATAACTCACTGGCAACAAGTCTCATTTCTCAGTTTGAGCTGGAAATAAAGACAAGCAATTTTTTCCTTTTTTGGTTTAACTGTTCAAGCCAATTTATGTTTCTCACTGACAGGAAAAAGTGAGAGGAGATCAGATATGACAAAATGGGTTATTTTTAAACATACTGCATGTTACTGAATTCAAATACAACTGTGTACAACCAATGTACAACCATATGTCAACAACACAAATATAAGCAACTGATGTCAATTAAAATGGGATTTTCAAGTGCACAGCTTGCATTATTAAAATATAGCTTATTTGCTGGAGTAGTTTAGATTTCTGCCCTACAACCAGAAAGTCCCAAGTTGGATTAGGTGGAGCTTTTCTGTATTGTGTTTTTAGTAATAATTATAATGCCTTTATGTAATGTCTTTCACATTTGTCTGATTGTAAGAGTGAATAATTTGTGCTGTGTTGCTGTTGCCTGAAAAAGTCACTGTGGTCTAGCTCCACTGACTTACATATCCATTTATTTAAGTATTATAGACCACTGCACACCTTAAAAAATGAGTGGTACAAAGCCATTTTAAACTTTCATATTTATGTTTTGCCACTTAAATATATTACTTCTCTGTCAATTAGATTTCACTGTGGGGGTCCCAAGTTGGTTGCCTTGGTTATTTTGCATTTGATCAACTGTGGAGATGCATTTACAATCATAATCACCACAGTAATTACAGACCATATTGATTTTTCTTTCTGCACAGGAGATTTGACGGCAGCTACTTAATAGTTTGAATGCTTGTCCACTAACTTCAAGACTGGCACTTCAAATCCCCTTCAGACTAGAGCACACTGTGATTGGGCAAGACACTTCACCCACCTTGAACGGTTGGTGGATTCTGTCAGTCTATCACAGGCTTGAGAAAGTTGTCCATCTTGTGAAGTACAACACAAATGGCCTCTGCAGAGTTGAGATCATGTTGGTAGAATAATACATCATATACATTTCTTATGCGTCTCATGTATATCCATTAGAAGTCACCTCCTGGTCAAAACTACAGAGGCCCCATCCAGTCTACAGCTGTTGTGGACCAGATGTGAACCAAGCGTGCTGATCCTGGGAGAGGCCTGTAAAGTAACCCATACGTTCACTCTCCCTCTTTTGCTCCCTTGTTCTCTTTTGTCTCTTTTTTCTCTTTCTGTTTTTCTCTTTTGAAATGAATGAAATGCACTGGCAAAATATTTTGATGGGCATAATAAAGGCCTGTTAACAATCAAAAATCTCTGTATTTCTCTCTCTCTTTCTCTCACTCTCTCGTTCTTAGCCTTAGAGCGTCTGCATCATTTTCAGACCTCTGTTTGTTTTTTTGTTTTTTCAAATAGCATATAAATACAGTACAGCTTGTACAGCCTAACACAAGGTATGAATGACATGTAGGCTAATTGCAAAATGTTTTGGATAGACACAATAAAGGTCTGTGAAAAATCAAAATCACTCTATTTGTCTTTCTCTTTCAATTTGTTTCTTTCCAATTCTCTCACTCTTTTTCCCCATCTCTTTTTCTCTCCCTTCTTTTCTTTCTCTCATTCTCTCTCTTCCGCAGTTTTTTTCATTATTTTTATCTCTTTCTTGTTTTTATCTCATTCTCTGTATCTCCCTCTCTCTTTCTACTGTCTCTTTCCTCTCTACTTCATCTTACCAAACACGTTCAAATGCATGGTCTTACTTGGTATTCAGCCTGTAGTCATAACTCACAGTGCTGGAGCTTAGGTCATCCGTGAGAGTCCATTTGAACAGGGCTGTGGATATGGGAGCCCTATGGTTTAACAGGTGGCCCAGGAATGTACAGATCTATACATCTTTCTTCTCTTGTACCTTTGCTTGGGATCAGATCCAGGCGGCTACAGGATTATTGTCTGTTTTCACTTACGTTTGATGATGTGCAATGTCCAAATCCATGTATCTGAACTGTAATTTTTCCTCCAAAGTCTTTGAAATACATATACTGACATAACTGGCTGTACAGGAGCTGTCCCTTGTCATCCCATAGTTTATATTAGTTGTAAGAAATGGGAATTAGATTGCCCGGTAAATTCAGATTGATATCGCTCTGTATTTTTATACAGATACAGATACATACTTCAACCCTGATTCAGACAGTACTGTAGAGTCAGATTTGTTTATTTCAGATATGCATGTGAAACAAAGGAGCTCACTGGTCATCTGTCATTTAGGACAAAGTTATCTTTCCCTCATCTCTGCAGAGTTCAGTGCTTTGCTCATTGATTCCACATCAATGTTTTTCATCTCTCTGGTCCTTTTTCCCTTGTGAGACGTCATATATGTTTTGATAAAGATGAACTATACATGTCCCTAATCCACCTGTCAATCACACCCATTTGAACAAAACAATCACCTGACTCGTATCTTCATAAAGTATTGGAGAAGTGTGTATTCGGGGTCTCAGGCATTAGATGCTTTTTCATGATTTTTAAACAAAGAAAAATAAGGGTATGCTATTGTTTAAGCAAACACTAGACTAGAGAAAATGCAGCTGTCTTGCCCAAGAACACAATGGCAGTATGCATTGTCAATAGTAGGTATCAAACCACCTACAAAACACAAACCATTTTTAAAAGCCAAAAGTAAAATCTGTCAACTGGACAAAAGTTGTAGGAGTGAAGCACTGCTCATTCAAGCCGCTGCTCCTCCAAGCCTCTGCTTATCCATACGCTTTTTCAGTTCTGGTCAGATTACTGGTGGACACTGCCTTATATCTATCTAACTACACTGAGACTGAAAACAGCTATTGTTAACAGCTTGGCTAGGTATAGGCTAGGTCTATTGAGCTACACTAAGCACTGTGCCTGAGTCATACTCTTTTGCGAGAGCTCCTCGGGACCCTAGTCCGCCGTACATCTCCACTAGACACTAACCACTCCTTTGAAGATAGTGAGGTACAGATCTTAGCCAGAGAAAAGAAATGGTTTGAGAGGGAAGTTAAAGAAGCAATTTTTGTTAGGACAAACAATCCTTC
This sequence comes from Periophthalmus modestus, assembly GCA_019594935.1. NCBI lineage: Eukaryota > Metazoa > Chordata > Actinopteri > Gobiiformes > Gobiidae > Periophthalmus > Periophthalmus modestus. The sequence continues at coordinate 13,613,628 of JAIEZT010000012.1, read as the reverse complement.
CCTGAACAGGAATGGGGGGGGGCTCAGACATTAACTTTCCCCCCATCTACAGCTCCATCCTCAGACCCAAAGCAAATAAAGGAAACAAAGAAAATATAGAGATAGCCATGGTAATTTGTGTGAAAACACCAATTAAGAGCTGAATGAATATGCTAAGTATGACTCAGCGCACACTTAGTGTAGCTCAATAGACCAAGCCTGCATAAACTGTTAACAATAACTGTTTTCAGTCTCAGTGTAATTAACTCCTCCCTTCAGATAGATATAAGGCAGTGTCCACCAGCAATCTGACCAGAACTGAAGAAGCGGCTCGGGTGAGCAGCGAAATGTCTTCACTCCTACAACTTTTTGTCCAGTTGACAGATTTTACTTTTGGCTTTTACTATGGAACAAACCTGGACGACTGAAAGATTACACAGACACAAACCATTTTTATGATTGATTAGTCTTTGTTTCGATAGTAGTCTTTGTTTTGATTACTTAAAACCAATCAGACAAATTGGGCTCTGTCAATCCAAGAAAAACGCTGTGGCTGCTATAGGACTGATTTCATAAATATGATTTTACAGGTGAAGATCTGGCAAGCCAAGATACAAAGCCAATTCAGTGCATTCAAGCCAGACACGCACGGGCCAAAGTTGGGCTCAATCTGCAGTGTTGAGTCTAACTTATCCAGACATTTCAAAAATCATGCCTACTTTTTTTTTCTCTACAATTTACCATTTTAACATGTTAGCCAATAGTGGTTCAATCAAGGCTAAATGTAAATGAGATATGAGCCATAGGGTTACAAAAACTACAACCTTTTTTTTTTTTTTTTTTTAAATGACGTAAGATTTAGATTTAAAATTTCATAAACATTACCAATTGGTGTCCCCAGATAGCAAAATCCAGCTTATCTTTTACTGATAACAAGTGCAATGCTGAGTTATTCTTAATTACTAAAACAGTGAACATGATGGCCAAGTCATTTGTGTTATATTTTCTCAAGATGATTATCCAATCAGAAAGCAGAATGAGTTTCACATGATTCTCTCATTTTGGTTTCCAGTTTCAATGCTGAAATGCAGTTGGTTTAAACCTAAAAAGAATCCAAGTCTGTGGAGTACTGCAGAACATTTAAGGCAAAGCAATAACATCTTCATGGAAACATATAGGAGGTGGACTCTCCTTCGAAAAAGTTACATAGAGCAACTTTAAACTCTCTCATTTGTCTTTATCTGTTGACGTCTTGGATGAATACCGTTTCTCTCTCTTTCCTTGTTCTCATGTCCTCGGCCGATCTCCGCAGTGGGACCTCCAATCTCCAGGGGGCAGTAACATGGTTTCACACTGTACATTAGTTTAACCAAAAGCACAAGTTGGTGACATTTGGAACAGATTTGGTTAAGGCTGTTTGTGTTTAGTGCATTAGAAACATAGGGTTTTTAACACAAACCAGGTGTGCGTGGTGTGCACAAGCCCATGGGGACTGGGTCATGTGACCTCTCAGCACTCTGGTCGCTTACTTCCTGCTCCGTGTCATTACCCGCTCTAACTATGGCAGTCAAAGGCTCCAGAACAAATGCTTTGAACGGGAGTGAGTTCTGAAAGATTGGATTTCCTTGTGGTTTTAAGGCCATGAATCTTCAGCTCATGTTGGAAACAAAGTGAGTCCACAGTGGAACTGAACAGCACCCTAGAGAAATTATGTTTGCAATGGTATTCCAAAAAAAAAAAAAAAAGAAAAAAAAAAAAATTCTAAAAAAGAAATGTGTTTCCCACCCACTCTGTAGTATATTATATTGCTTCATAAATGTGTTGGGAAGTACCATAACTTTGGTCATTTACTGTATGCGTGATGTTGCTATGTGGAATCGTTTAGACATAAAACAAATTTGAATTGTTTCAGATGTAGTTTAACAAACATGAAAAATAATAAAACAAAATGCATTATCAGCGGAATAAGTTAAAGCTGGGGTACCTGACGTAATGTGAATTTAAATTTTTCCTCAGTATATTGCAGCAGTTTGTGCCAAAATCAGAGCGGCGCATTCTGCTGCATCTAATTATACAACATCTATCAGTTACAAAGTGCGAGGAAAGACTCTGATCCGTCTTTAAAATAGTCTTGCACAAAGTATTTTGGGATGCAGTGTGTTGGTTGTACACTGGCAGTCCATCTTGTTCTCTTCTGAAAAAGCCTTTCAGATGTGCCAAAGCGATTGTAAGAGCTATGTAACATTTTAATTACCTCCTCCTGCCTTTCACTCCAGCTTCAGCTAAAAAGCAAAATGTATGGCTGTGGTTTGAGATCATTTGATGTGGGACAGATGTTTGTCTCCATATTTTCTGGCAAACATGTACTGTACGATGGGTAAGACACACTCATCTTGCATGTGATTGCAATTGCAAAGAGACAGCCATGTCTCAGTCAGTCTGCCGCAGGGCAGATGTGCAGTCATTTACCGTGATTAAGTGTAACTGACATGTTTCTACTGACCCTTGCCATAGTCTTTGACAAGCGTTTAATGAAGTTATACAGACTTAAAGTATCAAACATAGCTTAGACCTATACTGTGCCAGACAAAGACAAATAGCAGTGTTCAGTTTAATAGTTTAGATTTTCTTCTGTAAACATATGTTCCTGCATGATTGATTTTGGCTTGTACATGAAAGCTTAAACCACCCATCCAACACAAATGCAAATGACTTCATACATTACACCAAACAGAAAGAGTCTACACGTTCCTAGTATCTGGTACCAGCCTCCCTCTGCCCATTAACTATCTGCCCTGTGTAATCCCCACACATGGTTCACATTATGCACTCTTTACAGCCTGGACTACAGTTCCTTTGGCACTAGACATACAGCCGTGTCTAAGTGTTTATTCACCAGTGCCATGTTCCAGTGGTGGCGGCCATTTTTCCCCACCAAATGACCCGAGGAGAAGGAGGAAACGCATCATGGGTCAAGTGTAAACCTCTCACGCTCAGGGTGTGAACAGTCAAAGAAGTTAGTCCACTGTCAAAACTAGAAACATAAGGCTCTGAAGTGTTTGGGTGGAGCAGGTAAGTCCCGAATAAAGCTGAAAACGATGTAATTAATCAAAACTTTGTGTAAATTTGTGTTCCTCCAGTACATATACATTAAGCAACTCTTAGGGTCAAAATGAGACCACTGTGCTGTGCATAATTAATGATGTGATTTGGTGTCTGCGAACCAGGAAGTAAGGCTGGTGTGCTGTTAGCATGATAGTTGTTGTTAAGGACAAAAACTCCAAATTATTTAAAACTAACTTTTCATGTTTGTAAGATAGTAAAAATCAGGTAATTATGGCAGATGCTCTCCCTGCTTCATCTTACAAGTTTGGCATCAGTTACAGTTAGCGTACACTGGATTGTGATTGCTGGGTTAACACTGAGCCTCATTAATGAATGTTTTCTTAAAATGTTCGTAACTTACACTTTAAGATGATACTAAGAGAACTCTGCACCAGATTCACAATGTGTTCTTGAGCAGCCAAATTACTTCTTAAATGAGAGCTGTGCCTAATTCCCCACAACGTCCACCTACAAATAACACCACACTAATTTTATTTACATAAAAATGAATATGCATTTAGTCAGAAACACCCTCTAAACTTCCATGTATGGCCAGTATGGGCTTGGTATTTTTGCATCTGAAAGTGCAAGGGAGATAGTGAAAGAGGAAGTCAGGGGGAGCGTGTCTACTGCATGGATCTACAAGAACTTTCCCCCTCCGTCCATATGTGAGATCAACTAGTGAATTCTCCCATAGAGCAGAATGGATTTTTGGGAATTCAAACTACCTGTGTTTGGCTGACAGGGTATCCACAGCTTTTAAGGAGGTCAGATTTAATGGGGATTCTTCTGTATTTTTTCAACATGGACGTTAAAATAAAAAAAAAAACCCTTCTGATTATACTTCCACAGTCTACCGACTCGCACTGTTTTACAGCTTCAGTGGTGATTAAAATGTCGAAACACACACAAGCACACTCAGTATGGTGTATTTAAGTCACCAACTTATTGAAATAAGTGAGAACTTTGTGAGTCGCAAACCCTCGATAAATACTGAGGGAGAGGGGTGGGGTGATTGTGGAGTGAGCTCTGGCCATGGGGGGTGATTGGGATGCAAAGGGGTTGAGTCCAGCATGGTGACCAAGCACAGGACTATGGAGAGCACTGAGGCTGGTACAGGCTGAGACTGTCACTGCAGCCTGTAAAGTCTGTTAGACTAAACAGACCATATAGATAGTAATGTTTTATGGAAAATAATTTATGAAAATATGTAACTTACAATCATGGAAGAATTATAATTTTTTTTGTTGCATTATCAGAGTAATAATATTCTAAAACAGTAGAGTTGTTCTTATGAGTGCTCCTGACGGTCCATGTCCAGTATAGTTTTCTGGATCTGGGTCAGTGCACATTTCCATTCTTTGATTGGTTACTCATAGGGTCAGTACAAGGAACAACATCTAGAAATCCTAAAGAGATAAATTATGTTTGACTTTAGGTTTGGAAAGCCCATATTCTATTGTCTTTTTAAATTATGAATTCATGAGTAACCTGCGTTTTGAAAGCCTGTCGGAGTGCCACTTTTGCAATGCCAAAAATGACTATATTTGGTTTGCTTGATATAGCTGAAAATGTCAGAAATGTGCAAGAAAAAAAGACCTTAGAGAGATATGAGGAGAAAGCTGCCAAAACTACATAATGTCTCTGTTGAGTTGTCTGTATTGTATTGCTCTTTGGTTAGCATAAGATTTAGTGTTTACACAATGCATAACGGTGTGTCAGTTATCATAACAAAAATACAATACAACTGACATAATGCTTTTGGGAATACAGTCCCCCCAATCCTCATTTCAGGACTGACAGCAAAACACATTGGTCAAGACTTGATATGTGAAATATTTTTGCTGTGTTTTAAAAAATGTGAAATTCATGCAAGGCTTCTGTAAAATTATTTGTCAAATATGAGATTAATTATGAAATAGTTGATCAAAACCAAGAACTGGCAAGGAGGTTGGACATAGTTTCAGTTTGCCATACATTATACATAGTTAAAGTAACATGATAAAAATATTGAACAGAATGAAATTAAACAAATACATAATAAAATGGAAAAACAGAATAGTTTAAATGTTAAAAATAAGAGGACCATTTTGTAAAGTGCAATAATTTGTCAAAAATACCATCTTTATTCATTTACAATCAATTTGTTAACAAGATAATAACAGGCTTTACAGTTTACATATTACTACAAGATTGCATAACTCAATATAATATAGTTTTTCATTTAACTACTTCAGTTTATAAGAACATATACTATTAATGCTGTATATGTATCTATTATTTAAAGAGGCACTATGTAACACTTTTTAACTCCATGGAGATGTCATGGTTTTGCCGTGAATGTTAAACAGCATGAGACATTACCAGGCCAAGTTCAGGATCTGCGGAAAGCCAATCTCACTCAGAATAAGAATGTTTTGGCAGTAAAAACATTTATACTGGAATGAATGCAAAATTAAAAGTTAAATTCTATATTATGGAAATTTCCAGGGAAAAAAATAACATAGATAGTGCACCTAAATAAAATTAAACATTTAAAGGGAATCTGAACAGCACCCCATTCTTCACATGACCGCCAGATTCATCAGTCTACCATTCTACTACTACTCTCTGTTAATGGTAAAACATCCCCACATTCAACCTTTGGGACAGACACAAACTAAAGACTGTAACTATGACGATGGACAAGCCCGGGACGTGAGCGCAGGCCCTTGCCAACCACAAACAAACCGAAAACCTCTGCTCATAGCAACAGGAGCAATGTCACAGTGAGATTTGGGTGTGGAGACACATTTAGAGAAAACATTACAAAATGGGACATGGTTCAGCTTTGCACTATTGGCCTCCTGTGGGACTCCTGCTAGGCCGAAACATGAGGACCTGAATGAAAACAGGTAGGTAATAGCTGGGGTTGCACAATGTTCTATGAAGGTATATTTTTGTACAACTATAGAAACACATTGTGAAGTCATGTTACAGAGACGCACGACGGTGCTCATATTTGTCCTAGTTTGATAGTCCTGGTTTTACTCCGGTTTAGTTCTAATGCAGGCTCAGTTTGGTCCTGATATAATCCTGGATTAGACAATTTCAATTCTAGTCTAGTGTTTATTTTTTATGTGTGTGCAAGTGTGAATGCTACAGTCACACTGTTTGCAGTGTGACTGTAGCATCTGGTTTGTCTAAATAAACATATTTCAATTATTTTATTTTATTTTATTTTATTCATTTTATTTCAGAGAACACACATTATGCAGTAATTGAGTTTTTCAAGCTTTTAACCATGTTATATTGTTGTCCCCTCCTCAAATACGTACCTGGAGTTGCGTTGTGATTCCTTCATGGTTCTTTAATTAATCCATTAATCCCAAGTTGTCTACTCTCAGCAGTCTGTTTCCATTTTGCCCAAATTATTGTGTCACAGGTAAAAATCTGTACTTCTCAGGCAAGAAAACCATCACCGGCCTTTTTTTGCAGTAAAAATTGTGTCACAATAAATGCATGGCTCTATTAGCTCTAATAGCTAAATTTGTATATTAAGGAATTGTTAATTCCTGTTGCTGACAGCAGAGGGAGCTCCAATACTTAAATATTTCTTTGGAACTGGAGTTGTAGTTTATAATGTCTGTTAAAAAAGTACGCAAGCTACAAGAATGCATAATATGCATTCTTTAAACCTTTAGTATAGGTTCTAGGCCTGGTTTAATCCATTTGTATTAGAACACAATTAATACTGAATACAAGCACATTTTAAAATTTATCATTTTCACTATATTAATCATAGTAAGAGCATGTTGCACATTATTCTCCCACCATGCATTCTTAGTACAACCTCTCCACAGCACTTAACAGTTGTGGGTCTTGTTGAAAGACCCTGTAACGAAGGGTAACCAAAATGGCACACATGTTTTGTGTTAGCAGCCCGATGATAACCTTTTGCTTGTCCATAACTGAAGTGACGAATGGCTTCCAGAGGGGACTGCAGCGGCCGGCCCTCTGTTGTGCTTTAAGAAGTGTCGGACAGTTAAAACAGGGTAGTAAAAGGGGAGCGGGCCGTGTGAACCAAAGTCTCGAGACAGTATATAAACTCAAAGCCATAGCTCCTGGTATTGTCCCATAGATAAATCTGTCTGGCGTAGAGTGAAGAAAGGCTGCATGTGTGAAGGAGGCCCATGGCTGATCCTCTGCATGATTAAAGACAAGATATTTGCTGATGGGTAAAAACACACACACATGTCTATCCCTTGGCAAAAGATTAAAATACCATTATTTATTACTGATGACTGGTGCATTGTGTAACTTTTCTAGGTAGAGGGGCCATCACTTGCTTGTCTTCCTGGAGATGTTATTGCTTTGCTTTCTGTTCCATATGGCATCAAAGAAACTGTATGTAGTCTGGACCCTTACTGTTTTTAAAAAGGTACTACAATCACACCTGACCTGGGTTGCCAGTGCCTTATTCTGCATATAGAGGACACAAATAAGTTTTTCTCATTCTAAGTATATGGGCAGGCCATGCTTTATGTAAAAACTCAGAACCTCCAGAATTCACTCACTGAGCTGCAGAGGCTGCACTAGCACTGATTCATGGTTGGCTGCAGGTGTGTAGGTTTCTTATTTTATTCATTTGTAATGAACATTCAGAAATGTAAATATGTAAAAATTATAGCCAACACAGTAAAAGCCAAAAGCAAAATCTGTCAACTGCACAAAAAGTTGTTGGAGGGAAGACGTTTCGCTGCTCATCCAAGCTGCTTCTTCACTTCTGGTCAAATTGTTGGTGGACACTGCTTTAGCCATTGTTTACAGTTTCTGTATAATTACCATATACATTCCATTCTTAATGTATATGCTAATTATCACTCACAGTGCACGCTTAGTGTAGCTCAATAGACCTAGCCTACATACAAAAACCGTAAACAATGACTGTTTCCAGTTTCAATATACTTAGCTCCTCCCTTCAGACAGATATAAGGAAGGGTCCACCAGCAATTTGACTAGAACTGAAGAAGCGACTTGGATGAGCAGCGAAACGTCTTTGCTCCAATGACTTTTTTGTCCAGTTGACAGATTTTACTATTGGCTTTTACTATGGAACAAACCTGGGCGACTGCGGGATTACATAGATAAAGCCAACATGGCTAATGTTCATCCTCAGTCCTGTGGAAGATGTCAAACACCCTACAGGACAGTGAAAAGAACTACAATTGCACAAGGAAATGTAACACACCAGCACACTCACTATACATAAAACACACTCACTATATATACAATACACTGACTATGCATACAACACACTCACTATACATACAAGTATAAACCCACAGGATTTCTGCAATGAAACTGGCAACCCTAATGAGAGTCGTGATGCTCGTTCTGCTTTCTGATAAATGGGACATCATGGCTAATTTTTTTGAAGAAGCCTTTCAAGGGATGGACTCAAATCAATGTACATAGCTCTTTTAGTAACTATTACTTATTACTTACTGCAAACCCTTTCCCTAAGATTTGTAGTTGTTATTATAGTTTATTTCTAAGGAAAGTGAAGGCAATAACAGAGTTACCAATAATACAGAAATGCTAAACCAGTTCTCATTATATTCTAAACTTTATCTTATTTTTAATGAGCTCCTTTCACTGTTAGATTAGCACAAGCCAAATCTTTCCTCTGTCACTGTATTTTTCCCAGCCATTTTCGCAAAAGTCACCCCAGTTCATTTGACTTATTTTTTCTTTGCAAAAAATACATTTCTCATGAAGCTGTGGTCCTCCTAATCGTTATGACCGCAGTGCCAAAACAACAGCCAGTTTGAGGTTACCCTGTTTTTATATGACACTTATTGGCGTCAAAAACTGCAGGAATTTACAGAGTCGTTAAATGTGGGAACAACATAATGGCTAAATTAACAATAGTGATGAGTCATTGGATGTTTGATTGACACTGTGAACTCTGGTGTAAATAATGGTTTGAATTCATAACACACAATATTTCCAATTAAATGAGTGTATAATTTAGACTTCATTACAAAATCTTTGGGGTGATAGTTTTTGTTTGTTTTGCTTTGAGTATATTAATGTCTGACACTGGCTTGGGTTTATAGGGGTGAAAAAAAAAAGTTATTTTACATTTTGTTCATTATAAACTGCAATATGTATCTACCATAGCAGATTAATTTATGTGTTTTTATTTTTGCAAAGTGGCAGAGTCTCTATAGAGCGCTACGGAAATTTTCTAAGCACTCAAGCCTCAAATACAGGGCAATACAAGATTACTCAAACATGCCTAAAACAACTGCAATACAAGTTAGAGTAAGCTAAGGATGAGAGAGAAGAATTATGTACTGTTTAGAGTCAAATCTGTTTAAAATTATTGCCGTACATCTAAAATAGTGTGGTTCCCGTTGCCTCAGAGAGTAAAATTGAATCATTTGAAGACTAAGCATTTACTAGTAACTATCCTGTGCTTTTTTTCAGTGCATTGTGCAAAAATGAATAACCGGAGCAAAGAGCAGACTGCTGTCATTTTCAGACCCTCCAGCAGGGGTCACAAGTCCAGGCCCTTCAACAGGACACCTTCACAAAGACGTGAAGAAATGAGGTCTATAACTGGATGCTATGGTCCCAACCTGCAAGGTGAATAGATTTAATAACATACACGTTTTACCCAGTTAATTTAATTTATCTTTATTTATGCAGGGAGAGCCCCACGAGAGTATCACACTTTCTTTTTCATGAGCGCTTGGTTAAAATACAATATAATACAAACAAAAGCAAATAACTATATTGGTCCACATTAAAAACAGGTGCAGGTGTGCTTATAAATGTTTATCAAATGTTAAAGTGCATGTCCTTGCACCAATGTATTCCAGTTTTGCATGGGATGCAAATGTATTCCATTTATGGGATGCAAAAAAAGCTTTTTTTTTTTTTTCATTTCTGTTTTAGTGTGACCAGTTTTTAGAGATATACAATCATGTGATCTTGTATTAAAAGTTCTTCATATCAAAGTACAACAACTAAGTGATATGTTCAGACAGTCTATCAAGCAAGTCTCTTACAAATGCATTCTCTTCTGACAGAAAGTAATGGCCAACCTACTTTTTCATAGAGTTTACAGTGATGGGCTTTAATTTCATCACCTGTTATGACTTTGAAGGCTACATGTCAACTACTTTGAGGACAATATAGTTTGACACTAGGACAAATAGTGGGTACAATTATACGGCCAGTGAATCAGATAACTAGAATAATCAGATAACCCTATAATTAGATCTGCTTTGTGCTGTCTGTTTACATGGACAAAAGACATATGCCAGTTATTTAATGGATTTTTAGAGCAACTGTTGTAGTTTGAAGACAATGTATAATGAATTTTAAAATAACTTTAAGTCTTTAACATTTTATCATTTATTAGTCATTTTCGCCAAATTTTCCTTTACAAAACCTGCACTGCTGTGAATAATCAGAAGCATTTGTTTGAGAATTTAGTCACGCAAAATGTCAGTACAAAGAACGTGTATACATTACATAGCAGAAAAGAAATATATTGGATTGAAATAAATCAGATTACTCACATCAGATGTAAATGTTTACTCCAGAAATCAGATCATCATTAGAGTTTCGGTGTGGATGTAATTATTCTATCTCCATCCAGCATTTGATTATAGTCCACCTATAATCTACGACTACATCCACATATGGAGCTCAGCAGTCCCACCCACCTCTTGATGGGGTCTAATCAACTGTGGTAACTATGTGGTAACTATGGCTGGAAGACACAGAACATTATTTACAAAACGTTGTAACCTGTAAGGATATAAATACATTTTAGTTTTAAATTAAATTCATTCCCTCATACTGGGTTAGACTTTGTCATCCCTTCAAAGGTGCATTTTTAGATTATTACTCAAATTACTCAAACATGCATGGGTGACATATAAAACCTCTTCAGGCAGGTTTCTGAATGAGGTAACATTATAACATGGTAGAAAGTTCCAAAAAGTCTAGCTCCATGGCAAATTTGGACTTTTCTTTATAGCAAATAACACTCTTCAAATAGCGTATGACTGATACAATAAATCTCCTTTTCAGTGCAGGGCTTTTGTTGTCCTCTTGTGCACCGACCAGGCAGCAGACAGCCCTCACCTCAAGGACCTGCTCCCCAGCCCCCACCCGAACAGAACCAACCAAACACCACCAGTCTGCTTCTTCTGACAACCCTCAGGGGCCGACAGGAATCCCGAGTCCTCCCTGCTTTGAGATCAAAAACAGGGACCAAATCTGGACTTTCTAAGATATCTTCTACCCCATGTGTCTCCAATATCTCCCCAACAGGTGCAAATTTTATACTCCATGCTCCTATGTGAACTCTGGGTGGAGAATTTTAGCTAAGTTCCCTTATTTCTGCCTACTATAGACCGCACGCTCCCTCCCATGCGATTACAGATGTAGCCATAACCGAAACCAGACACATTTCTCAAGACCACATGTGCTTATTTGCGCTGACTCGGACAAATAATCAAATTTTATTGTCAATTGACATGAAAGCCGCTCCACTGTGCATTCTTTCTGTATGATTTGGATTGAACGCAGCGTCTGTTATTGCTACAGTTTGGGTAATTGTGTCGTGGTTGGCCTTTTTAGTGATTGTGGTTCGCATGTGGTTACTCTACAAAGATTTATACGCTGTCCAAAAGCTACAGTCATGTTTGCATTACCAGTTTGCTGTGAATGACATCTACGTACTTTTGCAGAAATGGCTCCCATGGATCCACGCAAAGATCAAGTTCAATTTGGGTTAAAGCTGCACTTGTACCTGCCTTCATCCAAATGTGAAGAAGATGAGGAGGAAGACTCACGACATTAGCTGAGACTTTAAAGGTGCAGTGCATAATTATATGCTATTGTCTTGGCTAGAATGTTTCATAGGTTGGCATTAAACATATACATGCAGACAAGCAAGTGATGTCACCAAACCAAATTACAGGTCAGATCTGTGAAGGAGTGACCTCACTCACAGTCAAGGTGTTTTAGAGCAACACCTATAAGGAAAGACATGAATGATGGACAATATATACATTTTTAATCCCCTAATTTCCTATGGAACATTCCAGGTAAATCAATGACATATCCATGGAGATAATAAGATAACCACACACCCCTTTCACATTAGGGGATATGGGTGAAGTGCCTTGCTTAAGGACACAATGGTAACCTTGTCAAGTGAGAATTGATCTCCTAACCGTTGGGTCAGTGGATGAGTGCTCTAATGACACCACTGTATTATACTTGGATAGAACATTAACCACAGACTAATAGACTATACTGTCTATTGTAATTATGGTCTAGGGACTAAGCCATTAGACCTTTTGAGGTCACAAACAAAATCTTTATCTCTCCAAGTACTTCATATAGCAAGTCCAAAAGATTACAAAAAGTACTAAATCCACGTCATATTCAGAGCCAGCTGAGTCTCCTGTCCCTGAACTGCTCTCATGTCACATTTGCAGCTTTCACCCAAAAAAGTCAACATGCAACCGATCCAAAACCATGTCCCAGCTGTGAAGTCCCATAAAGGGTGTGGAGGCACAAACTATTTTCTCAACCAATTACAGAGAACTAGGGTGCCCTGTGGTAAAACTGGATTGTTGTGTTCATAGAGTAGGATGAAGTTTCTGTAGAGCTCTGTAAGATATCACTCCAGAGCAGAGAAACAGGAATAACAAGGTCTCCAATTGCCAAAGAAGTTAGCTGACAGATGATAATGTTCAGAACGTGCTCTGACGTAATGAGAATGATCAATGTACTTTTGCACACAACAACTGCGCTAACTATTCAGAAACAAAACATCTGACGTATTACATTCCTTGCATGTAGAGTTAAGTGATTGAAAACATAATTTATGCTTCTCTACTGTATTTGTTATGTTGTATGTGTTATATTTTTATGGTTCATCTTTACTGCCAATTGTTATGCTTATTATAGAGTTTGTTTCTTTGAATATCATATGAATGAGGTTTATACTGGCTATTATTCCAGTCTCAAAGTCGTGAGTTAAATTCCTGCCTCTGGAAATTTGCAGAAGGTCTCTAGCCGCTGTTCATCTCTTTTCATCCCAACTAGTCTACTCCTGTTATGTCCAATAAGGCCAGCAAACCCACAAGGTTGGCGGTCTAATCCCCGCTTTTGCACTCTTCTGTTGTGTCACACAAGCGACCTTACATGTGGACAAAAGTAGTGTGCGAGTGATTGGTGATGGCAGTCACTGCAGGTTCAGATATCCAGGCTGATATTCTTTGAATGTCTCTTCTCTCTCTTCACCTCTTTTAATGATTATGCCTGTTCTATCCAATGAAATACAAGTCCTTATTTTAGTGTTTATGCACAGCTATTTTTTGTGTCCTTCCTTACCTGATTTTCAGTGCCTGTTCTTGTCAGATATTGAAAGCTACTTTTAAATTTGTCATAATGCATGACTGCATGTAAAAAAGTGAAATTTATGAGAACACAAAAAAGACTTTTGTATAATAGCATGACCAATTCCAATCTCTTTCACTGTGTTGGGGGAATAAAATTGGAAATAATACAGAGTTATGGCAGTCGTCATTGATAAGCTTGCATTTCCGGAGTCTGTCCCTCCAGGATACTCAGCTTGATCCACTTTTCAGTTTTTCATTTATCTTTATTCATACAAGGAAAGCAAAATGAGCACCCTAAAAATACAAAACAATAGAAACAAAAAAACAACTAAACATGTAACTACGTAGGTCCATTTAAAACATTCAAACAGGCGCAGGTGTGATAATAAATGTTTATCACTAGATTATTAAAGTACATTAGCGGCACCAATGTTTTGCAAGTCCTTAAAATGTATTCCATTTATGGGACGCAAAATAACCAAAAGCTCTTTTTCCCCCCATTTCAGTTTTAGTGCGTCCAGCTTTTAGACATATAAGCACATGTTTTGTTTGTTGTTTTTTTTTTTTTGTCTTTTTTCCGTATCAAAGTTCAACAAACAAGTGATATATTCAGGCGTCTATCAAGCAAGTCTCTTATAAATGCATTTTATACAGCATTGACATCTGACAGATAGCGATGGCCATCCTACTTTTTCATAGAGTGTACAGTGCTGAGTTTTTATTCATCACCTGGGCTGAGTGACAGTGTATCTACAGGTTTCTTCAGAGGCTGCAGTCTGACATGTATATTATTTCTCCTTAATCTAATACAGACAGAAAAGTTGCTAGAACAGTTTCTTTTCTGTGATCCAATGAGATGCAAGATTGTTTCTGTAAGTAAATAGTAATTTAAATTTTAAACTCTTATGTAATTCTGAGATATGTATTTTAAAAGATATGTTTTCGTCAGGTTAAACCCCAAGATGTTCATAGGTGGTGACTTTTTCAATCAATATACCAGTGTGTATAAATATTTGTAGCTTGAACATCACTTCCACGTTTTATAGAAAAACAAAACAAAGCAAAGCAAACATGTTCTTAATTTTATTTGCATTCAATAATCATTTAAGATTTTTAGGGGAATTTTGGATTTGTTAAATCTTACTGCAGTTTTAAAATCTCCTGATCAGCAGAGGGAGCACTTGCACACAAAACAGCATCAACAGCATATACATGTATGAGGCTTTTTCTTAAATTGCAACCAATGTTATTAATATAGCAGTGACCTGCAGTCAGGGCCTCACCTGCCTGCCTTCTCTGTGATGACAGGTGAGGCACAGCCTCCAATGATTTGTACTATAAAGTTATTTTCTATTTAACTTTGCAATTTTAATTATTTTTTTTATTCAAAATCGCAGAATTTTTACATTTAGTGTTGAAATACGACGTGCGGAGAGGCACCAGCCGTTCGTGCCTCAAATGGACTGACTGTGCTGTAGCTCAGCAGTGACGCTGCTGCTTTAAGCGGCTGTGAAAAGATGCCGGGTGAGGCATGCAGTTACCAGGACTCATGGTAGGGGGCACTCCTGAGACCAGGCAACTCTCGCAGAATAGTGACAGCAAACTACAATTTAGAGTTAGCTAATCAAGTTTAGCAATCCGTTCACTTTTTTCTTCTTGTCTGGCCTTACTTTTTAAATGGAGGTTACACATTAAAGCTCAAGCAGTTTTCTAAACGGGACTTTCAGTCGAAGCAGGATGTTATAATTAAAGGAAGACCAACGCTAAAGGAGCTAAATGGTTTGCTCCAGACGACGGGACAAAAGACTCGCTCTTTTCAAACAGAGACGTACAAAATGGTAAGAAATTAATTACTTCAATCCACTGAAAATTGGGAAATCAGAAGAAGCATAAAAAAAAAAAACGAAACGGGCTTGCTTTTTATTTCATACTATTAGAGCTATTTCATACAGACTTCGGAACTTTTAATTTGAAATTGTCTTTTATTCTGGCCCCAAGTCACTGGGAGAGAAATTGGTCCGGGACCAAATGTTCTTGCCGACACCTGGTTTATATGTTGTAAATCTGATTGCGATGACATCAGTGCCTCACCGGCCATGAACCTCACCGCACGTCACTGTAATATTGTAAAAAAATAATATCTATCTATCTATCTATCTATCTATCTATCTATCTATGTATGTATGTATGTATATATATTTTTTAAACCAATAACATGTAGCATTGTCAAATCCAATATGCTTCAGACGCGTAAAGTTTTATGATCTATGACCAAAAGCTTTAGTTAAATCAATAAGCAGGTTTGTGTTTGCAGTGGCTGACAGTACTATGCCCCTTTCTGAAACCTGATTGATAAGACTTCAAAATGGAGCCTTTATTTAAATAAATTTGTCCCACCTTTATATAATGGCCAAACACATGCTATTTTCCATAATTCTGGTATAACTGCCATTTGAATTGATACATTAAAAATATATAAATCCCGTGGACTTCTTTGGGTCTATGGAGCGGAGAGCATTTTAAGAGAAAATCTGTGATCTGCCAGAGGTTCAGATTCAACATAATCAAGATCAAAAGGATCATCATTATTATCCAATACATGCGAGATAAAATGCCTATTAAAAGCATAACATATTTCCTCTTTAGAATTTACAATAGCTGAATCCAATAAAATATCACTTGGTAATGTATGAATACTAGGCTTTGAGAAGAGATTACTGTCCTCCAGAACTTTGCTGGATTTACATGACTCTCTATCTAAACAAACATCTGTCATGAGGACATTACAGTATGTAGTGTCTGTTTCTGATGGCTTCACCCCTTTTTACAGGACGTGTGCAGAGCCGTCGGACCCGCAGGAATCTGAGGTTAAAGCCAACAGAACTGACCCTCGGCTACTGCCAAACTCTTCATGCACCAGTGAAGAGCAGGCTGTCCCGGGACCCTCCACCACCTCACCCCCACCCTCCATCCACCACCTCCCACCCTGATGACATCACTGGACATAGGCTCTCGTGACCTCAGGCAACCTCAGCTGGACCAATGGAAAACGAAAAATAGCTGTCCAAGAAGAGTGCCTGCATGTCCTGCGATGGTTGGGCTACATATATTTTTACCCATCATCTCTCTAAATTTGAAGACCATAAAGAGGTTGCTGCGGAGAATTAACTCTGAACTGGGCCAAACCATGTGCTAAACAGGCATCTGCGTGTGGGAAGACTGACGCTGTGGCGCGAGTATCCAAATAACTGCAATGATTATAGAGAATGGACATGTTACATAAACTATGAGTAACCACTGGGAGAGTTGGCGTTACATTGTAGACTGTAATGTTAAAAGGTCTGTGACAGAGTTGACGGAGCTTTGCAGTTTTTGAAGTGGCTGGACATTGTTAAGCTGAATTAAGTTAGAGCAATGATTTCCTAATGTGGGTGTGGGTCATAAATAGGTAGATTTTTTTTTGTTTGTTTTTCATTCTTTTGGATTCAAACTTCTTCCCAGTGTGCATATGTGGTCTTCACTGTTATGCCCATGTGGCTTATATTTCATATTTTAGGTGTGAATCATTTTCATATTCAATTATTTTCTTCTTTCTTCTTTTTTTTTTTTTTTTTTTTTTTTTTTTGCTAATCTTGTGATACATTGTTGAAGAATTTGCTTTGTTTTATAGGTTTTGAATGTTTAAAAAAAAAAAAAAATCATATGCATGTTCTGAAAGAATGAAGACTGTCAAACAGCACTGAATAAATGAAACTGCTTATTAATTTCAGTACATTTAACAGAAAACAAAACAAAAAAACACAAAAAAAAACAAACAAACAAACAAACATTAAAGGTCTTGTACCCAAACCAATTTCCCCATGTATTTGAGCAAGATTTGTCTTTCCCAAATAGATTTTTTTTTTTCTTTTTCTAAAAAACATTTCAGTAATGTGCAAGCTACAAATCTATATATGCTAAATAGTACATCCATTGAAAGAGTCGACACTTATAAAAATCTTGAATTTCGGCTTGATGAAAATTTATCCTTTAAAAAACAGATCTCAGAATTGTGTAACATTTATTTTAAAATGTAAATTATCATTTCATTAGAAGAAACAAATATTGTACCCCAATAAATTACAGGGGAAAAAAAAGTGCAAGCAACCTTCCTCTCCGTACTGGATTATGGGGATGTGGCTTCAACCTCTATTTTGAAACCACTGGATTCACTCTTTCTCTCTGCCCTTCATTTAATTATAGGTGATGAAAACGTAGGTTTTTCATCACTATCTGTTAAAAAAGAGCAGCACTATATGAAATGTATCTATAAGGGATTACTGTACTTCAAAACCTGCCAGAATACCTCACCTGTTTGTTAATCATTTATACTGGAACATTTAATACCAGATCACATGACTGTATAAGGCTACGGACAAGTCTCAGCCAGAACTGAGACGGGAAAAAGGCTTTTAGCTCTTTTGCTTCACAAAAATGGAAAACTCTCCAAGAAAAAGCAAAAGTAGAGATGTTGGTGACACAATCGGAATTTAATAATCTGAAAACTTTTATACACACCTGCACTTGATTTTAATGTTTTATATGGACTTGTTTATTTTTTTTCTGTTTGTATTGTATTTTAAACAGGGCACCCATGAAAAAGAGATAAATAAATAAATAAGTTTACTCTTCATCTAATCTAATTATAAAATGACTTATGGCATACTGTGCACTTTCTGATTATCAGCCTATTTGTGTTGTTACCGTGACGGCAAACTCTGCTCTGGTCTCTGAAAGCTGTGAAATGCGCTTACAAAACTCATTGTTAATTAGGATGCATGAGGTGAGGAATAAGTTTGGACCACTGCAAACCTTATAAAATGAGCGAGTTATGTTTATCATGTTTTTAAGAAAATGAGGTACAGCGCCGTTAACAATCAAATTGCTTACTTGCCAAGGCACTGTGCACAAAATCCAATCAAATCACCAATTAAACTATGTTATTGTCCATTTTCATGTTGTGTCCAGTCCAGCGACCTCCACAGAGCATCCCACCTCCGGGTCATTGTACTTGACACAGTGAGCGTCCCGCAGGGCTGTTGTTTTGGGTTTCCCTTCTCCTTAGCCCATGTCAGTTTAGGTTAGGGTCTGACTATAGACAACAGCGCTGGCCACAAAAACGTGTCAGTCATGCTGCCGTTGATTTACATATTACCTAAGTGGAGTAAAGATAATGAGACAGTATGTGCGTAAAATTGTAGAAGATGCATTATTCGTACAGTCCACAAATGGTTAGTCATAGTTTCCAGTTGAAATTTCTGACTATAGACCCCTAAGTGAACAAATGGTTTAAAAATTCTGGAGTGGACCCAACTGGAAGCCAAAGTAACGTGGAACATAATGTGATTTCAATGGAGGAATGGGGATTAGACCCAGATGATCCCAAAATATGAAACATCTTTGGCAATGATTACCACTCAGATACAGTACATGTGTCTTTAAACAGGGCTCTGATATCACTCAGTTATTTCATTTTCATCATCATAATCTCCAAACAAATTAAGTAAAATTTATTTTATTTGACAGATAAGCTAAATATCCAAATGTACAAATACTTACTGAAATGTTGACCCCACAGTAGTTTTTCATTTTGTCTACATTACACTTTTTGTGAAGCCCCAAAACAGTTTTTTTTTTTGTAAACTAGCTTACATTTGTAAGATCTGTAAGCTAGACTGATGCTGACCTTCTGTTAGTAAGACATCCTGATGACATAGCATTTCAAAGTGTGGTTAATGGTTATTGTTGAAGGTGGCTATTTTGCTACAGCTCAGTTTTAGGATAAATAAAACCGCGTGGTGTAAGATTGATTCACAGCTCTGAAAGTTTGCTGAATGTCTCTCCCCACTCTTCCCCATTTCACTGTGCTTACTGTTAATATAATGAAACCTACAGTGGCAAAAAAAAAAAACGAAACAGAACTAAACAAACAAACAAAAAAAAAAAATACCAACTAAAAGCAGACAAGTAGCTGTTCAGGCACTGTGGTTCATCCTGTCAGTGTCCCAGGTGGCTGTAGTTGTGAGTCTTGGGGCGGTTCTCGCTGCAGTGGTAGCAGATCATGCACCACATGCTGGGTTCTGGGCTGATCTGGACTCCACTGCTGCTGCGAAAAGGTCTGAGTGCACACGAGCCTGCCACAGACAAACAGAGGAGAGACCAATGCTGTTATTTCTGTACATACTTCTACTGCTTGAAAATAACAGGGATGTCCTGTCCAAGCATTTTGACTATGGGTGTTTTTATTTTTTGCTGTAAAATAAAGTAGAAAATATGTATTATTACTCTGAGCAGGCTTGCCTCTCCACAGACCTAACTTGTAGATTGACCTGAAGAAGGGCCAGTCTGTGTTATCTACTTGAATCTAAGCATGCATAATCTTTTTTTTGTGCTGAAAACCAGAAAAACATGCATCCTTAATGTGGACATGGTTGCATCGCCACAAACCTGACTCTTTCTTGGCCTGCACCTTCTTGTCTCCATGAAAATGTTGTTTCTTTAACTGTAATATTCCACAACATGGTATAAAACATATCAATCTCAATGGAGATCTAGAGTGTGGTTTTAACTTCCCATTTCCATGGACTCATAGGGGTGATACGCCACATTCAGAAAGTGATACTTTACTGACTCACAGCAAATGCCCTACTTGAGATCTTTACCCAGGATGAAGTATGCCACGGCGCTGACACAGAGCATGATGAGGAAGATAGTGCCCAGACCCAGGTCTCCGAAGGCGCAGGCGTTGGGACATGCACAGGGGCTCTCTGCCCAGATGTGCAGGGGCCCCTCCTGTGGACAGCTGTGTTCTCTGGATGAAGGAGGCTGATTGGTTTGGATTACAGTGGTAATGGACAACTGTCAGCGGCTGCTCCTGCTCACCTGACAAACACAAACATGTCAGGATATAAAACAGCGATTATCGGGGCCCACCTTTAAAATTTGTCAACCTGGTAAATGTTTCTTGTTGGCTACTTCTTTCCAGTTGTAATATATGTTCATTTCACATATTTTTGAAGCCTAATTTTGGACCAGAATAGCTAGACAAAAGCTCAGGCATATATGTGGACGCACCAAAGTAGGAGACTGACAGCACTTTAAGGCTGTCGTTGTAGTGGAATTCATTCCCATTGTGTCGGCCATAGTCAATAAATCTGCTCACTTCTGGAGACCTGAAAAACAAGCACAATTATCTGCCAGAAGATAATAATAAAAATAAAGTTTTTGCTATTACTGTGAGTACTACTATTGAGTAACAACAGGAAAATTACTTCTCACTATGCTTAATAGGGCAACAATTTTTATTTACCAATTTATAAGACAGGTAGCATAAACGCCAACTTCATTGCACTTCACCTCAGTTACCTCCACTAAAAATTACAATTACCAACTTCTATGTATGATATAGTAATACATTAAAGATTGGTGAATTGCAGGTTTAGATCTGGTTTATCGAGTAAAATAATTATTTAGTCCATGTTTGTATCCATTTTTGCCCTGTTTTAGGCACATTTTTAGTGTTAGATTAAACCTGGTGTATTTTAGGAAGACAAACATTTAACAAGAAAGAACTACGCATGAAAGGAGACACTGCCCTGCATTGCTTCATTACTTTAATAAACACCATAGTACTTCAGGACTAGTTAGACGTATTGTGTTTTGGCGCACTCTGGTGGGTATTTACGTCTTGGATTAAGGATTATTTTGGGCATTTTCAAACAAAACCATCTAATATTTAACTGCCAAAATTTGCATATGAGAAATTTCACATAGATTACCTTTGTCAAATTGAGAATGCACTGTGGGTATGATTTCTTTATACTACTGTACAACTAGATAGTACAAGAAAGTACAGAATAAATTGTATAGAAGAAGAAGTAAATACACCTACAGTCTAATTCAAAATACGGTTGCCTAAAGATTAACATTTCTTATTGATCATTTTGGCAAACAAAGAGTTTTCTGATTAATTTCTGTCCAGTCCTGTCATTACTCTATATATTGTAAAAAAAAACCCAAACCCTTAGTGTAAAATGTTCATACCTCACATAGAGACACGCTGCTACATTGGTGCACTTGGTCATACCTGCCCTCTCCGGCAGGCTGAAGGGCTGACAGGGACTGAAAGACAGAAGAGTCTCCTCCTGTGTGCTCTGGTCCTGGGACAGGGACATGAGTTGTCCCAGGAACCCCTCCGAGTCCCCCATGGCTCTCAGGTTGATCACCCCACTCCCGTCCTTCATGATACACTTGCAGTTGTTGACTTTAAAGCAGCCTAGCTTCTTCTGAGGGGATGAGAGACAAGAAGAAGCTAAACAAATAAAAATAAAAGAGGAGAAGAGAGTTGAAAAGCCCATAGCGACTGGGTAAACGGTTGCGGAGGGTAAACAAGAGTGCAGCACATGACGAGGTGGTGGGGACAGTGAAGTAATTAGAAGAAAGGTGATTGGCATTCTCAGCATTCCCCTTCAGGCCACAGCAGATATTTGTTTTATGCAGTTGAAAACAGAAGTTTACATACGCTATATAAAAAAGCACATATGATTTTTTTTTTTTTTTTTCTCACTATCTGACATGAAATCAGACTAAACCTTTACTGTTTTAGGTCAGTTAGGATTACCAAAATTATTTCTATTTGCTAAATGACAGAATAATTAGAGAAGGATTAGTAGTCATTAGTATTTAGCACCATTGTTTTAAACTGTATGACTGTATGGGTCAAACAATTTGGATATCCTTCCATAAGATACTATTATAGTTGGAATTTTGGCCCATTCCTCTTGATGGTTTGTAGGCCACCTTGCTCGCTCGCTACCTCTTTTTAAGTCTGGCCATACATTTTCAAAAGGATTGAGATCAGAGATGAGAGGCTTTGTGATGGCCAATCCAAAACATTGACTTAAGCCACTTTGCAATCAATTTGGCAGTCTGCTTCGAGTCATTGTCCATTGGGAAAACTCACTTGTGCCCAATTTTTAACTTCCTGGCTGATGTCTTGAAACATTGCTTCAGTATTAGCACATAATATTTCCTTGTGATTCCATCTGTTTTGTGAAGTGCACCAGTCCCTCCTGCAGCAAAACAACCCCACAACATGATGCTGTCACCCACCTGTTTCACAGTTGGGATGATGTTCTCAAGCTTGCAAGCTTCCCTCTTTTCCCTACAAATGTAACAATGCACATTATGGCCAAACAGTTCAATTTTAGTTTTGTCAGACCACAGGACATGTTTCCAAAAATGAAGGTCTTTGTCTCTGTGTGCTTTTGCAAACTGCAATCTGGCTTTTTTAGTGTTTCTTTTGGAGTATAGCTTCTTGCTGGCAGAGTGGCCTTTCAGCCCATGTCAGTACAGTACTCATTTCACTGTGGATAATGACACATTCTTGCCAACTTTTGTTCTTGGGTTGATATGCACATTCCGGACCAAAGCACTCTCATCTCTGGGACACCGAACCTGTCTCCTTCCTGAGTCGTATGAATGTGGCACCTTCAGGCATCTGGAAATTACATCCAAGAATAAACCAGACTTGTGCAGGTCCACAATTCTCTTCCTGATATTTTGGCTGACTTCTTTTGACTTTTCCATGATGTTGCACAAAGAAGCAGTGTGTTTCAGGAGTGCCTTCAGATACATCCACAGATGTGTCTCTAATTAACTCAGATGTTGTCAATAAACAGAAGGTTCGAAAGACGTGACATGATCATCTGGGTTTTCTCAAATTGTTTAAATGCATAGTAATCTTATTATCTGTAAACTTCTGACTTTGAAGAAAGTAATGA
The DNA here is from genome assembly GCA_019594935.1 of Periophthalmus modestus. Classification (NCBI taxonomy): domain Eukaryota; kingdom Metazoa; phylum Chordata; class Actinopteri; order Gobiiformes; family Gobiidae; genus Periophthalmus; species Periophthalmus modestus. The sequence continues at coordinate 13,590,305 of JAIEZT010000012.1, read as the reverse complement.
AAACTGTCTAAAAAAATATGTTCTCATTATTTTGGCATTTAGCTAATAGAAATAATTTGGTCATTTTAATTCACCTAAAAAAGAAAAAGTTTAGCCTGATGTCATGTCAGACAGAGAGGAAAAAAAGCATGTCTTTTTATATAGTGTATGTAAACTTCCCTCACTTTGAGCACTTTTCAAAGAAAAATGTTTAAAAGATATATTTAGTTTGTCTGCAGTTGATATTAGCCATGGCAAAGGCATTTATTTTTCATCATTTTTGGAATGTGGATATGCTCATTTCAATACAATTTAAAAATTTTAAAAAGTTAAATGGAGGACCTTTAATCGTTTCTTGAAATATATTCAAATGGGGAATAATTAAAATACAGCACAACAATAATAATTAAGTAAGTTAGACAATTAAACTTAGACAATTAAATTTAATCTGATGCATTTATTCATAAATACCACAATGTTAAAATGTCCGGTGTTGGATGCTTTCCAACATGGTGAGTAGTCTCTCCAGCTTCCAGAGTTCCATCTTTGGTTTCTAAAAACAGATAATGACAATACTAAAGATAGTACTCCACTGCTAAATACTTAAATTAGATTAATTTAATCTTAATATTCAAGTTAATTTGGGTTAAGAGGTTAAGATGGTTCATATCAAGTCAATGTAATGTCCCTACAAAGAAACTGTGTGTTTGTAGTGCAAAAAAGAATATAGAAATTGAACAATTGTAATACCTCAATGATGTGTTTGAAAATAATGTCGGCCTCCTTCATGGTCATACTCAGCTCAGTGGCCCTGCTGCGTTCTACCTCAATCGCTGCCTTTATAAGATCTATCTCCTTTTTCTGTTTCTGGCACGTTGCGGATATCTTAGCCATTCTCTGACTGAAATAAAAAAGGACACTGTTAACACATATGAAATTGTTATGTTAAATGCTTGGTGTGGGTATAGGATCTATATTTATATGTATATAGGAATACATGAGGTGGTCTTGGGCACACTTCATGTCGATTTCGTGGTCCTCGACAGAAAATTTGAGATCTTGCACTTGTTTCTCCAGATCATCCCTCATGTCTCGCAGCTTCTGAGCATTCTGAAACAAGACACAGAGGTGTGGCATATAGACACATGTGGTTCTACAGTAAGAGTAAACTTAATATATGAAGTATAAATAAGTAAAAAGTAGTCCAACAAAAATTATGGTAAATGATCACAAATTGTTGTTATAGATGGGCAGATTATCGGAATACATAGATAATATTGTGAATGTTGAAGATTTACTTGATACTTGATTGATACTTTTACATTTGAAAAATGTAAATATCAAGTATTTTGTTTTGTTTATATAAAAAACGCTGCAAAAGGAGTTTATAAAAGTTTTAATGGAAAGAAAGTATGTTGTAAATGTTAACATTAGTTGGACAATACTGTGAAGAAAATAGTAACTAAGAGTGCGCACCAAAATCAGAAATAAATAAATAAATATGTTTTGAATGGCAATCATAAAGCAGATCTCTGAAAGAAAAAGTAGACCAGCAACCCTGAGCAGCTGGGAACAATCTGAAAACAATCTTCTTAAATAGGGCAGGTGACTACAGGTGTGGCACAGGACGGATCAGGCAAGAACCAATCAGAGGCTAGTAGGCAACAGGCAGGATTATGAGGGAAAGGGGGACAGGATTCAGTCACACACAAAACATAGGGCAGATGCTAAAAGGGGAAAGAACTTACGGCCTGGGGCCATAACATAGTGCAAGAAACTCAAATCATTTAATATTGCAAACATTGCCAAGAAGAAGAGTACCAAAACTTTTACTCTTTTACTAAAAGTACTGTTACACCGCAAAATATTTTACTCAAGTAGATGTGCAAATTCCTTTAAAAAGTTATTCGAGTAAATGTAACCCCTCTTGGTATTGGCTGAACATGTGTCTGACCTGTCTGAATACTTTGTTCTCAGCAGTGACCTCCTGCAGGTTCCGGTCCACCTCCATCAGGCTCTCCCGATCCTGGATCAGCTGCCTGCTCAGGTCATCCCTCTGCTCCCTTATTTGCGGTGCAAGGTCCTTCAAAAAGGCCAGATTATCTCGCCACATTTGGTGATACTCTCTCTCCTTCTTTACAAGAAAAGTGAACTCATCCTTGACAGGGCCTTCTGCACACTTTTTAAGGATGCTGTGATGGCAAATTAAGGAAAAACATTTTCAAGTAGGACCGGGCAATATGAGGACTGTTGTAATCTGTTTCTATGCTATTTTGATAATATTTTCATATGATTTAACTTATTCAGTTCTTTTCCCCACCCATTGTTCCTACTGGTCAGCCCCTGTCATGTGTGGGTGACTGCAACAAACTAATACTTTTGTAACTGTAAGATTTTTTTTTTTTGATTAGCTGACAAGTCAAACAATTATTTCACATTATCAATCAAATAAGTGTTAAAATACAGTCCCTGATGGCTTGTAAATGCAGTGTCTTATTCATGAAAATCTGAAATAATGTATTATTTTTTGACATTTTCTTTTAATATTGCTGCTCTATTTGTTATAAAAAGGTCTTTTTGTATGGGTTTTAGAGACTGTATAGTCCAGATAACAATTATGATTATCATGACTATGATTATTTTTTATAGTGGACTATTCACAATAGTTGATTAATGGTTGCAGCCCTAGTGACCAACCAATGTTCATGAATATATATATTTTTTTCCGACAACTTATTCATGCCTGTTTTCAAGCTTAATAATTATTCAAAGGTGCACTATCTCACATTTCTGGTGGAGAGTAAACCATGTGCTTGTTTCCTTAAATATGTTATTGTTTGGCTTGGGAGGTACCACAGCAATAAACTTATCTATTCAATTACAGACACATTTTCTATTGCTATAAAATACCTTGAAAAACAGACATTCTTACTTTGAGCTAAGTCCCCTCTTCACAGATTCAAACTTGTAACCTGAACTTGTGGCATCACGCTTGTCTCCAGGGAGATGAAAAGGATTAATGCCATACTGTAGAACATTCCAAGCAATTCACATCTACATTGAGTCACCAGAAATGTTACATAGTGTACCTAAGAGTTTTCTTTTCATTATTCATACTGCAAAGTATTAGGTATTAGTATATTAGGGTTAGTATAAATTGTGTATCAGTTTTCCGAATACCTGGAGACCATCTCTGCATCCATCTCCTCTCCCTGCGTCTGCTTGATCTTGGAATTGTGGTTCTTTTCATTCTGGGTCAGTCGATCTTTGCGAGACTGGACTTGTTTCTGAAGGTCATGCAATACCTCTGCATGCTTTGCCTCTATTTTTAGGAGAAAACAAAATAAAGTTTATTAAAGGGCCACCAATATTTATCCATGTGTTCCAGCAAAAATTTGTCTTGCAACAGATATATTGTATAAGCAGCTCTGGAGGTCAAAATAAGTCTACTGTTTATTGTGAGGAATAACTTTGAATCATTGCAAACTGTTTTGTTTTTCACGTTTGAAAATCATGTACAGTGCCTTTGGACTTAGACTTACCAATTTTGGGCAGGTTTGAAGTCAGTTCCTCAAGTTCATTTTCAAGGTTTTGCAGATTTTCTTTGTTTTTCTCATCAATCTCCTCAAGCTCCAGCCGGGACTTCTCCATTTGCCGCTTGTACAGCTCCTGCAATTCCGCCAATCGCTGCTGTTTTCGGGGCACATCAAACTCCAGGTACTCTGTGATGTCTTTAGTGTCTTGCTCAACGGCAGTGCATTTGGCCCTGTTGATTGTGATGTTTTTCTCTTTCTGCTCAATGGACTCTTCATACCTGTAAAAAGCACAAAGAGGACATGGACCGAGAGCCATAAAAAAACAATACAGAATGCTGATGGGTGGCTCGGTGGTAGAGCTGTAAGACATATACAGTACAGGTGAGTTTAAATATCTATGCTACTGTTCTCTTTTCCAACTCTGGTCAAATATAGTGATATTTTCTTGTAAGTAGGAAAATATAATCTAAACAAAATCAGGTAAACCGTTTCTGAAACATATTAGATATTATGAAACAAATTATTGATCAGTACCTCCTACGACAGTGCAGTCATTATATTGCCATTAACATGCAACTTAAAAACAATTCAAGGAGTAATAGTTAAAGCTCACCTCCTTATTTTGTCCTGCAGATGGTGTAGTTGCTTACTATACAGTTGCTCTTGTTCAGCAGCAGACATGTTTAGTAAAATTCAGTTTTCTGGGATCTCTCAAAAAGGTTGTAATGGAATTAACTGTTTATAACAAAACAGTTACTTTTGTTTAGATGTTGCCTTGGTGATTATTCAAGGACACTTCAGGTTTACGTTTTATCCATTCATTTTCCTTTTTATTTTAGTGCCTTTATAGAAAATAAGGTCTAACAAGTTACTGCAACATTCATCAAAACTACAGCACCTTCTCAGCTCAGGATTTTGTTATAACTCAATCAATTTTCAGTTAAACTACTGTTAAACCAGTTGAGATTTGAATCTAAACAATCCAAGTGTACTGTATTATTATGACACCACAGTGTGAGCAAGTGACCCAGTAAGTTTGGGTCGTTTCATGTTTTAATATCGTTTTGACTGGTTCACCCGTGTGTGTGTGTGTGTGTGTGTGTGTATATATATGGGTTGCACTCCAGTTCAAATATCAAAATTGTTTGCAAAAATGTTTCTATACCAGAGCTCCACAGTAACACAATTATGTAATACATTTGAATTAAAGCAAAAATCACTTTAAAACTTTCCACAAATATTTTATTTGAACATAACAAAAAGCCTCAAGCTTTGACTGCAAATTTGCGGATTGAGTAGAGGAGGTCCTTCCTCTGCTGCTTCTTGGTGCGCAGACTCTCCTCGTGTTTGTTGAGACGGCGACGGAGCGCTCTGGTCTTCTTCGGCCTCAGGTCCAGGGGCTTGTATTTCTTGCCCTGAAAACATTGTTCAAAAGGTCAGTCATGAATTTGTATTATTTTGACAGGTAAAAGCCACAAATTTACTACTTTAATGCCAAACAGACCAAATTGTTAAATCCAAACCAATTTAGTTGAATTAGAAGCACACAGCACTAAGATGCCAGCTATGTTTACTGTGACTGCTTTATCTGAAATTTTGAATAAACATGCAAGTTGCTTTATCTATTCCCTCATGCAATATTACCCCATGCTTGAAACCCGTTAAACCATCTCATAAGGTAAATGAATTCACACGCGCAATCAATTGTGTTAAAGCCTAGTGTTATATAGAGCAGTCAGTAAACATGGCAGCACTGAGGTCATCAAGTCTCAGTCTTTTGGTAAGCATTGTGAAAGCGTCAGCAAAACATCTGCCACACAAGTATCATCCCCGACAAGAGAACCACAAGCAGTGTTGAGTGCACACAATAACCACAGTTAAGAACTTAAAACAGCATTCATTCAGAGGGCTCACCTTGTAGAACTTCCTCAGATTCTCTTTCTGTGTCTGGTTGATTACAGTCAAGACTCTGGCGATGGATTTGCGGACGACACGACTGAAGAGGAAAATAGAAATTGAGGGAAACAAGTTAATACAGTTTAAGAAGATCTTTAAGAATGATGAATGAATAAAATTGAATGAAGGGTAATTAAAATCAAGATGACTTGTGTCATTGGAAGATCCCACTGAACAGCTCATTTTATAAAACTTTTGGCAATACACATAAAAGTCACCACCTACACAACCCAAAATGGACACTAAATCCCGCCCAACCATGTCTTTACCACAGACAAATGCAAAACAAAATATTTGGATGTGTTAAAGCACGGGAGGCTTGTGCACTTTGACTTGACTCACATCTTTGAGAGCTTGGAAGCGGCTCCTCCGGTCACTTTGGCCACACGGAGCTGGGACAGTTCATTTTTCAGGTCGTCCAGCTGTTTGAGCAGCTCCTCCTTTTTCTTGCCCCGAAGATCTCTAGCCTTGATCTTGGCCTGACACAAGACAAATTGGTTATGGACATTTTGCCAGGTCATTTGCTGAGGTGCGACTACAAACAGCGCGTCTGCTAATGATGGCAGCCATGATAAACACGGCATGGCACTGAATATTCACACTTGGACTATCAAATGATAGGTTGTATGTATTGAATTATTGAAAATGTATTTCATTTCAAATACCAATAATCCGAGCTGCCCAATTCCTTCTGTGGTCCACCATACACTCAAGAAACACTCAAGAATACAGTACAGTCAGTGCTAGCCGCTGCACTTAGCAGCTAGCACTATGACGGGTTGTGACAATAATCATTTTTGTAACCTCACATGTTATTTTACTACTCGGAAAAAGCAACGACTTGTAGCTGAATGTCTTATATGCGCATATTAAACGAGATCTGCGCCTTAAGCCGATCATAAAGGCCTTAAATATCACATTTTCATGGGCAGCTGTGCGCTCCTCACCATGTTCGTGTCGCTGCTCTCGCGGAAAGGCCGGACGCACCGCGTGCTCATCATCAAAAAAAAAAAAAAAAAAAAAAAAAAAAGACACTTCCGCTGGAGCACTTCCTCTACGGGGCGAATCACAGCAGGTTTTATGGCACAGAGCGCCCCTGGCGGATAAAGGTGTAATAGAGCGCTAACCTGAAAGAAAATAACACATTTTAAATAAAACCGCGAGCTAGTAGTAAAGCCAGTTGAAACAAATACAATTTTGACTGACAAACCTTTTGACTGTTGCCTTTTTTTTTTTTTGCATAAAAGCGAGAAATCCAGCACAGCCATTTAGGACCCTGGCCCTCATTCCCCATTCTCCAGGCATTACCCTGTATGAGCGTTAAGACAGCTGCAGTACATCCAGAACTCTGATGTATGAGCACATAAGTCCTGTGCTCAGGTCTCTGCACCGGCTCCTGTGGCTTAGAGAATAGACTTTAAAGCAGCTCTGCCTGTGAACAAGTCTCTGCATGGCCTAGCACCAAAGTACATCTTCAACATGTTAGTGCCATATGAACCATCACACACTCTGAGGACTTCAGGGACCAGCCTCCTGCTGGTCCCCAGTCAGGACTAAACATGGGGAATGAGCATTTCAGTTTTATGCAACTAAAACCTGGAACAATTTTCCTGAAGATGTGAAACAGACCTCTACTTTGACAATGTTTAAATCCAGGCTCAAAACAGGTCTTTTTAGCTGTGCATATGACTGAAAGGGTTTTTATTCTCCACTCTTCTGTTTTAATGGTACATTATGATGATTATTTATGATTATGTTTTGATTTGTGTGATTTCCTATTCTGTAAAGCACTTTAAATTACTTTGTGTACGAATCGTGCTGTACAAATAAACTTGCCTTGTCTATGTTCAACTTTTTCATTGATGCAACACGAATTAAATAAAACGTTAAATACCTGTTGTTTTTTTTCTTTTTTTCTTTTTCTCGCAAAAAAATCAAAACCTTTTGTATGTATGGGCATTCAGGGTTGTAATGTCTCGGACACCCGGACAATCAGCACAGGATCTCCACAGGGCTGTGTACTTTCTCCTCTGCTCTTCTCCCTGTACACTAACTGCTGCACCTCCAGCCACGACTCTGTCAAACTGGTCAAGTTTGCGGATGACACCACCCTCATCGGGCTCATCTCGGACGGGGATGAGTCTGTCTACAGGAGGGAGGTGGATCGGCTGGTGTCCTGGTGCAGCAGCAACAACCTGGAGCTCAACGCCCAGAAGACAGTGGAGATGATTGTGGACTTCAGGAAAGTCACAGCCCCCCTGCCCCCCCTCGCCTTGACTGACTCCCCCATCACCACCGTGGACTCTTTCCGCTTCCTGGGCACCTGCATCACCCAGGACCTCAAGTGGGAGCCGACCATCAGCTCCCTCATCAAGAAAGCCCAGCAGAGGATGTACTTCCTGCGGCAGCTGAGAAAAGCCAAGCTGCCGGTCCAGATGATGGTGCAGTCCTACACGGCCATCATCGAGTCCGTCCTCACCTCCTCCATCACTGTGTGGTTCGCTGGGGCCACTGCCAGGGACAGGCAGAGACTGCAGCGCATTGTGCGCTCTGCTGAGAAGGTGATTGGCTGCAGCCTTCCATCTCTCCAGGACCTATACGCCTCCAGGACTCGGGGGCGAGCAGGTCGTATAGCAGCTGACACTTCTCACCCTGGACATGGACTATTTCAGCCACTTCCCTCTGGCAGGAGGCTACGGTCCATCAGGACCAGAACCTCTCGTCACAAGAACAGTTTCTTCCCCTCTGCTGTTTCCCTCATGAACACTTCTTAAACCTGCACTAAACTGGACACTTCATAACACTGGTCACTTTAATAACCCATGTTGCACTGTTGTTGTTGTTTTGATGCCACTATTGTATATATTTCTACTATTGTATATATTCTACCTCCTGCATGCCCTTATTTGTATTTATTTAGTGTGTTTTTTTGTGTGTGTGTGTTGTTGTATGTCGCACTTTATCACCGAAGTAAGTTCCTAGTCTGTGAGCTCTGCTCACGGACAATGGCAATAAAACTTCTTCTGATTCTGGTAATGTTGGCACCTGTTGTTACTCCAATATCTTCCCGTGCATTATGATTGATAAAAACTAAAAATAATATGGTGTTCTTGCAGTTATTTTCTATGAGTTTGTCCATCCTTCCATGTCCCACCACATAATTAAACATGTCCCTCTTTTATTTCAATTAGTGGTAGTCACTCTAGTGCTGTGACAATATGTTTGCATTTTGTAGCATTAGAGACAATGATTTCAAAATGTTCTTATATGAAAAAGAAAAATGGAGTTGTATTTGCTTTTTGTTGACTGGGGCAATTACGATACTGTACAGCAGCATTTTGAAATAATCAATATGGCAAATTAGATAGTGATTGTACAATGTTTCATGAAATAAGACAACTGATGAATTTCTGCTTAAAAAGTGCATTGTTTACTTAATTCTCACAGAGACAGTATAAACAATTGCCGTTATAAATCACAAAGTTAGTATATTATATAATAGTAGAGTTTTAAAATCTCCCCATACATTTCTGTTTGATTGAAGGCAGGTTTTTGCCTTTTTTGGAAAGAGACAGTCATAGAGATCCTTATGATGCAAGGAAAATTGACAAAGTCTATTTAGAGAGGAAAAAAAAACAAACAAAAAAAACCTGTATGTGCCAGAAATGACCAGAAATTTAAATTTAAGTGCAGTAAGCTGTAGAATTTACCCAGAAATAATTTATGGGGTGGAAAAAAAATAAAAAAGAGTGACGAAAAAAAGTTTAGAAATTATACTTAAAATTTTAAAGAATACGTGCAAAAAAATATAAATCTTACCCAAACATTAACCTGCAAAATTATCAAAACAAAAAACTGAAAAGAAAAATGACTTCTGAACCCACTGTAATTTAATTAGGTGGAAAATTGAAGCGTTTTGATTATGATGCGTTGTCCAAAAATCTATTACATCTTCCACACATTTATAAAGCTCTCGATGCATACAGTATGTACAATTGAAATATAAACATGGAATGTACATTTAAAGAATAAGGTAGTTCCCAAAGTCATTTACAAAGCATTCACTTTTTACTCACAATGTTGCCTTCATCCCGATTTAGATTAAAATGGCCAACAAGGAGAACAGTGTGCATATGTAGATTAATGCTAAAACAACCATATTGCAGCAAACCATTTCTGCTTCTTGGTACATGCACCAATTAGCTATATTTTCTTCAGCTTATTCTTTATAGGAGGTATGGTTTCACACTATGGGCAATTTCAATTAACCATTTTGCTTATACATGCATGTTTTTGGACAGTGGCAGAAATAGTCCATAACCACACCAAGAGGACATGCAAACTTCACTGAGATGATAGTCTGCTGGCCTGAGAATTAAACACCCAATCATTTTGCTTAGAGGCAAGGGCGCTAACCACTCTGCTACCTCACCCCCTTTTGCCCTATAATAGCTTTAAACAAGGTTAGATTGAAACTACTCTTAAAATTAGCATTCAATTTGCTGCCAATTGAGAAAGTCCATCACTAACCATAGTCCTTGCCATTTTCTTATTAAAATTAAACTGTTAATTGTTAGTTGCCTCTGTGACCCGGCGCCGGATAAAGAGAAAGAAAATGGTTGGATGGAACAGCATATCACTGTCTGTCATTTCAAGATGATATTCTTACATTTGATATTTGATTAAAACACAGAGCCCATGATGTCGGGGCAATTAAGATGAAGTCAACCGTACATAGTTGCAGGTTTCACCAAAAAAACCCTCACCAGACAATTAAAACATCATCTGAATTAGGATTAGGAAAAGCCTACAGAATCCATACAGCCCTTGTGTCTCAACAGTAGATGTAGGCGCAGAGCATGGAGGCAGTAAATGCTTAAATAAAGCTACAGTCCGCTCCAGTGTCTCTGCTCCATCAGCTCCAATGCGCCGAACTGCCTGAGATCGAAGGTCGAACAATACCTTTAGGAGAAGGCTTGGATCCGAACCAGGACATCTGAAAAAAAAAAACAAAAAGCAACAAAAAACACTACTGCTGTTATTGTACTTTTTTGTGGCAACATACAAATCTCCACTGCCAATTAAATATCATCTTCTCTTGTCTGGAGCAGAAAGTCATGCAAGAAGTGTAAAGGGTTAGGAATCATTGCTGTATAGGACGTGTACAATGTGATATGATGTTAACTCCATCACAACAGGGATGAGTGTGTTTAACAGATATGGACATAAAAATTTTTTTTCCAATTGAAAAGAAAGAAAAACTTATCAGTCTACAGAGCACAAATAATGCTGCCCTAACCTTGTATTCTAAAGTCTGCTTCAACAAATCTTCCTCTTCACGAGTGAAATTCAGCAGCACTGACACCGCTCGGATTAAGTGGAAGGCCTGCAACAGACAGGAATTGAGAACAGTACAAAAGTTAAATCTTAAAGTCAAAATTAATGTGTCCTGTCCATCATTTAAATTCATTCTATGTTCTTGCAGCAAATACTAAAACATGACCTCATTATTAAAATTATACGTAATAAAACAAAAGTGGATAGCCAAATTTCGTAATCAAGAAATACAACCATTAATGATAATTAAAAAAACACATCTCTGGGTTTAGAATGATGAAAAATTAGGACAACGGTGCTTAACACTTTGAAACAAAATATTAAATCTTTTACAATAAAAATATCTCCTTCAGGTCCTCTGTGACACTTACCTCTGCTTCTTTACAGGACATGAACTTGAGGACTACATGTTTGAGATATTCAAAGTTGATCTCTCGTGAGTCGTTGAGGTCAGATGTGTTGGTGACTGTGGTGTTGAAGGTGGGGGGGCTGGGGACGGATGTGGGAGGGGGGTCTGGACTGATCCTCTCTGGTTTGTCTGCCCGAGTCTCTGCCGTCTTCTCCTTCACTTCAGCATCTCCTTCAGGTTTTAGTTTCTATATGGTGAAAATAAGTTTGTATTTAGATAAGAAGAAGATTGAAATTGATCCCCTAAACCAGTGGCTCTCAAACTTTTCACACCGAGTACTACCAAAGAAAAGATTTATGTTGATTTAGATCTGGTGGTATTCTGCCTAATCTAGTGCTAAACCAGGTCTAAAAATGGACAACATCATTTCTACTAAACACAAAATTATCTGAAGGAGGACAAAAATCCAGTTGTCTTTATTTGATGTGAAATTTTAAACATTTTGAGGGAATATGACAGGAAATACTTATTTAAGATACTGTATTATTCACACTAAAATAGCTAAATTATGATGTGTTATAGTAAGTCTGTAAATAGCAGTTCTTTACTTAAAGTTGATAGTGTCTGAGAGTTTTACATGTTTAGCAAGATGTAGGGGTAATTATACTCAATGTTTTAGTTTTTTTCAAGATTTGACAATGACTAAATCAAACTTTATTATTCACAAAATGTTATTGTGAAGTTTGATAAAAATCAAATATAATCAAAAAACATCTCACCAGTTCTTTCTGTAGAGTCCTCTTTAGCTCCGCTAGTCTTTGTTGTAACTGCTTTATGGTCTGTAGAAAAACACCCAAATTTACATTATAGTTTTGTTAATAAAAGGAAAATAATATATCTATAGGTTTGAGAATAACTTTTGAATGGAAAAAAGTCTTCAAAATGTTGCAGTAGGCTGAAACCCTATGAATAGCCAAACAAGATTGCCTATATTTACAAACACACATACATTTGATCATTTTTAAGGTCCATAAATCAAATAATAATGTAAATGGCATGTAAACAGCAAAATGTAATGTGAATATTCACTATGGGGGGCCATGATACCACAGAAATTAGATAATTTTGCTATTTACATGTCATTTTAATAGCTTTATCACTCAAAAATCTGATAATAATCTGATTTTGATCTTAAGTGCTCTCAAAATGCCATTGGTAATAACACCATTGATGCCATTGATAATAACACCATCAAACTGGGACTGACCCGATTTTTCTCTCCGAGTTGCTGCTCCAGGTCTCTGTTGAGCTTCTGGATGTGATCGAGGTCATCGACGGTAACCGAGCCATTCTGTTCCTCCTCGCAGACCTCCAGGTGCTGCTGCTGCTGCTCTGTCAGAGTCTCTACCTCCACCTCCAGATAAGAGATCTGGGTACAGACGCAAGACATTATGTTACCACTATTAAGGGACATGGGGGGGGTTTATGTTGGTGCATCTTCAGGTAGTTTAATCAAATGTAAAAAAAAAAGCCTATGAAAGAAAATGATTGTGTTAAGAATAAAGAACCACATTGGTACTATACCCGATCATCAAAAAACATTTATTTACAGCTGCATTATCTGCTTTTCAAACTGTAAAAGGAGGATGTATATAGGCTTTTAAATCTATCTAACTAGTGTCTAGCTCTCACAATCCCTTTAAATAATCACATGCATCAGTTATTCTGCGGAACACTGCCTTGGAGCAACTTAATTATTTATTTATTTATTATTTATTTAGAGAAGAAAGGGTCAAAAATACAGTCAATCCTGGCACTACTTACCTTCGTGTAGGATACCTGACTTAATAAAACACTTAATTAATAAAACACTTTATTAAGTCAGGTACCCCAAGTTTAAGATGTGATGTAAATATGGTTAATATCATTAGAATAAAGTACATACTTACAGTCGATCAGCCAAAAGTAAACCAGTTATTGTTTTTTGATGTATAAGCATAGCATTTGGACGCTACAGTATCATTCTCACAATGTCGGTTCCATCTTACAACACTGTACTTTAAAATGTCTGTTCTTACCCGGGCCTGGCAACTGTCTAACTGCTGAGTCTGACTGAGCAGCTCTTCCCTCAGACCCTTCAGCTCATTTTCTTTTTCCTCTTGCTTTTGTTGACACTCGGTTCTATGTTGCTCTGACTCCTCTCTGAGCTGCTGTAGAGACTCGTGTCCATTCTGTACCTCTGCACCAAAAACACAAGGACACACATTTTTTTAGTATATGAAATTCTAATCTTATAAAGGTAAAAAAAAAAAGTTTACAATTTGACAATAAATTCAGGACTTAAATGTTTACCATTATGAAGCTTTTTAATATGTTCTTCTTTCTGCTGTAGTTTGTCAGTCAAAGTAGTTACTTCATGTTGATTGGTGACTAAAGAAGATGTCAACTCAGCAACCTATAACGGGAAGATCGTGTATATGTTTCTTTCTTTCTAAGTCAAAAACACAATTTTGGCTGTATTTCATGAAAACCATACTGATGAACTCAAGAGACATAGAATAAATGAAGTAAATAAAAAAATTAAATCTGGTTGCAGACCTGTTACAAATCAAGTCTGTGGAGAGATAAGCCCTTTCAGAGGAAGGGTGCATAGTTTTCAAGTTCTTTAGTGCACAAAAACACCTCTGATCAAGTAAGAAAGCAAGAAAATGCCTTTAGTTCAGACTATTTTTTATTTGAAATGTTACGTGGGTGGGCTTTAAAGAATAAAGACAAAAATAAATTTTCATTTTCATAATAATCTTTTCCACTAACCCGTGTCTGTAGTTCCTCTTTCTGTCGTCTCATATCCTCCAGAGCCTTTGTGATTTCTGTGCAAATTTTATGTTGGCTGGTCAGGTCGGTCTGAATGGGAAAATCAAACACAAAAGAGATTATTTTTAAATAGTTTATTAGATTATTTTTAATAGTCTGTTTTGAAAAAAATAATAATAATAATAATATCAATATTGATTAATTTTGTTCAGACCTTGAACTTTTCAAGCTCCTCTGATGCTTGTCTCAAAGTGCATTCATTCTCATGCTTTCTCTTCTCCAGATCAGCCTATTAAACAGAAGGGACATAATATATTCAATGTTCATTTACTGTCAATGTCAATGACAGCTGACGTTGCCAGTCTAGGGCTTCCCAGAGATTTGGAAATTTTAGAATTGTAACAACTCTACTAACATACACAATAACAAATGGTAAATTTATATAGCAATTTTCAACCTCCAAGTACTGAACAAGTATCTGTTAATCGTGTTGCACAAGGACACAACAACTGTATGCATCGAAAGGAGTAGACTGAGCCACCAACTAAATGTCAGTGGCCAAATCGCTACCCCTTACACACATTAAACAAAACAGAGATCATTTCTGGCATATTGTTATGGGGCATGTGTGGATTTAGGCTTCCTTTCAAAGGTCCTATATTACACACAATTGACTCCTGAGCTTTAAGCCATGTTATAATACTGTTACCTCATCAAAAACATATCTAAAATGTTGTCTTTTGCTGTGGATAAGACCTGAATGACAGAGGTTACACAGACATACCTAAAATTATGTTTTGTTTCAATTCAATTCAATTTTGTTTTTGTACAGCCTAAAATCTCTTAGGGTTGAACATAATTGATTTTGTGGCTTTGGTTCCATTCATACATGTTTGAGTAACCCTTTATTATTATTATTCTGTCTACATCTCCAAAGCTCAAAATGCTCTGTCCCACCTTGTGATGTTCTGCAGTGTTAGTTTTTTCAAGTTCAAGACCTACCATTTACATTTACTTCAGCAAGTGAAATCATCCAAATAGAGTTTAAAAGCACTTTCTGTATTACCGCATGACACCACAAGATGGAACAGAGTGTTTTAGTTTGAAAGAAGCCTAAATATTCAGTGTGTGTATGTTAAACATGTGAATGAAAGAAAACACAATAGGTATATTTTTGATGAGGAAACAACATTATAACATAACAGAAAATAGCGTAATGTGGGCCCTATAAATAGCATTATTACCATCTATAATAAAACAGTTCTTGTCTCTATCATTATGTTGAGAGCATACCAGCGAGTCCTGCAGTCTCTGGTTGTCCGTCTTTAAAGTACTGACATTTTCCTCAAGATGTCTGGATTTGTCCTGACTCTGCTGATCCAACAAGCTCAGCTGCTGCTCCAAAAAGGCTCTCTCTGCCCCCCACTCTCCTCTCTGCAACACAAAATGCAAAGCATCTTCATTTGGCAAGATGAAACGTTCACCCACAATGTCAGACAAGAATTTGAAAATTCACTTTGAAATTCACATGACTAGAATTCACTGACTAAAAGGGTTTTGTCATTATTTATCACACACTCACCAGTTTCTCTGTGCACTGCTCTTTTTCAATGATTTGTTGCTGTGTGCTCTTCAACCTCTCATTACTTTCTGACAACTGCTGCTCAAGACTTGAAATCTGAAACGAAAGGGAAATAAATTATTAGGTAAGAATAACTTCACAATGTCAAAGTGAATATATAGTATGTCGTAATCACTATGTTAGATATCATATATGAACAGCCAACCTGAATAGTATGCATTTCAGAATATAATTGCAGAAGGCTAAACTACACGGTTAAAAGTTTTTTTTTTATGGAAAAGGCCAACAAATGTAACCATCCCATTTGTGATAAACCTTGCAGCCTGTGTGAGGTGTGGTGAGTGTACAGTGAATAAAACTCATTACACAATTAGTAAACCCAGAGTAGATTGCTTGTCAGGCCCCATCCCACCTCTCTGACATGTGCTCTTAATATACTCTGTCACTTGTTGTGCTGTGTGTGATTTTACCTGTGCGTCAGTCCTCTCTCTGTACGCTCTGGAGGAGTCCTCTTTGTGTCGGAGCAAAGTCTGTAGCTCACTGATGGTGCTGCTCATTCTTGATCCCTGAAATACACACAGAACTGTTTTTTTTTCTTTTAAATACTAGATTGTGATGCTGCCCCTCTCTTAGATGGAAGCAGGACTAATTTTCCCGCATCCACTATATTTGGCCTATGATGGTGTTTTCATAACAAACAGAAGCCAAACAGAACATTAGTAATGTGTCGGGCTGCACAATTCATTAATTGTAAGCAAATCCTAGTTGTGATTTGAGTTGCAATTACAAAACACAGTCTGCAATTATTTAGATAATAGAATGTCCTCTGTAAAAAAACTAAATATCCTTATAGAAAAATGTTGTTGTAACTGTAGTTTACACCTCTACAAACATGTTAATTTGTATTCATTTATCAGTTAATATTTCAGTCTTTTCAAATGTTTACAATGTCGCAATATACAACACAAATCTAATCACAATTGCAATACCAACATCAGAGCAGTTTCATAATAAGAATGATTAGCCTACCCCCATCAGGTCCACAAAACATTGCACAGCCCAATGTTTACCAAACAGTGTTTTACCTGGGCCTCCAGAGAGCTCACTGTGTCTGCGTGGTTGGTTCTAGCAGTTAGTAACTCTGCTCTTGTCTCTTCCAGTGATTCCTCCAAGCTTGATTTCTAGAGAAAAAAAAAACAAAAAAACAATTTGTGTCAGAGCAGAAAGCCAAAATTATAAATTTATTTTGAGGGGCATATTTACTAGCATTTCTTAGTTTCATAGCAAAATAGGTTTTCCTTCAGTTTGATTAAAACTTTAAGATTAGTAGCTGTGGAATGAATTGGAAAGGGAACCTCTAACATCATCCATCCATTTCCTTCTGCTTTTCCGGGTCTGGGTCAGGGGGTCAGCTGAGAGACATAGTCCCTCCAGTGTGTCCTGGGTCTTCCTTGGGGTCTCCTCCCGAAGGGTCATATTCAGAACTGGAGGCGTCCAGAAGGCATTCAGAACAGATGCCCTAACCACCTCAGCTGGCTTCTCTCATCATGGAAGAGCAGTGGCTTCTCCTTGTGAATGAGCTCCTCACCCTGTCTTTAAGGGAGTGCCCAGTCACACTGCGGTAGAAACTCATTTCATCCGCTTGTATCCGCGATGTGGTTATCATTCAAATTCATGACCACAGGTGAGGGTAGGAACGTAGATTGAGAGCTTTGACTTTTGACTCAGCTCAGTTCTTTGCCACAACTGTCAGGTACAGCGACCCCATCACTGCAGACACTGCACTGATTTGCCTGTGAATCTCACGCTCCATCCTTCCCTCACTTGTGAACAAGACCCCGAGGTACTTGAACACATCCACTTGAGGCAGGAGCTCTCCACCCACCTGGAGAGGACAAGCCACCTTTTCTGGTCGAGAACCATTGACTGCCGCCCAGATATCCCTGCATTACCTACTTACGGTCTTGCAGGTGGCGGGTGCATGGGAGCACGGCCCCATAACATTCTTTCAAACTGTGCCTTGCTGGCCCCTGTGGGGGAAGGCCACCCGGGTTTCTAAACCTCTCTTAGTCTGAGCCGTCCCCTAGGATCTGTTTGCCATGGGTGCCAGGGGAATGAAGTCCCTGACAACATAGATGCCAGGACCATTCCATCGCTCAAACCCCTCCACCATGTTAAGGTGGCGGTTCAATGAGTCTCTAATAGCTCTAGTAAAATGCTTCCATTTTGTAAGTGTGTGAATAATGAAAATAAAGCTTTGTACTGACCTCCTGCAGTAGTTCTTGCAAGTGCTCATCCTGACTCAGGTTTCCTTGAAGTCTTCTTTCTAAAGACATCACTTTCTTTTGTAGCTCTGACAACGTACGCTCCTTCTCCTCCTCTGTTACAGCTGCCTGTAAACAAACCATTTACATTTGATGGTTATTATTTTAATTTATAAGATTATATATTATACAATAAAATATGCCAATAGTGGTGGACAATATTAACAAAAAGTAACAAATTTAGGTAATTTTACAGTAATTTCACATTTGTCTGATACTACCTGGACTACTAATTTTAAAGTTTTAACACACTTCTGTGAGTGGACATATTATCATATTAATAACGTTATAGGGATATAAGTGTCAAGATATTATTAATTTACTATCGTTGTAAACAATAAAAGAACTCGTATAAGTAGTAGTAGTAACAGCAGTAGTAAAAGTGGTAGCATCTGCACAGTATTGATTGGGGGCCAGAATATCTACTTTGAAAGCTATGAGTGCAATGTTTTGTGGACATGGGAATCTTCAGTGTTCCAAGAGAGACTCGCCTTTTGTTGTTGCAGCCTCACAGCGTCATGTTCAGTCTGGAGTTCTTGTAAAGACTTTTCCAATGACGTTACCATATTTTGGGACTGAAAAACACACACATTTTATCAGCAAAGTCATTTAGGTTGTCTTCACACTGTCACCAGTTCGGTCGACATAAAAGAGCATTCGCTCCGAGAGCAGTGCACTTGGGCTGCTGTGAAGGTGACAGTTGCATTCTGGGACTGCAGTAAATGGCTGGTGCGAGAGTGCTTGAAACAGGATGTCTCGGAGCGACTCCAGTCGCACTCTGGAGTGGGGCGAGTGTGGCGTGAACGCGGCCGACATTGAGGCGACGTATGCAGTCCACGGTGCCAATACAAGTTGTCTGTGTGTTGTTTTCTCTGTTGTCACCAGTGCACATTGTCCTCATTGTATATTTAATCACAGGTGAAAGAAAAGACCACCGTGTATAGGGGAGGCAAGCGTGTGTGTGCATATTCACGGGACTCTGTCCCTTGAAGCACGTTGTCATAAAAATTTGGCGATCAGCTGGTGGCCTCTAATGTGACTTATGGTGCATGTTTGGGGTGAATGCAGTGCATGTGAACAAAACCAACCCAAAAAGTAAAGGCAACGGAACTAAACCTAGAGCGGACTGGGGGCCTCCAGAGAGAGCACTAATGTGTGAAAACAACCTAACAAACAATACATAAAAAAAGTTATAATAATAAAAAGTCTATGCAATAATTCTGGCCTAACCTGTTGAAAGTCCTCTGACACCTGCTTGATTACTGCCTGTAGCTCTTCACATCGAGTCTCTAAGTCCAGGATCTTTTTGTCAGATTCTTCTCTAAACAACAGCAGTTCTTCTCTGTAACAAGGGTTAAGGAAAAACAAAATGGCAAACGTCAGATACCTGTCCTTGATGAACTGGTACTTTTCCAAATGATTATTATTATGAGGAAAACATCTTCAATTTAATCTGAACAACTTAGCAATTTAAATTTTGACATATTTTCCTACAAAACCAATTTAAATATAATTTTTTCCCCAAGAAGACTAATTTAAGTGTGGCCTTTCCTGCCTTAGAGGGACACCATTTAACTTTTCTGGTGGAGAGTTCTAATGGTCTTCATGGAAATGTTTTTGTATTACTTAGAATGATCCATAGTATGGCTTTAAATTTATTCATCTCTATGAAGAAAAGCAGGTAATGCCACCAGGTCAAATTAGAGGTCAGCTCTGTGGAGAAGCAATCTCACTAACACCAAGAATGCTTTGGTGTTTCTGAGCAGCAAAAACCTTCATACTGATATACATCCAAAATAGATAAGTTTAATGCTACACAGTGGAACATTCCAGACCAAACAATAACATTGTCCGAAACGCAGTAATTATTAGCACTTAAGTGAGTTTTTTGTGTGCGCTGACCTCTCTATCTCTATCTCCGCGTTGAGTTGGCAGCTCTGGTTGTGCTCCTCCTCCAGTTTCATCAGTTTGCTCCGGGCCTCACTCAGACCTCGTTTCATAGACTGAACCTCAGACTCTTTCTGCTGCAGCTCTCGCTCCCGCTGGCCCAACTGCTCCTCTCTCTTCAACAGCTATGGGGACAAAATCCGTTGCATTTAGATACTATTAAATAGGTTTTCTGTCAGAACCTTTAAACCTTTAACATTTTTCATATTAACTTTGAAGTTAGACTTATGTATTTTTTTTAAGTAGTCATCTGGTCCAAGCTTTCAAATCTCCAGTCATTATTTTGCAAAATGTGTACTGCTTACTGCATGATTTTCTACTATTACAATGCATAATACACCATAAACCTTCCTGACTTATTAGAAGTATCATCACGTACCATGTGTTTGAGTTTAGCAAGCTCCTGCTGCTGGAATCCCTCTAGTTCGTCACGATCGTCTCGTTTCTGAAACAGAGCCAGACTTTGTTCCGTCATGTCACCTAGCCGAGCCGAGAGAGCTGCCTTCTCCTGGGGAAAAAGACATAGATTTTTTTTAAACTGATTCTTTTTTTTATTTATAATTTCAAATATACATTTATATTCTTAAATCTTGAGTAGATCACATTCATATGAAAATGCAAAATTCTTGACTGTTCAATTAAAATAATGACCTGTCCTCCAGCTCAGTTTCAAAGATAGAATTTATTGTTACATTGCATATGTGTTTATTTGGTTTACGGTCAGTAATTATTGGGCCTACCCACAAGAAGCCTAAACTGATACAGAGTCTCTCTGTCAGTACAAATAAACAAAACTGATGTTTTTACAAAAGCTTTTGTAAGTAGTGACATTATTCAAACCCCTAATTGTGATTGTTGTTGAGTTGAAAGGATATTATTAGATCTATATGGCATGACTGTGAAGCCAATTCCTAACAATAACCACAACATTTGTTGATCATAAGTTTGTGAGATTCAGTATTTTTGGCAAGAAATGTGAATACAACCTATTAGAACATGTTCTATGACAACCAAGTAAGGTTTATGTACTGCTGATACCTTCTCTACCACCTCTAGCTTCTCCATCCACTCCTGCCAGAAAGAAAAGAATAAATATTTACACATATCCAACAACTTTACTAAGTAACTTTTTTGTATAAAAGTGTTTTTACCTGGTCCTTTTTCTCCAGAGCCAAAGCCATGCCTTCGGCCATTTTGGCTCTACTGGCGACATGGGACTCATTCTGGTCCTGCATTTTCTTGATTGAAACTGAAGTGACAGAAGAGGGAGAGACCAATATGAGAGGGAGATGTGACCAAACAGGGTAAAATTTGTTAAACATATAAGTATAATTATGCACTTTCAGCCTGTTAGTTGCTGTAAAAATTAAGAGAAGTCTTAAGTTCAAAAACATAAGCAGCTTAAAAGCAAAGCAGCAAGACATGGACTCAAATTGTGCTCAAATACTATGCTAATGACTGAATATCAAAGGTGAAGATAGTAGAATTAGTCACAAATATAGCAAATAAAAATAAACTTGGGGAAACAAAATAAAAGGAAAAAGGGAAGTTAAAAAACATACTGACAAAAGCATATAACACGTGATTCATAACAAGGACACAGCCAATAGTCAACATTCTGCTACAGCGCCACCGTCAAATTCAAGATTTTATTTTTTAGTTTTGTTTTCAGATCTTTTCATATGAAAATTCTTGCTTTTTATGAAAAACATCCAACACGGTTAGTTTTCCCTGTATTGTATAGTCTAATAACAAGCTGAAAAAATAAATAAATAAAAATAGGTAATTACAGTTTTTGTTGTTCATCATAAAAGTGCTGTATTTGGTGTGGCTAGCTTTTGGTAAACAAAGTTCACAAATCACAGTGGTATAGTAGATTGTAGATCTTAGGCCAAAATAAGCTCTACATTGGACAGAAACACTTTGATCAGAGAAGTAGGAAGTGAAGTGGAAATGCCTGCAATGCTTCTACATAATGAAATCCCACGGAAGTCTTTGACGCCAAAATTATTATTCTTAAAGGAGACAAGCAAAACTGAGCAGCAGAAAGGAAGCGAGGAGGGGTACGTACAATCCTGGTGCTTTTCTAATGCAATTTCAAGCTTGTCCTTGGTCTTCTGCAAAAGTCTCAGCTGCTCAGCGTAGTCTAGTGTCGGGGTGGGATGGAGGTATGGGCACAGACAGAAACGAGAGGAACCACCACGAGGAGGACAGAGGACAGGGAGAAAACAAAAGGGAAAATATGGGTGAGAAATAATGAAAGGTTCAAAACAAACTAATGAATTTAACCTGTTCAATTTAAAGCATGAAAATCACAACATTTTGTTTTAAAAGAAACCATATTGTTCAAAAAGGACCAAACAATTGAAGAGAGACAAAGTGTCACTGTTTATCCTACAACCTGTTTGGGATTTAAAAAAAAAAAAATAAATAATAATAATTATTTCACTTGGGTAAAACGTTACATTTATTATAAAATGATAGGCTCCAAATGTATAATGTAACGCAAAGTAATGGACATTTGATAAGCTGCTTATAATTCCATTTAAACACATAAGAACAAGCTAAAGCCCAAAAGTCAGATCCAGATTGTAGGCATACATTAGTAACAAAATGAAAATTCTCTTCCAATTCTAAATATAATTTTAACAGCCACATTTGGATTGGTCCTCGCTTTCAATATATTGATTAAAGGGCCTTTACTTGATTTCCTTCTATACATTTCAGCAACATTTGCCTTGTCCCAGTACAGACATTGTATAAGTAGCTGTTGAGGTCAAAATAAGTCTACTGTGTACTGATTGCATCAAATGATAAATCGTTATATTGTCTGGGAATCAGGTGGTGTGCAGTTAACATGCTACTTGTTGTTAGCATTACCATGACAACTCATCGCCATGAATAATTGGGATGCTCAGAATGTGTACGGTAAGGACAAGTTTTCTTTTTTTGCCAACAAGTTTTAGTCCCATCTCCTGGTTGAAACATTTACATTTTGTGGAGTGGCCAATGCCATTTCAAGGACCTTACTTCTGCTTTGAACAGTGGACAGTTAAAGGATTACACAGCCATTTCAAATGACTCACCCACTTTGGCACTGCGTATTAGGTTTCTCATGTTAATTTAGCTCCAGAAGACTTTTGTGTTCACTTGAAACACTCGTACCTGAGAGCTTGGCCTCTAGTCTCCGGATCTGGTTGTTTCTTCGAAGGAGTTGAGCAGGAAGATCGTCCCTGGAGCTGCTGCTGTCAGATGCCTGAAAAACATGACAAATAATAGTTCAACAACTCATACCTTGAGGCATTGTTTTTACATTCATGTATTTCTAACAAGAAATACATGAATATAAAACACAACTGTATCCAAGATGGGATGTTATTTATAAAGAAGTAAAATATTTTAGCTGGAACAATGTATTTTGGGGTGCAATATTTATTGTGTATACATTTTCATTGCCATAGTGTGAACGTTTTCTTATTTTGTTTGTAATACAATCAAATTTGAGCTGTAGAGGGTTGAATGACTGAATCTCAATTTTGATTCCAATTTGCACTGAACACACTGTAGAAAGACAACACCTATTGCTCTTTTGGAAGTATGCAACTACTGACGCTGTAAAGCAATGCTGTGATAAATCATTTCCCACATGTAAATCCAATCAGAATTAGATGCTTAACAGTCACTTAGTACAAATGTTGCACTAAACATTTTCAACATGGCAGCAGCAATATAAGCATATTGTCTGAGAGCACTGATTCTCCGAGAGGCAACACTCGCTAAATTATTTAGACAAATGCAACTGAGACACAGGAGCCTCTGGAGTGTGGCTTTTTCTGAGAGCCATTCAAATGCGCTATAGCCTAGCCCTATATGCTCACATATGGATTTCCTTTGGGTCTTCCAATGGATGAGATCAATACAAGCCTGAAATGAACACAGTTTTAAATCAAGGTTGGATAATTACTAAGCCATGCAATATGACAATCAACTGGAACTATTACTTTTAAATTCTATTACTATGATGCCACAGATTTCTGATTTCTGATGTTAGGGTGATTGAGGTGTTAGAATGCTGTCTTAAGATGTTTGACATGGAATTACTCAGTATAAACAAGCCATGTCATGCCCACACTGTAGACCTGAAGGGCCTGAAAGGCAACTCCAGTTGGCCGTTGTATTGGCCATTCATAAAATCACTATGCAACTTAAGAGTGACGTGTGAAAATACAAGGCACTCTTATGGATGGGCAGAGCATTTGTAAATGAAGTCCATACCTGTCATATACAGTTAATTTATTATAATCTACTTTTTAAAATGAGGTGTGTGTGCCTACATGTTTTCTCTTTCAAACTCTTACAATAACCCCTAGGTTTCTATTTTCACCTTTTAGGGGAGAAGATACTACAAGGAATGGTACAATTGGTCCATGTGATCAATAAAGCTTTGTTTTAAAGACTTTGTAACTTTCCAGATTTCCATTTGAATGGTCCTAAAAAATAATCCCAAATCATTTTTTTTTAGCCAACAAGTCCTCAGCAAATAACAAAATATCCCATCACCAGTGGTATCTCATTATGTATATAACCTGCTGCCCTCTACAAACATTGAAACATGCAGTTCTTAGATTAACAGTTATTTCAGTATTCTCCAATGTTATTGCTCTTGGATGTATTTACAATATGAACTATAAACTGATTTTTTATTAAATCACCCACGCAACTGCAATAGTTGTTGGAATAATCTCAAGATATATTTCTACTTAGTTCAGCCCTTCTGTGCAACCATGCGGTTATCAGGTGAGAGTTCACATTCATTATCTTCTCATAGAGTCATTTATTATGCTCTGAACCTGATCACTGAGTGGACACACGATCCCCATCATGGATGTATCTAGGCCCATGCTGCAGATTTGAGATGGTCCCTGGGGCATGACTGCAGGGGTGCAGTAAAAGGCTGTTAGAGGGACATGGGTGGGAGTAATAATGCAACTGGACTCAAGCAATCACCAGGAGTTACCAGAGGGGAGCTAACAGGCTTCAATATTCGCATAAAAGGTCAAAAGTATCAGGATACACAGATAGTAAATAAAGGAAAAATGATGGTATTGTCAAATGCGGAGAGCCTCAGAGCAAGCTGGATAATATGGACTGCACTGACAAATGAAAGATCGGGATACTGCAGTAAAGGGTAATTAGTTATATGTTCTCTCCTAAAAGACAACAAGAATAAATTACAAAAAAATTACAAGCTAAATTGCATTTCCTGGATATTCTGGATACAACACGATACAATCCCTCATTTGTCCAGGAGCTGTCCAATGCATCATCCAGACACTGTTTTGAAATCAAGACATTTCATCTCCTTTCCAGAAGAATGTTAAAAAACTGTCAGTAAAATATGTCCCTTGTGCATAAATTAGTTTTGCATTTTGGACAGGGTATTTCTTTATAGGACTACTGCTACTGTTTACTACTACTGTTTGACAGGTGTTAAATATATAAATGTTAACCACCAGGTACTATCCCACAAAGTAAACATAAAAACCTGTTGTATACACTTTACTAGGCCATGACAAACTTACTCTCCTCTCTTCTTAATAATGTTGTCAGAGTGGATACGTTATAATAATGCAGTTACTCACAAAGTCATCTCCAGAGTCAGCACCAACAGAAGTGATGGACTCTTTGCTGATGGTACGTGGGATTCGAACTCCAGTCCGAGGAGCTGTAGCTGCCTCCTCTGCGATCTTCTTCTTGAGTTTAGCAAACATCTTTGCACAGTTTCAATGTCTCTGATGTAAATGCCGTGTGCAGTTTTTGATGAGTTTGTTTCTTCACGGGATTCATGGACCTCACTGGTCCTCCATCCAAGCACCAAGGCAGAAGTGAAGAATACAAGAATGTAGCTTCAATGGAACCAGTCGTGCAGCACCCATCTTGTTAAAACTACAGCAAATATAGCAACTATATTAGTAATTCAAACATTATGTTGTATGATACACAAGATAATGCCTTGGTCAAATTAGCTCATTTAGATGTCCTGTAAACTCTATTATTACAGACATAGTAACATCACTCACCAAAGTAAAAAGTACTTTGATTCGGTTTTTACTGATTTTGCAGAAATCAGCCATAATCACATTACAAACACGCTCACAAAATGCTTTACTTTACTTGCTCAGCGTGTTTCAATTTACTAAATACATCTTAACCAACCACATCTGTCTGTGTCTTGTCTGTCCTGCGGAGGGAATTTTCCAAAAGTGAACACATAACATAAAACATGAACATCTGAAAGTGAAGGTATCTGAATCCTATGGCTGACTGCTAGATCGACTTTTGACACTGGAGATTGTAATAGACAAACATTGGTTAATGATCTGTACATTACACTATGAGTAGAAACGCATCTACTGGTAATAAATGTTGAAAAGTCACTAAATGCTCGACTAGCCATTTAGCCCCTCTGGCCACAACAATGACCAATAACGTTGCAATCACCACTGGGTAACATTAGCTTTATGCTACTCTTTCAGTCGCTTTAGTCTTACCATTTAACCGCAGATAAATACTCGTCCGTCCCGTTTTTTGGTTTTAACAGTCCAGTTTATGGCTGTATTATTAAAGTGGAGTGATCGTGGTGACAGTCGATAAACTACCCACTTGTGACAAGCTGCTAGCTGCTGTTGCTGCTGCTGAGCTACACGTAATCAGCCGAGCACGTGACCGCGTACGTCGCGGCCACGTACGCACAGATTGGTCGTGAAAAAGGGGGGCGCGGTTTAATGAAGCCACAAAAGCCTTTTGCTCATGGAACTACGCCCCTGCTGGATAAACAGGTTATATATCCCTAAAATATTCAAGTAAAAACTCTCGTCCGCCCCGGGAGTCGAACGAGGGACCTCTTTGCCGATAGCGCTTGTCAAAAACGTGTTTGTAAAATAATGAAAAGGCAGGAGGACAGTTCACGGGCACAGAGTGACACGCCTGGGAGCCGTGACACCCACGGGGTGAGCCCGTCCTCTTCTACGCCCTAAAGAGGTGTATTATATAAAAGTGAAAAGGGAAGCACCGCGCTAGCCACTGCCCCATCATGCCAACCCAAGAGAACGGAGTTAGGCATTATATTTATGCTGCTAGGACCCGAACTCTTGCATGGCATGTTTTATTAATTTATCTTTGTTTTTTGGGCTAATTGGGATCTGATGAGTGTAAAAACAAAAAATGATCTTTTTACATTATGAGAAAAAAATATGTCCAAACATGGGGACATTCATTCTACGTTTTAATCATTTTGATAAAAGACAAGTCATATTTGAATAATGATCTGCAAAAACTGTTTATTAAGTGCCTGAACACAGCAACATTTTTCTTGAGTGTAAAAACAAACAGAAACAACAACTGTGCCTCTCGGAACAATGTGGCTCATTTGAAGTGCTGATAGCATGTGGAGGAAGACATGCGTTTAACAAAGTCCATCTTGAATCTAAACTATCGTGTGTTATACTCTTCTGTCACCACTACGTGGCAGTATAATGGACACCAGGACCTTGTAGAGAAAAAAAAATAATAAAAAAAATACTGTATTGTGGGCTAGACGACCCAATATGTGTTGTCCACATATGTGGACGCCAGGGCCTAGGAGGCTACCTATGATTATGCAAATGATCAATAGAACACAAGTTACAAGCAGAAGCATTTAAACGAACTGACTCAGGTCAATGTGTAAAAGACACATAGCATCGCATAGACAGGCCCACCTCAATAATTAATTCGATTTTTTTTTTTTAAGTCGTTGCATAGTTGAAATATTTAAACTACCAGATATAATTTGATCATGTAGCAAAAATGTAAACGTTATGTGTACCTGTGAAGAGTAATGGTTTAGTAGGTGTTTTTATATCCTTTTTTTATATTCAAATCCTCAAAGTACCCTACCACCCTTTGTGAGTCATGTAATTTTTTGTTTTTTTGTTTTTACTACATAATTACATAGCAATCATGCCTCTTCCCGTGTGAAACCAAGGAGAACAAACAGGCCTTCACAGAAACTGGTTCACCCAAAGGACAAAACCCCGAGCCATAAACAAAGTAATGTAGTCGACTCCATTCAGTGTAGTGAAGAGTGCAGTGAGCGTTAGATTGGAGAAACTAAATAGCTACTCCATAAGAGGATGTACCAACACGGATGTACGAGCTCCTCTGGACCCGAGTCCGCCGTACATCTCCATCTCAAAGCCACTAACCACTTCTTTGAAAATAGTGAAGTTCAGATTTTAACCAGAGAAAATAAATGGTTTGAGAGGGGAGTTAAATAAGCTATTTTTGTTAAGAAAGAGAATCCTTCCTTAAACAGGAATGGGGGCCTGAGACATAATCTCTCCCCCATCTACAACTCCATCCTCAGACCCAGAACAATGAGAACAATAGCAGGGACGTTAAGGGCTGAATAGGGTAGTTTCAGATGAAACTGGAGACAATAGATGTTACAGTTCCAGTGTGATTAACCCCTCCCTTCAGATAGACATCAGGCAGTGTCCACCAGCAATCTGACCAGAACTGAAGAAGCGGCTTGAATGAGCAGTGAAACAGTTGACAGATTTAAACTTTATCAGACCTGGACGACTGAAGGATTACACAGATACATAATTACACATATCTTATTTGATATATTTAATATATTTGTAAATGTAAAAAGCAGTAATAAAAAAATAAAATTAAAGGAGGATACTGTATTATCTAAATACTGTGATAACTGTGTGATTGCAATATATTGTGCTGCCCTAATACATTTATATATTATGTTATGGGTATGAAAACTACTCTATAAGCATCTGAATGGGAAATGGAGTGAATGAACAATTCCTCAAAGTTTTTAAATAACTTTTCTATTTGCTATTTAGAATTGTTAGTTTATTTTTTAACTACTGTGCAAGTTAAAGATTTAATGGAACAGAAGGCAGTGCACCTATGACTGCCCCAGAGCAAAAGACACATTTAGAAATCTCTTATTATCAATACTAAATATTGGCCTGGCCCTTCATACAAATCTTTAGTTCTGATTTTCTGGTTTGCCAAACTCATTAAGCAAAAGAACACACTGTGGCATCACCTTTCTACCACTGGAAAATTCACTTGTGACTTGTAAGTTGAATTTGTTAATAGGTTAATGATGTGATAACTAAACTTCAGATTTTAATTAAGATTGGTCATTTGAAGTGATGTCGTTTAGGAGCAGAGTTATTTTTTAAAGTTAGGAAATGGGTTATGGTTAAGGTTAGAGTTATGGTTTAAGTTAAGGGGTAAGTAAAGGTTAGGTTTGCTTAAGGTTGGGGTTAGGGTGAGTGTTTCGATTTAGGTTAAATTTAGGAACAGGTTTCTATGAGGAAAATGGTTACGGTTGGGGAAAGTTTACAGGTATTAACATATTAGCAGAAGCAACTATGACTACAAATCTGTCACCCACTTATGGTTACATTATAAAATAAAACATCAAACAGGCAAAAGCATTTCATTTTCATTTATAAACCAAAAAAACACTGTTATTTTCTCAATAATACAGTGAAATAGGTCGGGTTAGGTAACATTTTATACTCCACTATTTCTCCAGACAGCTTCTCAGTGTCTGTTGCCCCCTCTAGGGTTTGAATGAGTGAATTACACCTCAGGGATATTTTGGGACTTGTAAAACCCCTCCTCTCTCTCTCGTTTCTGCACCCACTTTCTCATTCTCTTCTGTTTTTGACTCTCATTTTCACCCCCCCCCCTTTTCCCTTTTTCTCCCATTTCTCTCTCTCTCTTTCCTGAAAGATTAAGTTTCTTATGTATTTCTTTCTTCTCCCTCTCCTCCCTCTGTCTCTTATCCCTACAGGACATTGTCTCTTGTCTCATTGTCCCTCTCTCTCTCCGTCTCACTTCTCTGACAGTTTCTCCTGTATTTCCGTAGTGAGTTTCTGGGTGTAGTTGATGTACATGCTGACGGGAGCTCACACCTTTCTGACCGAAGTCCAGAGTTTCCTGCTGCCCGAGAGCCATGGATTTCCTCTGCCAGAGCCTGTGGGCTGAATGCAGTCTTTCCCCAGGTACGAGACACACCTTTCATCTTAGTAACCAAAACAGACACATTAGGGCATATGGGCTGATGGTAAATTTGAGAGTAAACCAGGTCTATAACTATTCGAGGTCTAATCTACTGTCATGTCTCATTATTTCCTGTTTACTTTGCTTTGATTTTTTTTTTTTTTTTTAACATTTTGACCTTTTTAAATCTGTGTGTTCCCTGCCTCATTTGCCACATTGTCATATTATGTTAATGTGATGTTAACTATATTTTAGTGAAATGAGTAGTCTAACCTGTCATATGCACTTTGACATTTAGCACAATTTGGACCCCAAACATTTTTTAATGCCCAGGCACAAAATCAGCTAGCCTATTAAAAACAAACAAAAAAACATCTATCCCTGCCCCCCCTCTCTCTCTAATTAGTCCCATGTTTATTTAGAAGTGTGAACAATGTAATTTAGACATTTAGTAAGGTAATTTAAGCATTTATCAATGAAAGAGACAATGGTCAGATCAAAGGTGCATTTATTTTGGTTTGAAAATATATTTGTAACATAAATATGTTTGACATGTTTTAGTCACTGGTGATGTAAGATAAGGCTGATCTGCACTTTAACACACTTCATGCGTCATAAGATATGACAATGATTGATTCAAAATAAAACTCTTGGTATTGGCCTCAGTTGGTAAATGGGGCGAGTGTCACTGGTGAAGATTTGAAATTGGACCATGTGCTGTGAGAAGGAAAAGGGAATATTTGGGAAGCACAAATACTATAACAACCTTGAAAGTGGCGTTACTACACCGTCCACCATAAAACTAAGAAGCTGGAGTGAGTGTAGTGCATCTGAAACATTGATCTATAATAAGAACTTTAATTGGTCAAATATTTTGTAAATATTTTACAATAGTGAATACTATTAAAGGTGCCAACAGATTTTATATAAATTGAATGAGTCAAATTGTATGTATTTATAACAGTTTGATGATCTACCTATCCTCAAATGTAAAAGTTGATTTGAGTCACTCTGCTTTTATATTCAGTTCAATTATTTTTTTTTGTAAAGCTCAAAATCTCAGAAGCAATTTCTTGTTAGGGCTTAACACATCAAAAAATAAATAAATACATAAAATGAAAAACAGTGAAACAGTCATTGTCCAGAAACAGACAAGTAATTTACTTGATAGAAAACAAGCAACTGGAAACTGTCCCAGAAGATCCTTTGTGCTTACACCCTCCTTCTCTGTTGCATATTCTCTTTAATCCACAAACTAACAAAAAAAAAAAAAAAATCTAAACTCAACAATTGGTTTTGACATATCATCTAAAAATCACATTCATATGTTAATAATTTTTCTGAGTGAATATCAAATTCAACTTAACATTTATAAATATTACGATCACACAGGAAAACATGATGCTGCTGATGGGCAAGAAATGAACAGTGGCCTGGTGCCTCAGTCTCTCCTCCACAGTTGTGTTTACTAGCGCCACAAAGTCGGTGAATTACAACTAAACGCTGGAGCCACTGTGCGAGTCGAATGAATAAATGTAATGTTTGACGTCTCTTTATTCGATCTAAATACAAAGTGTTTCTCTTTTATCCCAATTTTGTTCAATTTAAAGCAAAATGCAGGACAAAGTCGGAGCCGAGCGCGTGGCTTGTCCAGGCACGGTCACGGTTTGAGGGCTCGTGATTTAAAACGCAGGAGTCTGTGCGCACGAGGATATTTGAAATGAAAAGATCTGACCGCGCACTAAAGGCTGATGTAAAGGAGTTCACGTAAAATGTGTCATATTTGCGTATTTTTAACTTTAAAGTGCGAAGAGAAAACACACGACTGAGACTCGGGCGCTGAGCGGAGCGCGTTGAGTCTCTACGGTTCTCATGCGCGTTATAAGTTTCCTCCGCGCGCGTCCCGGCTCTAGACTCAGATCTAACCCGACACTCGAACCATGGCAGAGACCGCTCCCGCGCCAGCCCCCGCTCCGGCGAAAGCCAAGGCCCCCAAGAAGAAGGCCGCCGCCAAGAAGAACGTGGGCCCCAGCCTCCAGAAGCTCATCACCGGCGAGATCGCCGCGTCCAAGGAGCGCAAAGGCGTCTCCGTGGCCGCCCTGAAGAAGGCGCTGGCCGCGAAGGGCGTCGATGTGACCAAGGCCAACAAGCGCATCAACACCGCTCTTAAGAAGCTGGTGACCTCAGGCGCCGTGAGCCAGACCAAGGGCACAGGCGCCTCCGGCTCCTTCAAGCTGGCCAAGACCGAGGCCAAGCCCAAGACCGTGAAGAAGAAGGCCGCAGCCAAGCCCAAGAAGCCCGCTGCAAAGAAGGCAGCCAGTCCTAAGAAGAAGGCAGCCGTGAAGAAGCCCGCGGCCAAGAAGCCCAAGTCCCCGGCCAAGAAGGCGGCGAAGAAGGCAGCGCCGAAGAAAGTGGCCAAGAAGCCCGCCAAGAGCCCCAAGAAAGCGGCGCCCAAAAAGCCCAAGGCCGTGAAAAAGACTCCGAAGAAGGCTCCCGCGAAGAAGGCCGCCCCCAAGAAGGCCAAGAAGTAAAGTCACACCCGACTCCCCCCACACAAAGGCTCTTTTAAGAGCCACCACTCTCACTAAAGAGCTCATCTTTGTCTGATACTGTGTGCACGAGCCCGGTAAAAATAATGATGTGCAAGAAAGGCAGTGCGACAGTAGGCCATGTATGTTCTCATTGTCTCAGTGTAATAATATGCGAGTCACGTCCCGCGCTTATCCAAACAAATATCACAAATATCAGCTGCTTTTTAGCGAAATGAGGAAATACTTGAGGAAAAATAAAGATGTGCATGGAAGGCACAGTAGGCCTGTATATGCATGTACGTTTTGCTGTTTTATAATGATATTTTTATACATTTATAAAACATTTCCTATGAGAAGGGACACGACTAATTATTTAAAATATAGCAATTATAACAATATTTTGAAAAATTCGTGTTATAAGTCGATGTGGACAGATGTGTGACCGTTTTAAACGCAGTGTAGACCACCAACCGGGGCTCAGGCTCTTGCTCCTGAATGAAGGCGCGCGGGACCCAAAGGCGTGGTTAATGTTTGAATTCAGAGCGCGAGCCCCGTGGAGCCAATCAGCGTCACTCTGGCGCCTATAAAAACGCCGCTGCTTCTGCTCGAGCCTCACATCGTCTGAGGTTTTCACCAAACACCCAGAGCGGAGAAAATGGCCAGAACCAAGCAAACTGCGCGTAAATCCACCGGAGGAAAAGCTCCCAGGAAGCAGCTCGCCACCAAGGCTGCCCGTAAGAGCGCCCCCGCCACCGGCGGCGTCAAGAAGCCCCATCGTTACAGGCCCGGCACCGTGGCCCTGAGGGAGATCCGCCGTTACCAGAAGTCCACCGAGCTGCTCATCCGCAAGCTGCCCTTCCAGCGTCTGGTCAGAGAGATTGCCCAGGACTTCAAGACCGATTTGCGCTTCCAGAGCTCCGCCGTCATGGCTCTGCAGGAGGCTAGCGAGGCCTACTTGGTGGGTCTGTTTGAGGACACCAACCTGTGCGCCATCCACGCCAAGAGGGTGACCATCATGCCCAAGGACATCCAGCTGGCCCGCCGTATCCGCGGAGAGAGGGCTTAAAGCGACTCTTGACTCATTTTCAACACAACGGCTCTTTTAAGAGCCACCCACAAAAACGGAGAGCTGGGCTTCACTACCTTTTCATATTTTACACTATGAATTGGCATACTCGTTATACGACATGATTAAGGGCACGGATGAGCTCGCAACCTGTAAATGTGACAATTGTTAATAAACCAAGTCTATAAATCCGCCCAATATTATGTTGCACGAATGATTTCCTACTAGTCTGCTTCATTTTAAGTTCATATGCGTCAGTCTGAATGTTGAAGATTTTACAAGTAAAATGTCTGCATAACCTCTATACACGTACTCTCAGTTCCAGACTAAAATACAAATGTTTTCCATCATGTAGTTCTCGACCCCATTTCAAGATGAAAATGAGTCAGATCCAACATGATTTTTACTTTAAATGCGGGGATTAATGAATCATGGAGTAGTGAGAAAAAAACATAAATCATTATTACAAGGTCTTTACAACGTAAACTTGTCACAAAGTGTCCTTTAACAAATATTTATATTGAGGCCATACACCAGTTAGTTTTTTTCTTATTCTTAGTGCTGCACAAGAAGGAAACATTAAAGTAGAGCAGAGTAACTGAGCAACTTTTCTTCGCTTTTGTTTTGTGGGCAGATTTATTCTCCTTTTGACCGTGCTTGTTCTCTTTAAGTACAGACGCACCGCTGGTGCACCGTAAGAGCAGCTTTTGTGAAAATGCTTTAATTTACTTTGATTCTAGTGAAAATGCTTCATTTTATTTTGATGTGAAAAGCGCGCGCTCCGCTTTGGGGCCGCGCGCTCAGAGCGTCAGTCAGCGCGTTTTCCTATTGGAGGATTGTCGCTCCGACGGACCAATCAGTGATCGCCGGGGCCTTTATATGGCCACTGCAGCGGAGCCCTGGTATAGTCGACTTTTGTTAGACGCAAACTCTCTGAAAACATGTCTGGACGCGGAAAAGGTGCCGGTAAAGCCAGAGCAAAGGCCAAGAGCCGCTCCTCCAGGGCAGGGCTGCAGTTCCCCGTGGGCCGTGTGCACAGGCTGCTGAGGAAAGGAAACTACGCAGAACGTGTGGGAGCCGGAGCCCCCGTGTACCTGGCCGCGGTGCTCGAGTACCTGACCGCTGAGATCCTTGAGTTGGCCGGTAACGCCGCCAGGGACAACAAGAAGACCCGTATCATCCCCCGCCACCTGCAGCTGGCCGTCCGCAACGACGAGGAGCTCAACAAACTGTTGGGAGGAGTGACCATCGCTCAGGGAGGCGTGCTGCCCAACATCCAGGCCGTGCTCCTGCCCAAAAAGACCGAGAAGGCCAAGTAAACTATCCGCCCTCAACCAACCACACAACGGCTCTTTTAAGAGCCACCCACTCCTCAAAGAGCACGATGTCCTAACAGCGTCTCGATGTCAAACTTTACACGTGATGGCTTGATGAACAATGAAATGTGGTTAGAGTACTGAAACTCCTTCCAAACAAAGCTGAAATAGGAAATATATATATATATTTTTTTTTGGTGTTACTGTACTTTGAACTCTATTTTTAAACCTTGGAATGCGAAAGTGGCTTTTTTTTTTTTTTTTTTTAAGACCTACAGACTTTCTGATCATTTCAGTGCTTTTGTTGAATCAGTCAAAATGAAAATCAAGGTAGCAATATCCACATATGATGCAAATGAAGCAGGGACAGACTATTTTGGTTTATATACATATAAGGTGTACCTCTGCGTTATGTTGTGGGGGGGAAGGAGTCAGGACACAGCTGGAACTGTTTCACAGGATACACAGAACGTTATTAATAAGTGCCGCTAAATATCCAGCCAATACTAAACACAAAAGAGGACAATGACAGTCCCCACACATACATTTTAAACACCAGGTATGGACAGAAAATAGAATAAAGGGGAAAAAAAGACACTTTGTGTAATTATGCACATATGAACCGGTTACACATATATAATTATAAGTTACTGAGTTACATTAAAAAAAATAGCCTGCAACTGGAGACACAAAGACAGGCTGATTAAAGTCACGCTTATCTCAAAACATGAAAACAATATCCCACATTGTGATCCAAAAGTTCTTGTGGTCCCAAAAACAGCAGACTGAATGCAGGGTATGAGCAGAAAGGGGAAATTCACAGTATAGTTGTTACATTTCATCATGCTATTTTGCTTGAAGATTACGTTTATTGTGTCTTGTGGTGCATGTAGTGCATCTCATTTTATACAGTAAGCTTTTACTTACGGGCTTAAACCGCCCCGTAAGTAATGATACAGCACATCTTTAATTAAACAAATTACAATACTTAACCTGTGCCTTGTACCATCGCTTTAGTCCGAGGGGAGTGTTAGTGAGAGGACAAATGAACCAATCAGCTCTGAGGAACGACGCACATGTTTTACATGAGGCGGGTATAAATAGAGCGGGCAGAGCCGGGTTCAGGCATTGTTCGCTCTCATCATGCCTGATCCCGCAAAGACCGCGCCCAAGAAGGGCTCCAAGAAAGCCGTGACCAAGACCGCCGGGAAAGGCGGCAAGAAGAAGAGAAAGACCAGGAAGGAGAGCTACGCCATCTACGTGTACAAGGTGCTCAAGCAGGTCCACCCCGACACCGGCATCTCTTCCAAGGCCATGAGCATCATGAACTCCTTCGTCAACGACATCTTCGAGAGGATCGGCGGAGAGGCCTCCCGCCTGGCGCACTACAACAAGCGCTCCACCATCACCTCCAGGGAGATCCAGACTGCCGTGCGACTCCTGTTGCCCCGGAGAGCTGGCCAAGCACGCCGTGTCCCGGGCACCAAGGCCGTCACTAAGTAACCACCAGCTCCAAGTAAACCGAGCACCACCTAAACCAAACAACGGCCCTTCTCAGGCCACCCACACATCTCGTAAAGAGCACATCAAGCTTTAGAACGCAGTTTAGTTTTCCTATTAGCATCAAATACAATCATGAGATGAAGTAATTAAGATTTTTTAGCGTTAACGTCCATCTTTAAGCAAATGTCACCAGGCTGTCTCGAGTGGGAGTAGAGGCCAGTACTACAACGAAAAAAACCCTGCCAATTTGTGTCAACTCTTTCAGATCATAAACTTTCTCCGCTCAAAATCCGTTTGCCTTTAAACCGTTTCTTAACCGTTGGCTTCGGCTACACTCTGAGCTCAGGCGCTGATTGGTTGAGCGACTCACGTGGTACGAATCAAACGAGCGCGTGAGCGGTCTTTATTCTTCAGTGACCGTTTCCCTGCTCTTCCTGTTGCAGCAGTGAAATTTCCCCATCGTGGCACAAACATTCTCATATTATTATTGAATCTTATCAATCGACACGGGGAGCTATGTGCGATGGTTTTAAGGCCTATGGTTTTATAGCGGAATCTCCGTCAGTCGCGAACCTTAATGCAATGTCATTTACCCATATCTAGAACTTCAATATTTCCTTTTAAAAAGCAAAAAACACCTCTATCGTTTTTGCTGGCTGAAAGATGTAGGGATGAAAAAAAACCCTGGCCCCGCCCACACCACGTGATCTGGAACGTCACCAAAGGACACATAAATGCAGCAGCGGCGCGGAGGTTTCATCAGTATCTATCTTCACGAAGAAAACTGTAAAGATGAGCGGCCGTGGAAAGGGAGGCAAAGGACTCGGGAAAGGAGGCGCTAAGCGTCACCGTAAAGTTCTCCGTGACAACATCCAGGGCATCACTAAGCCCGCCATCCGCCGTCTGGCTCGCCGCGGCGGAGTCAAGCGTCTCCGGGCCTCATCTACGAGGAGAGACCCGCGGGGGTGCTCAAGGTTTTCCTGGAGAACGTCATCCGCGACGCCGTCACCTACACCGAGCACGCCAAGAGGAAGACCGTGACCGCCATGGACGTGGTGTACGCCCTGAAGAGACAGGGCCGCACTCTCTACGGTTTCGGAGGTTAAACGCACTGACCAGCTACATCAACGGCTCTTTTAAGAGCCACCCACAAAACCTTAAGGGGATTCTTCTCTGCGCGTCCTGATAAACTAAATACTGTTTTGGGAGTTCTGTGCCCTTATGTTAAACACCTCTGTTGTGGTCAGAAGTGCGGGCTGGAACTTAAATTAAATTTTAAATTAAATTGATGTTCTGAGGTAAATATTTATTTTTGTGAACTACAGTCCCTCAGAAAGCGCAACATCTCCGCAACTATTATGGAATCGGCATCAAAATGTAGACACAATATGTGAGGCTCATATTGGAAATGTGTCTCAAACACACAACATGATGTGTAATTATTTACAATATAATTTACTGTCACCATTTTCACTCTCAACAGATCAGTGCAAATGTGCATATAACGGGTTAATTTAATTATATTTAGGTTTTCTACACATTTTATTTCCAGGTTGGACACAGGCAGGAGATGTTATAATAGTTTCATGGATTCGACATATTCAGAGGTAATTACATATGTTGCACAGGCAGTAGGTTAATATGAGCGGCCTCTAGTGGTGCTGGAGAGGTAATGCAACTCAACACCTGCACCGTCAGCTCAACGTGCGCGTTGTTAACGAAAAGTCAGTTCATGTTTTTCAGGACTGTATGCACGTTTGATAAGTGCTTTGTTATTGTTTTACGCATGTGTAGATGCGTTGTTCGTGTTGTTAAATGTAATACCCATTTTGTTGAGCAGGTAATAAGGGTGTTAGCCAAGATGCTAATGCCATTTCCGGTGTGTTGTGTCGCGTGCACATGGATCTGTTAAAATAACGTGTGTGTACCTTATTTTAAGTTATACTATTGCTTTATTCTGATAAGACTGCATATATTATTAGTCCTTGTGTTTTTTGTTTTATTCTCTTCTTTCTTTACAGACCACACGCGCACAAATGCACCGATGATTCTCCCTGAGCTACCTAAAAGTCATCATCTGCATCCTGCCTCCTGATAGTCTTCAGTATCATAACTAAAGGAGCGTGATGTCACGTATAGTTTGGGTCCAGTCAAATGAAGCTCACTGAGGCGCTCGCGGTTACAAGGGTGAATTTGGAGCCCAGCTCCATATTTGAAATTCAGACTCCAAATATCAGAGCAACCAAAGAGCCAATCCGTCAAATCTCTTGAGGCACATAGTAAAATAAAATACCATGATCATGTAGCGATGGCCAATATGAACATTTCAGACCAACATGACCAGCCTGACAGGTTACGGAGAGAGAGAGACAGTTTTTCAGTGTAAAGTAGAATGGAGCCAGAGTCGATGGAGCCGGAAGCTCATGCTCAATTTCAGTTTGAAACACAGCGGCCTGCAGGTTTGCTATGTCCAATTATATGAATGTCATATGTGTTTTTAGTCCTGTGTGAATTATCAGTCTGTGAAACTGTCAAGAAATCCCCCAAAGTTCACCTACTGGAATTATGAAACTCAGTGAACTGATTTGATGTAATCTGTGGTCTGTGCATTGAAAATGTCTTCATGTCCAGATAGAATAGATTTATTCACCATAGATGGTAATCTAATCCAGCTATTATTTTTTCTACAGTTAAAACGTAAAAACCACCAGTGTTTTGTGTTTGCTGGGTGAGGGTGAAAATATATTGCAGTTGCCTTGTTACTGAGTAATGAAAAAAGGTTGGTGCTCCAAGTCCACCTTGTCATTTAGGTTTTTGTAGCGTGGTTAGTTTTATTCTGGGATTCATTTGTACAGAACGTTTTGAAGAATAACATAAAATCTTTCAACTGGACAAAAAGTTTTTGTCTAGAGTAGAATTTGTCTCTGAAAGTGTGTGACAAATTGTATATTTATCTTTTGCTGTGGATCAGGCCTGGATGTTTTAAAGAATGTTTAATGTTAGTTTTTATTTAGTTACAAACTAACTTTTAGAGAACCACAGGCTAATGTTCCCTAAATGAAAATGTAAATCCCTCTACACGGCTGGAAACAAACAAAAAACAATTCTCTGCTATAGCCGTTTCTGAGACATGGTTGGTTAAGGATCAGCGCTCCCAGTTTCAGATTGAAGGATACAACATGTTCTTCATAAGTAGAACTTCTCAAAAAGGTGGTGGTGTAGCTTTATATGTTGATAAAAATTTGAAAAGTAAGATAGTGAAAGACATGTGCATAGTCATTGATAAAATTATGGAATGTGTTACAGTAGAAATTGAAAGTGAAAAATCAAAAAACATTATATTAAGTTGTATATATAGAAAGTCTGGCTCAAGTATTGATACGTTTAGGGAAAAACTGAGTGATCTGTATGAAGGTTTAAATGACAGGAAAATGTTTTTTTGTTTGTGGGGATCTTAATATCGATTTATTGAATCCTTTAGAACATATATGTCAAACTCAGGCCCAGGGGCCAAATCTGGCCCGCGGTGTAATTATATTCAGCCCGTGAGATCATATCAAATGTGCATTAGAGCTGGCCCGCCTGTCTATAACACATGTACCAGTAATACTACAAATCCCAGAATGCTTTGCTAGTACGACAGTGCGCTGTAGAGACCAATGTGCAAAGTAAATCAGAGTTTTTTCTATGCACTTTTTCTACTCCAAGGTATGGACTGTTAATAGTCTGAAAATCTAATTATTCAGTGAATGAAATTATTAATTATTTTGTTGGCTTGTGAAAAAAATATTTACTTTAAAAAGGAACTTGAAGGACTACAGAGAGAAACATAATTTATTTTATTTACTGGTATTTAATAAGAAATGAATACTGCTGATGTGTCTTTTATTTCAAATTTATTTTCTCAAATTTTTGTAATATCAGGCTTGAGTTGTTCCAGATTTTGTGTTTAAGCAAAACTAACGTTTGTTTCCACATGAAAAGGTTAAACATTACACATCAGACACAGTCAATTTTTCAATGCATTTTGAGTTTGGCCCGTGAAGTTGTCTCAGTTTTTAATTTTGGCCCATTGTGAATTTGAGTTTGACACTTCTGCTTTAGAACAAACTGCAACTACTGATTTCATAAATACAATGTACAGCTTGTGTTTATATCTGTCGATAACAAAACCAACTCGAATAACAAGAAATGGTGCAACACTGATTGACAATATATTCACTAATGTTATAGAAACTGAAATAACAAGAGGGTTTTTAATAAATGATGTATCAGATCATCTACCAATATTTACAGTCAAAAAGAAGGACACAAAAAAGCACAATAAAATAAAAACACTCAAAATATATATACAAAAAAACTTACAAAACATTCATTCAATTTAAACGTGATTTAGGGGGAATGTTAACTTTCCTACTCACATCTTGACAAATGAAAGACATCTCCTCAGTCAACCCAAGGAAATTGCAAACGGATTTAACAATTATTTTAGAAACATTGGTTCTAAAAGATATTACGAAATCCAACCAAGAGAACGATATAATCAGTAGAATAAAACAGGATAAAACAATATTCTTACAAAGTGAAAGTGATTAAAGTGAAATATGTACAATTGTTAAACAAAGCAAGAACAAAAACTCAACAGACTGGAATGGACTGGACATGTGTGTGTTGAAAGAGACCATTGAATATATAGTTAAACCAGTCACCTATATTTTTTATTTATCTCTGCACTCGGGTTTATTCCCAGAAGGAATGAAGGTTTATTTAAGTCCGGTGATCAACATGACCTTAGGCAAAAATTCTGGAGAAATTATTCCATAAAACATTATACAGTTACCTCGAAAAACAAAGTACTCTGTGAACAGCAATATGGCTTTAGACCAAACAGGCATTAATAGATTAATATCTAGTCAAAAACATATCTAATTGTAAAACAAAGTGAATACATTTTAGTAGCATAGACCGAGTAGTCTAACCCGTCATATGTCATCTGTAAACTCTACTGAAGCGGGCACTGGAATATGTTCCATATGTGTAATTAAAAAAACTTTCACCTGATCAAGGGCGCCATCTGCTGGAGAAGGTCAGGTTACAACATACAGTCACTGGTGTCTGTAGTGTCATTTTACTGTAGTTCAAAGTATTTGCCCTTTAATGCAAGTTCCAGCCCGCACTTCTGACGACAACAGAGGTGTTTAACATAAGGGCACAGAACTCCCAAAACAGTATTTAGTTTATCAGGACGGGCTTTAGACAGAGAAGAATCCTCTTAAGGTTTTGTGGGTGGCTCTTAAAAGAGCCGTTGATGTAGCTGGTCAGTGCGTTTAACCTCCGAAACCGTAGAGAGTGCGGCCCTGTCTCTT
The DNA here is from genome assembly GCA_019594935.1 of Periophthalmus modestus. Lineage (NCBI taxonomy): Eukaryota > Metazoa > Chordata > Actinopteri > Gobiiformes > Gobiidae > Periophthalmus > Periophthalmus modestus. Next base: position 13,548,619 of record JAIEZT010000012.1, on the reverse strand, counting down.
CAGGGCGTACACCACGTCCATGGCGGTCACGGTCTTCCTCTTGGCGTGCTCGGTGTAGGTGACGGCGTCGCGGATGACGTTCTCCAGGAAAACCTTGAGCACCCCGCGGGTCTCCTCGTAGATGAGGCCGGAGATACGCTTGACTCCGCCGCGGCGAGCCAGACGGCGGATGGCGGGCTTAGTGATGCCCTGGATGTTGTCACGGAGAACTTTACGGTGACGCTTAGCGCCTCCTTTCCCGAGTCCTTTGCCTCCCTTTCCACGGCCGCTCATCTTTACAGTTTCTTCGTGAAGATAGATACTGATGAAACCACCGCGCCGCTGCTGCATTTATGTGTCCTTTGGTGACGTTCCAGATCACGTGGTGTGGGCGGGGCCGTTCTTTCACCAATAGGCACGTGCCAGGGGTTTTTTTCATCCCTACATCTTTCAGCCTGCAAAAACGATAGAGGTGCTTTTTGCTTTTTAAAAGGAAATATTGAAGTTCTAGATATGGGTAAATGACATTGCATTAAGGTTCGCGACTGACGGAGATTCCGCTATAAAACCATAGGCCTTAAAACCATCGCACATAGCTCCCCGTGTCGATTGATAAGATTCATAATAAATATGAGAATGTTTGTGCCACGATGGGGAAATTTCACTGCTGCAACAGGAAGAGCAGGGAAACGGTCACTGAAGAATAAAGACCGCTCACGCGCTCGTTTGATTCGTACCACGTGAGTCGCTCAACCAATCAGCGCCTGAGCTCAGAGTGTAGCCGAAGCCAACGGTTAAGAAACGGTTTAAAGGCAAACGGATTTTGAGCGGAGAAAGTTTATGATCTGAAAGAGTTGACACAAATTGGCAGGGTTTTTTTCGTTGTAGTACTGGCCTCTACTCCCACTCGAGACAGCCTGGTGACATTTGCTTAAAGATGGACGTTAACGCTAAAAAATCTTAATTACTTCATCTCATGATTGTATTTGATGCTAATAGGAAAACTAAACTGCGTTCTTAAAGCTTGATGTGCTCTTTACGAGATGTGGGTGGCCCTGAGAAGGGCCGTTGTTTGGTTTAGGTTGTGCTCGGTTTACTTGGAGCTGGTGTACTTAGTGACGGCCTTGGTGCCCTCGGACACGGCGTGCTTGGCCAGCTCTCCGGGCAGCAGGAGTCGCACGGCAGTCTGGATCTCCCTGGAGGTGATGGTGGAGCGCTTGTTGTAGTGCGCCAGGCGGGAGGCCTCTCCGCCGATCCTCTCGAAGATGTCGTTGACGAAGGAGTTCATGATGCTCATGGCCTTGGAAGAGATGCCGGTGTCGGGGTGGACCTGCTTGAGCACCTTGTACACGTAGATGGCGTAGCTCTCCTTCCTGGTCTTTCTCTTCTTCTTGCCGCCTTTCCCGGCGGTCTTGGTCACGGCTTTCTTGGAGCCCTTCTTGGGCGCGGTCTTTGCGGGATCAGGCATGATGAGAGCGAACAATGCCTGAGCCAGGCTCTGCCCGCTCTATTTATACCCGCCTCATGTAAAACATGTGCGTCGTTCCTCAGAGCTGATTGGTTCATTTGTCCTCTCACTAACACTCCCCTCGGACTAAAGCGATGGTACAAGGCACAGGTTAAGTATTGTAATTTGTTTAATTAAAGATGTGCTGTATCATTACTTACGGGGCGGTTTAAGCCCGTAAGTAAAAGCTTACTGTATAAAAATGAGATGCACTACATGCACCACAAGACACAATAAACGTAATCTTCAAGCAAAATAGCATGATGAAATGTAACAACTATACTGTGAATTTCCCCTTTCTGCTCATACCCTGCATTCAGTCTGCTGTTTTTGGGACCACAAGAACTTTTGGATCACAATGTGGGATATTGTTTTCATGTTTTGAGATAAGCGTGACTTTAATCAGCCTGTCTTTGTGTCTCCAGTTGCAGGCTATTTTTTTTAATGTAACTCAGTAACTTATAAATATATATATGTGTAACCGGTTCATATGTGCATATTACACAAAGTGTCTTTTTTTTCCCCTTTATTCTATTTTCTGTCCATACCTGGTGTTTAAAAATGTATGTGTGGGGACTGTCATTGTTTCTCTTTTGTGTTTAGTATTGGCTGGATATTTAGCGGCACTTATTAATAACGTTCTGTGTATCCTGTGAAACAGTTCCAGCTGTGTCCTGACTCCTCCCCCCCCCACAACATAACGCAGAGGTACACCTTATATGTATATAAACCAAAATAGTCTGTCCCTGCTTCATTTGCATCACTAAAATATGTGGATATTGCTACCTTGATTTTCATTTTGACTGATTCAACAAAAGCACTGAAATGATCAGAAAGTCTGTAGGTCTTAAAAAAAAAAAAAAAAAGCCACTTTCGCATTCCAAGGTTTTAAAAATAGAGTTCAAAGTACAGTAACACCCAAAAAAAAAAAATATATATATTTCCTATTTCAGCTTTGTTTGGAAGGAGTTTCAGTACTCTAACCACATTTCATTGTTCATCAAGCCATCACGTGTAAAGTTTGACATCGAGAGACGCTGTTAGGACATCGTGCTCTTTGAGGAGTGGGTGGCTCTTAAAAGAGCCGTTGTGTGTGGTTGGTTGAGGGCGGATAGTTACTTGGCCTTCTCGGTCTTTTTGGGCAGGAGCACGGCCTGGATGTTGGGCAGCACGCCTCCCTGAGCGATGGTCACTCCTCCCAACAGTTTGTTGAGCTCCTCGTCGTTGCGGACGGCCAGCTGCAGGTGGCGGGGGATGATACGGGTAGGGATGGGCGAAATGAAATGAGATCTCGAGGTCTGCACCGAACAAAAAATGGGCGTTCCCAGTGAGATCTCAAAATGAGGCGTGCATCATGAACAAGGCAGTCACGTGATGAGATCTCATTCAGAGGTGGTGACGTCAGAGTGGTTCACCCACCTCCAGCGCTTATAAGCGCTTTGAATTTGCGGCGGCACTTGTGGTGTTGTCGGCGTTTGTAGGAGTTAGCGAGTCAGAGAGTCAGAGAGTCAGCGAGTCAGAGAGTTAGAGAGTCAGCGAGTTAGAGAGTTAGAGAGTCAGCGAGTTAGAGAGTCAGCGAGTTAGAGAGTCAGCGAGTTAGTGGTATAATTCTGTCAGTAGACACAAGAACGGTCTTGATTGCCTTGTGACGTAAGCAATAGTCCATGTTTAAATTTTCAAAGTGCACTTGGGATCTGGGTTGGACTAAAGTGTTTTTTGTTACAACTCACATATTGAACTCTGGCACTCTTGAGACGAGCACCTTGCTATTTTCAATACAATTTAGTGTCCCAATAAATCAAATCCGTTTACAGATGGAGCCTTCAAGAAGGAAATCCTCCCCGATGTGGGAACACTTTGTAGTGTCCGGCCATAACAAGGTGTGAATGAAATAAATTAATGGCTTTCATAACAATCTCATAAAATAGAAAAAGACCAAAGCTCAAAAGCTACATATTTATTCAAAGCCTATTACAACAATCGCTCAGAGTAATTACACAAGTGAGTGTGTTCAATAATTTGTATGATTTTTTTGTTTTGTTTTTTTTGCAACATAGATCTTAACTGTTTCTGTTTTTTAGATGACATTTGGCATGTGCTAGATTCTAATATACGCAACAGCAGAAGCACCAACAGCTTTGTGGCAGATGCCACAATTGAAGTAGACCGGTATCTAGCTGAGGTTAACATTCCACGAAATGAAGACCCACTAATGTACTGGACCAAAACAAAAATGTTGTACCCGACCCTTTATAAACTGGCCAAAAGTTTCCTGTGCTCCCCGGCATCCTCAGTCCCATGTGAGAGAGTATTCTCCAAGGCTGGAGACATTCTTTCAAAAAAAAGGAACCGCCTCAGCCCTAAAACCCTGGAAAAAATTGTATTTCTAAATAAAAATCAGTGAAAGAGATATTTGTGTGACATATTTTATTTTTTTTATACAGGCCTTTACAAATAACCAATGTGTTAGTTGAAATAATGTAGACTAAAAACGCGGCACAATTTGGTTGTAATGTGTGCAAAGTAACAGCAGGTGGCAGCAAAGTGAGATCTCATTACTGAATCACATTTTAAATCACTTGGCTGTGAGGTCTCATCATCTCATGAGACCTCATTTTGCCCATCCCTAGATACGGGTCTTCTTGTTGTCCCTGGCGGCGTTACCGGCCAACTCAAGGATCTCAGCGGTCAGGTACTCGAGCACCGCGGCCAGGTACACGGGGGCTCCGGCTCCCACACGTTCTGCGTAGTTTCCTTTCCTCAGCAGCCTGTGCACACGGCCCACGGGGAACTGCAGCCCTGCCCTGGAGGAGCGGCTCTTGGCCTTTGCTCTGGCTTTACCGGCACCTTTTCCGCGTCCAGACATGTTTTCAGAGAGTTTGCGTCTAACAAGAGTCAACTGTACCAAGGCTCCGCTGGAGTGGCGATATAAAGGCCCCGGCGATCACTGATTGGTCCGTCGGAGCGACAATCCTCCAATAGGAAAACACGCTGACTGACGCTCTGAGCGCGCGACCCCAAAGGGGAGCGCGCGCTTTTCACAACAATCAAAATAAGCAAAATATAAGAAAAAATAAGCATTTTCAGTAGAATCAAAATAAAATGAAGCATTTTCACTAGAATCAAAATACGTTAAAGCATTTTCACAAAAGCTGCTCTTACGGTGCAGCGGTGCGTCTGTACTTAAAGAGAAAAAGCACGGTCCAAGGGAGAATAATTCTGCCCACAAAACAAAAGCGAAGAAAAGTTGCTTAGTAACTCTGCTCTACATTACTTTGGCCTCAATATAAATATTTGTTAAAGAAAGTTGTCACAAAATGTCCTTTATGTTGTAAAGAAGGGGCCTGAAACCTTGTAATAATGATTTTTGTTTTTTTCTCACTACACCATGATTAACCGAATTCATTAATCCTCACATTAAAAGTCAAAATCTAGTAGAAGTGCAGCTCCAGATTCATCATGTTGGATCTGACTCATTTTCATCTTTAGAGCCGTTCAAGAGCTTCTTGAAATGGGGTCGAGAACTACATGATGGAAAACATTTGCATTTTAGTCTGGAACTGAGTGTACGTGTATAGAGGTTATGCACACTACTTGTAAAATGTTCAACATTCAGACTGAGTGGCACCGAGACCGCACAACTGACCAAACTTATTTTAGTCTGTGGAGCAGTTTTCACCCCACGAGGATCATTTCCTCAACACACGGACCCAAACAGTATTTAGTGTTGAACCTAAAATTAAGCAGACTAGTAGGAAATAATTTGTGTCACTTCCTAAAACAATATTGGGCGGAGTTGTAGACTTGGTTTATTAACAAATGTCACAGGTTGAGAGCTCAACCGTATCCTTAATCATGTCGTACAAGTATGCCAGTGTAAAATATTAAAAGGTAGTGAAGCGCGGCTCTCTGTTCTTGTGGGTGGCTCTTAAAAGAGCCGTTGTGTTGAAAATGGGTCAAGAGTCGCTTTAAGCTCTCTCTCCGCGGATACGGCGGGCCAGCTGGATGTCCTTGGGCATGATGGTCACCCTCTTGGCGTGGATGGCGCACAGGTTGGTGTCCTCAAACAGACCCACCAGGTAGGCCTCGCTAGCCTCCTGCAGAGCCATGACGGCGGAGCTCTGGAAGCGCAGGTCGGTCTTGAAGTCCTGGGCGATTTCCCTGACCAGACGCTGGAAGGGCAGCTTGCGGATGAGCAGCTCGGTGGACTTCTGATAACGGCGGATCTCCCTCAGGGCCACGGTGCCGGGCCTGTAACGATGGGGCTTCTTGACGCCGCCGGTGGCGGGGGCGCTCTTACGGGCAGCCTTGGTGGCGAGCTGCTTCCTGGGAGCTTTTCCTCCGGTGGATTTACGCGCAGTTTGCTTGGTTCTGGCCATTTTCTCCGCTCTGGGTGTTTGGTGAAAACCTCAGACGATGTGAGGCTCGAGCAGAAGCAGCGGCGTTTTTATAGGAGCCAGAGTGACGCTGATTGGCTCCACGCGGCTCGCGCTCTGAATTCAAACATTAACCACGCCTTTGGGTCCCGCGCGCCTTCATTCAGGAGCAAGAGCCTAAGCCCCGGTTGGTGGTCTACACTGCGTTTAAAACGTTCACACATCTGTCCACATTGACTTATAACACGAATGTTTCAAAATATTGTTATAATTGCTATATTTTAAATAATTAGTCGTGTCCCTTCTCATAGGAAATGTTTTATAAATGTATAAAAATATCATTATAAAACAGCAAAACGTACATGCACATACAGGCCTACTGTGGCACTGCCTTCCATGCACATCTTTATTTTTCCTCAAGTATTCACATTTCGCTAAAAAGCAGCAGCAGCAGCAGCAGTTTGTGATATTTGTATTTATTTGTTTATCTTTATTCATACAGGGAGACCCAATGAGAGCACCTGGGCGCCCTGTCCAAAACACAACACAAACTAAAAAACATCAAAACAAGCAAGTCCATAAAAACATCAAAAACAGGAGAAGGTGTGTATATAAAAGTCCGTTAACAAATCATCAAATTGACTGAGTCACCAATGTATCCAGTTTTGCTTTTCGCTGGAGTGCATTCCATTTTTGTGAAGAAAAACTGCTAAAAGCCCTCATTCCCATCTCAGTTCTGGTGCGGCCAGCCCTCAGCCTTATACAGTCATGTGATCTGGTTTTTCAGTTTTCCAGTTTCAATGGTTAACATGCAGGTGAGGTATTCTGGTAGTTTTTGAAGTAGTCCCTTATAAATAAACTTCAGATATATTCAAGTATATGCGTGGGACGTGACTCGCACTGAGAGACAATGAGAACATACATGCACATACAGGCCTGTGGCACTGCCTTTCATGCACATCATTATTTTTCATCAATCATCATTATTTTTCATAAATAGCAGCATGTTCCTGGTTTGTGATATTTGCGCGTCATGTGACTCGCATGTTCCCATAAGCACCGGGCTCGTGCACATTATCACACTATCAAAGATGAGCTCTTTAGTGAGAGTGGTGGCTCTTAAAAGAGCCTTTGAGTGGGGTGGTCGGGTGCGACTTTACTTCTTGGCCTTCTTGGGGGCGGCCTTCTTCGCGGGAGCCTTCTTCGGGGTCTTTTTCACGGCCTTGGGCTTCTTGGGCGCCGCTTTCTTGGGGCTCTTGGCGGGCTTCTTGGCCACTTTCTTCGGCGCTGCCTTCTTCGCCGCCTTCTTGGCCGGGGACTTGGGCTTCTTGGCCGCGGGCTTCTTCACGGCTGCCTTCTTCTTGGGACTGGCTGCCTTCTTTGCAGCGGGCTTCTTGGGCTTGGCGGCCGCCTTCTTCTTCACGGTCTTGGGCTTGGCCTCGGTCTTGGCCAGCTTGAAGGAGCCGGAGGCGCCTGTGCCCTTGGTCTGGCTCACAGCGCCTGAGGTCACCAGCTTCTTAAGAGCGGTGTTGATGCGCTTGTTGGCCTTGGTCACATCGACGCCCTTCGCGGCCAGCGCCTTCTTCAGGGCGGCCACGGAGACGCCTTTGCGCTCCTTGGACGCGGCGATCTCGCCGGTGATGAGCTTCTGGAGGCTGGGGCCCGCGTTCTTCTTGGCGGCGGCCTTCTTCTTGGGGGCCTTGGCTTTCGCCGGAGCGGGGGCTGGCGCGGGAGCGGTCTCTGCCATGGTTCGAGTGTCGGGTTAGATCTGAGTCTAGAGCCGGGACGCGCGCGGAGGAAACTTATAACGCGCATGAGAACCGTAGAGACTCAACGCGCTCCGCTCAGCGCCCGCGTCTCAGTCGTGTGTTTTCTCTTCGCACTTTAAAGTTAAAAATACGCATATATGACACATTTTACGTGAACTCCTTTACATCAGCCTTTAGTGCGCGGTCAGATCTTTTCATTTCAAACATCCTCGCGCGCACAGACTCCTGCGTTTTAAATCACGAGCCCTCAAACCCTGACCGTGCCCGGACAAGCCACGCGCTCGGCTGCGACTTTGTCCTACATTTTGCTTTAAATTGGACAAAATTGGGATAAAAGAGAAACACTTTGTATTTAGATCGACTAAAGAGACGTCAAACATTACATTTATTCATTCGACTCGCACAGTGGCTCCAGCGTTTAGTTGTAATTCACCGACTTTGTGGCGCTAGTAAACACAACTGTGGAGGAGCCTTTCTGTGGCTTCACTGCAACACTCATGTACATAAGTAGCATGTGTAGCATCTTAACACTGTGTTTTAATTGACATTGTAAATATTCTTAAAAAACTGTAAAAACTGTATAGTATAGTTATAGTTTATTTCTCAACATTAAGTATTTCTGTGGGCCTACATCTTGTGCCTGCCCATGTCATAGACCTCAGTATCAGAGATGTGGTGTTCATGAAGGACGACTCAAAAAGTTTCTTATAACATATAAGATCTTTGGGAGAGAATGAGGGAAATAAGTTGCAAGTTTAAGCTTGTTACAATTTCCAGTGCAACAACTGTCACGTTACTAAATTGTACCGTTTTAATGAATATCTGTGTTATTTTTGTAGTAGTAGAGGCAGTAGTCTAAGCTCGTTTGTCAGAGAATTTTTCAAAGAAGTCCTTCAGAAACCAAAGGCAATTTGGTTACTACTTACACAGGATTTTCTAATAAAACATGTAGATAAACAACACAGGCCTTGTTTTTCTTCACCATAATTGGTCTTCAGTTATTCAGTCCATATACTTTCAGTAGACCCAATTTAATAATGGCAACAAATGTATAAATGTTTGCTTATGTCAAAATCAGTGTATTCAAAATAATGCTGCTGACTTGAGGTGGACATTTGTGCTGTTCCCACAGGGAGTAAAACTGAAATAAAAAATATTGAAGGAGGCACATTCAGATAAAAGCAAATAAAAAGGAAGTCAAAGGATTGTGAAGACACTGCTGGTTGGTTTAAAAATAAGTGCGTTTCCATGGAGACAGAGGTCAGAGGTCAGTGATTATCGTTGGGGTTGTCCTGATTTGTTGTCAGGAGGCAATTTTATGTCTGACTGGCGTCCTATCTCAAACTGCACAACCTCCTGCAATAACGTCGTCAATGTTGTCCTCGAAGAAAAGCTGGAGAGAGAAAAAATCTTTCACCTCTTTGTATTCATTAGCTTTTCCTAACGTTGACGAGTGGAATATTTCAATAAATCAATAGGGAAAATATCAATGGTGTTGTCGCAATACTAAAATTAAATTTTGATACTATGGAATATACTTGATACTCGATACCAATTCCCGTACCACAATGATAATAAAACGATTCATTTAGACACTGGTATGTAATTTGCAACATTCAGTTTTAGTACTTTCTTTTTATAATATTATGTGATGTGACCTTATATGTGTGTAATGCTTCAGTTGTCCAGGTAGGTTCCATATATTATGGCGATATAATATACATGCCTCTACTGAGAAACCTTTAGATACACTCTTTCACTCAGCCCTTTGTTTTATAACAGGTGATTAAATTAAAACCCATCTCTGCACACTCTGCAGCGTGTCCTTGCCATGTTTCTTGAAATGGAGACTGGAGTTATGCAGCAGGTCTGTGGAGTCCTGGGAGTACATGTCTTCTCTAGAAAAATACAACAACAATAATTACATATCAATTAGGCCCATGATGTGATGTCACTACATCTCCTGTGTACTCCTGTGGTTTAAGGTGGCTGAAAATGGAGGAGAGGTGTGGTAGATTTTCTATTGTCCAAATGGGGATGTTGTCATGGTTTATGGGTCAACATCTCTGCTGTTAGAATAGACACAGCTTTAACCGTAATGTGAACACAGATGTAAGTCCAACCTGAATGTGTGATCATTTCAAAGACAACTGCTCGGGTGCTGCATTCCCCTTGACACTGGTTTATTACATGACTACATGTCTACTCCATTGAGTGTAGTGAACACTACAGTTACATCTGAGAAACAATACAGCCACTACATAAGAGAAAGTACAAACACTGAGCTCCTCGGGATCCCAGTAAGGATCCCCCAAAGACAAGAAATGGTTTGAAAGGGGAGTTAGACAGAGAATTTTTGTTAGGAAACACAATCTTTGAACTGGAATGGGGGCTTAGACATCATTTATCTCCTATTTATAACTCCATCCTCAGACCTAAATCAAAACAAGGAAAATAATAGTGATAGTGAGTATGCTAATAGCCCGTCCTCTTGTACCCACCTTATTTTATTTTATTTATTTATTTTTTAAAGGGTATATTTAGTTATATTTAACTATGATTATTCAAGTGATCAGTAGCGTGCAAGTAACAAAGTGCAGACATTTAAGTGGAGTGTAAAGGAGACACACAGCATCACATACTACTTCAATAATATGTTTATCTTTTCTAAGTTGTTGCCTAGTACAATTAAGAGGCTACTTATTTAGGCAGCTTGATCTTGATCATGTTGCAATAAAGTAGGCCTACACGTTAACTAAATATTAACACTTTTTGCTGACAGTAGTACAGAGTACAATAATGGTTTTAGTAGGCTACTACAAAGACATTGTAATAAAGTTTAATGGTTGTCAAAGGCATCAAATAAAGTCGAAAGTGATAGAGTACTGACCTATCGGCTTAGAGATTACTTTTAAAAACAAAACATGGTCCTATTGCAAAGTCTCTAGTCTAAATACATTTAGACTTATATATTATATATATATATATATATATATATATATATATATATATATATGATTTCATTGTACACTGTTAACTCATTGCAATTGTTATCTCAAATGTCAATGCCCCTCGTTGTTTACAGTGTGCACTCTGAACAGAATCCTTTTTTTAAGCCTCTATCGCAAGTGTAATAATCACAATACTTAATGTCAGAAAAAAATAAATAAAAACAACACGCCACTTTCCCAAGTGGTGCATCCCTACTAGAAAGACACAAAAATCATGGTCAGTTCAATGGTTGTAAAAATATTAAATTAGCCATAGAGCTTAGCGTAGTATTTGTTTAGAGATGACTTTTAAATCAAGACATAATGCAACGCAGCTAGATGCATTTACATAGATGTTTATTTATTGATGGGACTGCACTGTAACACTGAACTCCACAGCTGGGTTGAGAATGCATATTTGGTGCAGTCCTTTACACAAGCATCAATACATTAGAGTGGCAAAATAAAATATTGTATTTTACACAACACCTTCATCAGTTGAGTTTTTTTTTCTTCTGAGTAAAAAATAAAAACAATATCTATAAACATTTTAACAGTCAATGAGCATCAGCATTCATTTTTATCCTTGTTTTATAAAACATCTTAACATCAGGGGGCGCTGTGGAGCCAACTATTTTAATCTCAGTAAATACAAAGCAAAGACATAAATGAACAGACAGTTGGCACAAAGAGAAGCATTGAATATACATACTATACAAAATTCATACATTTTCACAAGTGCTAATGAAATTCGACGACTACTTCCACCATTGAGTTCAAATGTCCCATTATCCCTTTTCGACCACATGGCAGCACAGTCTCTGTCTAAAGGAAGTATGGGATTGTTGTTCTGGGCGGGATGACTCTTTCTGAATCAGGCACAGCTCTGAACAGCTTGGGCTCCCTGGTGTCTGCGTTTTTAAACACCATGATAGAGGCGATGTTGCCGCAGCGGTAGCAGTAGTTCGGGGCAGACCAGACAGTGACCAGCTTCTCGTCGAACATGAACTTGTAGCCTTCATGCACAAGCTGGTGAGCACGGCAGATCAGCTTCAGGTTGTTGATGTGGACAAACTGGAGAAAGACAAAACACTTTATACTAGTTTGAAATGTGTAAAATGCTCTGATTCAATCATGACAGTCATCCAGCAAAATTTCATACCTAACTTGGTACTAAAGAAAAAAAACAAAAAACAAAAAAAAATAGACTGTAGACCTCTAAAGCATCAACATGGCTTTGTCAGTTCTTGGATTAGGTCAGCTGTCTAAATCCAGGCATTACACTTCTATGGTTCTACGGTTTGTTAATTGTTAACATATAACATATTTATGTCACCATGTTACATTTTATCATTTTGAAAATGCTATACTTGCCTAAACATGATGTAATTAGTTTTGTTTTAAATGCTCTGAATTGCCCCTCCCCTTGTGCCCGTGCTAAGTCACTCCCCCTTCAGTACTATCACAACATAATCAGCGGGCATCCTGCTAATGACACTACTGCACATTGCATCAGGTTGTGAAGTTGTTGTGTAGTGTTTTGTATCCAGACATGCAGGAGCTCGGGTTACGTAGACTTGTGGCCAGAGTTTTGTGCAGGATCATACTGCTAACTATAAAGAGGGTTTGAAGAGTGACCAGGATCACTCACGAGATTACTCAGACATGCATGGATGACATAAAACCACTTCAGGCATGTTTTTGATGAGGGAACATCGTTATCATATGATAGAAAGTTCCAAAAACTAAATTTTCATAATACCGCCTCTTAAATTAAGACCAGTTAGCTGGCCAGTGTTTACAAAGAGACTTTTTGTAGTTTTAGATCTTTTTAAATAGATTTAAATCTTACCCTTATCAATGCTGGATATGTTGTTGGCAATTTATTCTTAAAAGTCAAACTCTAACTTAAGACCTGGTATTTATTTTACATTTTTTTACAACACACTGAATACACTCAAGTGTAGTCAAATAAAGAGAACAATTAACTGGTGGGTCTGGCTAAAAAAAAACAGTTGTCTCTAGAAGATACAGAAGGCTCCAACCCCACTGTCCTACCTCATTTGTTACTTTAGCTCCAAACAGCCAGCCTGCTCCTCTGGGACTGATCGCCCATGTATCCACATCTTCAGGGTCAGACCAGACTAGGTCACAGAACGCTCCTTTGTGAGGGATCTCCTGGTTCCTTTCAATCGTCCGAATCTGGTCCAATGTTTTGATGTCTGGAGAAAGGCCCCCGTGGACACACAGTATCTGCTCATCCATCAGCTGACAGAAAATATGCAATACATTCTTTGAAAAACAAAAATATGTTCAAGGTGCCCGACAGATGGGACAACACCAATAAATGATATAAAATCAGGGTAAATTGGCATCAGAGATTACTGTGTTACGTATTCTGCAGGTGATTTGACAGATCTTTAAAGAAGACATATTGTGTTTATGTCTGGTATATAGTTATAATCTACGACACCCGTGGATAATTCTTTTATAAATTGGACATTTGAAAATTGGACATCTAAAACGACTTAATCAATGAAATAAATCTGATGACCAATGGGAGCTGACATCGCCGCAAACGTCATCACAACAAAGAGGAGAGCTGCAAATCATGCTAGCAAACCACAGATTTTTTTTTTTTTGTATTTGAATTACTACGCAACGCTGCTGAATCCTACACGTATCACAGATGAAGTAAATTTAATTAGAAACAAAGTAACTACAGAGCAGTGGGCGTATACGCGTGATGGTTAAAATGGGAGTTGAGTGGGTTAAAATGGGAGTTCAAAATTGCTCACACATGCACAAATCACTCCAAATACAACCACAGGGAGTAAATGGTGAAGGGAAACAACTATAACAGGGTTAAAAACTCTGAAAAGTAATTTTGCATAATAGGTCTCCTTTAAATACATCAACTAGAAACGGATTGTTACAGTAAATGTAGTGTTTTGTAGAGCTCTTATACTTACAGCTGCTACTGTTAACATATCAAATACTTTGGTACAATAGCGCCAGGCATTTGCATTTCCATATTTGGTCTGACATTCATCTGAAAAACAAAAAGCATGTACATGATTGAAATACTACATCTTCATAGTGTTGACATATCTGAGTTCATGAGATTTACCATAAAAGCCATAAACTTGTGTGATTTGCCTGCTCTCATGGTTCCCTCTCAGGAGTGTGATGCGATCGGGCCACTTGGCTTTGAGCACCAGTAAATAAGTGAATGTCTCCAAACTGTAGTAGCCACGGTCAACAAAGTCACCCTAAAGACAGCTCATGTTTACAACCACTCATTTCATTTTTAAAATATAAAACAAATCAAAACAGTAATTATTTTCTAGAACATCAATTCACCATGAAGATGTAGTTTGTGTCAGGAACTTGGCCACCAGTTCGAAAGAGTTCACAAAGATCATAAAACTAAGACAGAAGGAAAGACATTATTAACATGAGATGGCTAAACTTGAATAGTGTGGATGAATGTGAGCATAGATGGATGTCATAATTCCATCTATTTTTCACATAAACATTTTGATAAACAGCAATTAGTAAAGTTTTAGACATTGACAAAGGCAAAGCAATAACAGGGTAACCATTAATGACCATAAACCATAACTGTGTTAACAAGTGACCAGACTTCTTAATATAGCTATACAGTAGTTATAAATTTAGCCCTTTTAAACTAAAACTTTTTCAAAATGTTTATGGGAAAAATATAGGCAAATTTTATTTTCAGAACCAGAGGTGGGTGGTTGCCAGAAAATCATAACTGAAGTAATCAGATCAGATCAGAAGTTAATTAGATTTAAAGAGTAATAGTGGTATATGGAAGCTAAAATATATATTTTATATTTTGTCTTTATTTACATCTTAACTATGTTGGTTTACATTTCTTGCTATATTTTTCTTATTAATCTCATTACTCACATCAGATTAAATTTTGTCATGTACATGCCATTTTAATAATCTAACAACTCCAACAAATTGATAATGATCAGATTTTTGGCATTGATGTAAATGTAGCCACTGTTGAGGTCCATTGTTACCTGTCCATGTATGTCTCCACAGACTGTCACAGGAGTGGAAACGGGCTGGACGTTGGATTCCTCCAACAGGAGGTCACACACGTAGTCACATAACCTCTGTGTACAGAGATGAAAGGTAACTATTATAACAGCATTATTATTTAGTCAATGAAAAAAAAAAAACAAAAAAAAAACACACACATATCTTTAAAAATACAATTGCAAGGATCAAGTGCAGTTGCTAAATTGAGTGCAATATTTTTACCACAAAATATTGAACATAAATAATCCCCCAACAGCAAACATCAAAACTGAAATGGTGGTCCACTTAAGATATTAACATCCAGTAGTATGGTGGACATACATAGTCAAAAACATACTGACCAATACTTTGACACAGCTAAATATATATTTTCTTGTTTAATATATGTTGCACTGTTAGATTAAAACATCTAAGCCACCAAAATAAAGTTCCCAATCAACAGGAAGAGGCGTTTCAGAGGCCAGTTAAGAAACTCTAAAAGATAATACTTGCATAATTAGTCATAAAGCAATCGGTACCAGTGGCAGTGTCTGTATCATGTTCATTATTGTGTGGTTTTCAGACACGACAACGTGATGACGTCATACTCCCAGACGGGGGACAAGAGCCTGTTGATTACACTGTACTTTGCCATGAAATAACCAAATGGTAAATGCACAAATGCCCAACCAGGGCATTTCTATTAGTGACAAACCCCAAGAAGAAATCTGCCTTGTGAAACTATTCATTTTAGTTGCCCCCATCTGTATTAAGTGTTACTGGCCTGTTGAAGGGTGTGACGTCATGTGAAACTCAGACCGTTTTGAATCGTGTCCAGGCGTCAGTTATCACCCATCAGTCAAAACATGCCAGCATCAACACAACATGACTGTATCTAGGATCGTTTGGTAATATTCTTGAATATCCACAAAGATAGACGGCGCATGTTATCATTCATAGGTGTTACCCAATCTAAAGTCCCAGCTAAATTTAGCTTTTACTTCCTTGCCAAAGATGTGAAGTCAGCATGCTATATTGCTAACTTCAGCTAGCTAATCTAGCTATTACAACGCACATAAACTGATCATCAACTGCCGCTAAGCTGTCAGTATTTATGCATAAATGTTTTATTCAGAGAAGCCAATTTACCTTTAGATCATTTTCTGGGAGATATTTACACTGTTTAGCGATCTCCGCGTAGTTATCCAAATCTAAGGGCGCCATGGTTTCTCCTGCGCCGCTTCCTCAAACTCAGACATTCAGTCAGAACGGTAGCAACGTTAGCGCCGCCTACTGGTACTTGAGTCACCTGCAGCCTAGACTACAATCAGGAAAACGTCTGTGTTCATTATTCAATTCTTTTAGGTGCCAATTGTCTGCTGATTCTTTTTTTTTTTTTTTTATGTTTGTTTGTTTGTTTGTTTGGGTTGTTTGTTTGTTTTTTTTAATCCGCTCTGCTGCGTTGGGTAAAATACAAAAATGTATTTTGGCACCGGTAATAAGATTAATTGATTTCAAAAGTAATCTCTAAACATACTACTACTTATACTAATAGTACTCTATAATTTACTGACAACCATTGACAGCTCGCCCTAGTAGTGCTTTATAAGAAAGCCAGACAGAGCAAAAACACATTATCTTCAGTATTTAAATATTGTTTTAAAGGTTTCTGAGAAATAAACTGCACTGTAATTTGTGCAATGTAAATTTGGTTAATTGAAGAACAGTTGAACAGTTAGGTCTACTCAAAAGTGTAGTAAAGACATGTTACCACTAGAGGTCAGTGGTCACTTGAGTCGGAAGCCTATTCCCTTTTCACTTTGAGTTTTTATTATTGAATACATTTATGCACGTTTGTGATTTCATTTAACAATTTGATTTAAAAAAAAACAAAAAAAAAAAAAACAAAAAAATGAATATTGTCATTTGGAGGGCACTTTGTACATGTAAATTATGTCATGGATTTCTCTAAACTCATACACTTTCCACCTGTCAGAAATAAACAAATTAGCAGTGGTGTTGTTTTGTTGTTTTTTTGTGTTATTTCTGGCAGTTATCTGTGCACGTACATTGAGGTAACTTTGTACTCTTCCCTTTTGAGGACATGTCCAAAATACATCCCCAAACAATGACAAAAAGCAGAACAATTTTGTCAGTGTATTTTAAACTGTATAAATATAGCCATTATTTACTTTGAATATAGAGAGGTTATGGGATAAATTGAACTCAGATAGCCTAGCCTATTATTATAATCATACTTTGTAAAGGATTCAAAAATAAGTAATACACTAATTAAAATATTCATTGCCTCAACTGAACTGATGAATACAATGTTTAAAAACCCATAAAATAAATAGAACAACATTTCTTATTGGTTAGCCCATCAATATATGTATAAGCTTTAGTAGGTCTGTTTTAAGGAACCCAAATTATTCTTGATAAATTCACAGCAGTAATCAGTTCCTTTTTCTGTTTGCATTCTAGTTCACATTTGTAGCCTATTATGGTATAGTGTAGAAGCCTTTAAAATGCATTTCTTGTTTGTTATATCATTGTCAATGTCATTGCATAAGGCAGACTTGTATAAGGGTTTACATACATATCCACAGCCATCTCAGAGCCACCCAACACTGCTTATTCATAATTTATAAATCGTTTACAGCCTAATTAAATCACATTTGAGGGTACTACTGAGAATGGATTGCGCACCATAACCACGTTTAGCCTTCATATCACGGCTCCAGATAACATTTCGTGTCCAAAATTATGAATGAAATACATTCTGTGCCCCCATTTTCTTCTGTGCCTGATCATTTGGCCTACAATGTCATATATAGGCTAGTGGAGCTGTAGCATGATTAACGACGGAGCGCACAGCCAATCCATGCGCGCCTTGGGAATTCCCTGCGCGGCTATGATTGGCTCTCCTCCGCCCCAGACCCTGCCCCTCCTCTGCACAGGTTTGGTTGTGCAGCAGGCAGCAGGTGAAGTGTTGCTTGCGGTTCATAGGGCAACAAACAGCAGCCAGCCGCCGGGGGGACATCAATGGTGGCGTTAATTCAGGGAAAGGTCTGAGAAGGACCGATACTACAGCGTACATGGAGAGCTGAAGGCCGAACATGAGGCGCACCCCCTTAATAATGTACATATCTGCTGCTTTGCTAGTTATTTTATATGTATATAGCGGATTTTCCGAAGCAGCACCTCCTCGCATCAATCAATACGATGCGTCTACTACAATCGCCACTTCTTCGTCTTCTTCACCTCCACGGATTGGGATTGTTTCTGGCGTCGCTGTGCAAACATCCAGCGTGCAAAGGCGGTCCACGGATGCTCAAACCACTCTTTTTGCTCCGGAGAAAGCGCTGCAGACCATGGTGTCGTCTATGGTCTCCCAGCGCTCCGCCAATGATGCCTGGTCCGCGGATAGCACTGGCCCCGTAGCCGCTGTAGACACTAGCCAAGGTGAGTGCGCGAATTGGAGAAGGCACTTTCGCTTTTCGTGCCATATATACATCTGTAACAGTATCATTTTCGTGGTTGTGTTGGCTAAAGATGTCTGATGAGCTGATTTAATAGACGTGGTTGTGCGTTTTGGCGCAGAATTAACCACCATGCAACAATAGGTATCTGACGTTGTCTTTTACGCACAAAAAAATCTTAATACAATTGCAGGCAAATCACGCGGTAATTTCTCCCCTGCGGTTCCGTGAAGTGTGGCCTATATTGCACACCACACTAGCCCTTTATTATAGGATGCCACATATATTACATTGGCTAAAGGGGAGGGGGGTTGTGCATGAGGGGGTGTAAGGCTGATCCTGTTTTTGTTTGATGGGCACTTGTATCCATCCTCCTTCACGCGGATACTGGTCGCTTAGTGCCACTGTATTTTCAGGGACATGCTTTGAAGGAAAAAAAAGAGCAACGTTTCCATCTTCACTGCGTGCCTCCCTTATTGTTGTTTGCAAGGCATCAATAAAGACACAAGGCCATCCAATCCAAAATGGCCAAGGAAGAGAGAGCAGGGCATGAATGAGAAATGACACGATAAAACCCCTCCTCTCACACCTCTTGCATCCTCACAGCCTCCATGTGTAAGTGATGTTCTCCTGAGAGATTCCTAGACAAAAAGAATGTCTATTTTTGCTTTACAACATCCATTTCAACAACAAAAAACAAAACCCTTACCTTTTTTTTTACTGAAACCAAATGCATTTCCGCGCAATGACATATGAAATCACTATTTAATTGTATCTTTTTTCCATATATTAGCGCTTTTCCCCCTGTATTGATTCTTCTGTTTTATTGATCTGGCATGAAACATTTCAACATGACCTTTCAGCATCCAAATCCAATAGGTATAGCGCCCTTATTTGCTCATACCTACGTTTCTATCCTCACAACAGGAGGTCCAAGCCACTATCCCTTTTCTTATACATGCTTTGTTCGCCCACCTTCCAGTCAGCACTAATAGCAGCCAAATGTAAACCAAAATGGCTGATTTTTTTTTTTTTGTTTCACTGCCGCCATAAACGAATGGTTACGGCTCACTAATTTGGTGGAAACGTTTTGGTTATTTGGGCTAAAATTGAAAGTACTGAACTAAGACTGTAGTTTGGGGTTGAAGGATGCATGAAATTGGCTTGCTGTGACTATTTGCAGACAGTACAATACAATAAAATAGATGTGTAACCGCATGGATTTTTTACCATTGGATGCAATATATTGGAGTAAACTTTCATATTATTTCACTGGAAGAACTGATGGATCTAAATTAAAAAAATAAACACTTTATATGATTTTATTAAGATGTCTATACACGATGTTAGTCTTCATGCGCAATTATAACTATCAATGCCAATTTCAATTATGCGCAAGATTTTATAAAGAAGTTTCTGTCAATTTGAACGGTGCTCTACTTTGGGACATTTGACGACTTGACTTTCTATTGCTCTATATAGCACCTAAAATATACAGACACATACACGGAGTGAGTTTGTTGAATGGTCCGTCTTTGATTATCATCTTTCGCCATAGGATGCAAAATGGCGCCTTCAGTTTCAGGTTTTGTCTCACAAAACAAGATGTCTTTCAAGATTTATGACGAACTGCAAATCACATAATCACATATTTGCGTTGTTCATTTTGGAGAATGAAAAAAATAATAAAATAAACATGTGATTTGGTGGTTCTATCCCTCTTTGGTTGTTTTTTTTTTCCAGTTAACATTCCTTTGTAATTTGTTCTGGCTGCAATCAGAAATTACTCACTTATTCTTTATGCAGTATGGGTAGCTAAACATTTTTCCTTAAATGCACTTTACCAGACATAGAATAACCCTTATAACCCGAAATTTAAATTTTGCATATACTAAGTGCGTGTTCACACTTGTCCTGATTTGGTCCATGTTTGATCCCGGTTTAGTCCTGATGTAGACTTGTTGGTCCAGGTTTTGTTCTGGTCTAGTTCAGGTTTAGTTACTGAATTGATCCCAGTTTTGTTGAGGATGTATTGTGTGAGCCCCGTACACTTTATAGATAAATGGACATAGCTAACCTGCTAGTCACTGCTAGCAGCTTTCCAAATAGGAAAGGATCATGGCCGCACTTCTGGCTCCATCAAATCCAATTCACTTTACACTAGAAAACCATCACCCCTCTCTCCATAACTGGTGCTGTCAAGCTCGTCATTTTAGTCTTAGGATCTTCATATGAACCCGCTCTACATGATCCTGGTATTTTTATTTCACTATTGTGTCCGTAACTCAAGACATTAATAAGAGACAAAATCGGCTGCCTTCTTTTCCTGAGGTCGCTCCTGCTAGCATTAGCAACAGGTTTGATTGGCAGCGTTGCTAAGCTCTTGCCCCCTGCCAAACCAGTGGTGTGGGTGGGAAGGGGGTGTTACTTTCAACAGCTTCGCTCCAGATTGACTCTGTGGTTTTAATGATACTCACAGTCGCAATTCATAATATGAAACTTGGCTCCAAATTCGCCGCTATAACTGATAGTCTCGATGAGCTTCATTTGACTGGAGCCAAATGCTATGGGCGACGTCACACTTCCTTAGTCCACTTTTTTATACAGTCTGTGGTGAGCCCTCTTAGTCCTCCATTTTGGTTAAGTCCTGGGTTAATTCCCTTTAAACAAACTTTGTTTAACTGTTCCTTCTTTGTATAAAATAATTAACCTTTGCTTGACATCAATGCACCACACCGGATTTATTTACACTGCTGTACTTTTCCTGTTAAATCTACTTTATCAAAAGGCAGGTCAGAGGTGGCCCCGGGTTGTATAGGGATTTACTATTTGCAAACCAGAGCAGCACCTCTCTTTGTTGCTTCACAATGGCCACTCACCTGATAATATCACGTCAACAAAGGCGTGAGTCAGCCACACCCTGGTCCAAATAAACTGTCTGATAGATATTAGGAGTTTTTGCGCATGGCTCGGGGCTTTTCTATTGTTAATAATCAGATATGTGATGTCTTGTGGTTCTTTCTATTCTTAGAAGCAGATTTCTACCATCAGGGGTTCTTAAGATTTTAAATGAGCACTTACTGTAAAATAATAGGAAAAGTTATAGTGAATCACTTTGTTTGAAATGTTGGTTCTTTTTAGGAATTTTAAGCTCCTGGTAGACCTGTTGTGGATTTTCGAATAAAGTTGTAAATAGGCTTAAAATCAAAGTCTGATCCTACTGTTCTCTGCTGTAATGACCAAGTTTTACTGTAAAATATTGGGTAAATTCACATTCTGCATTCTTTTTAGGGTTTTCTATGAGCTTTCTGATCATTTATATTGTACAAATTGAAACTGCAAGAAGAGAATTTTCAAAGTCATTTTTGGAGACATTGCTAAAGTGATCAATGGAGTTTTTTTTGCAATAGTGTATGGATTTTTTTTGAGTTAAATGAGAAAAAAACACCTGTAATTGACAATACCATGCTAAACTCATCCATCTTGCATTTATTCAGGCAAGCAATTGGAATACCCTCCTCCAGAAAAGTTACATTGAGAAATTCTTATATAAATTATTAAACTATGTGAAATGTAAACTTTGACACAATTCCTCCAGTGGTGGCCATATCCTTCCCTCTCTCTCTCTCCTCTCTGATTACTGGTCCACTCCAATCTGCATCAAACCTGTAGTTCCATGCTCCTCACAAAACACTTTAGTGCTCCTGTCCCCTACCTTGCTGTCACTGTAAACTACACACTCACAACTTTTTGTCATCCCAATAGAAGAGGACAGTTTTCTAGTGGATGTGATGGGAGCAGAAAGCCTGACCGAGCAGCAGAGAACACAGCCTTGCATAACCGCGTAACCCCTTTCTTTAGTTACATAAAGGAAAACGACAAGCCTATTCGGGTTCAAATGCTCAGGCCATTTTAGCCACTCCACACCTCAGCTACATTAATAATACATGGACTCTCTGCTGCAGGTCTCTGGCATTAAAGCCTCCGGTTTCACTTAACCGTGAGCCCCAATGACAAATCCTGCTTTGTCCAGTGTAAGATGGCTGAAGCTTGTTTTTCCTCTATGTATAAATTCTTGAGCAAAATTAAGTACAGCTACTTCCCTCAACTATAAGGATTATTCTCATTACATCTATTGAAAATGAGAGCACTCTGTTTTTGTGTTGTTCTGTTTTTCATGTTTTAAGATGGTAAAACTCAGATGCAAGACCTAAAAAGTGGAAAAATAAATTCTCACTTATTGGTTTGTACTCGGCTGCCCCCAAAGGACTTTTCTGAGCCAAACTGTAAATGGACAGGATGCTCTAACTGAATGATTGAGAGTTGCAGGGATTGAGAATTGCAGTTGCTGGCAAATGAGGAATTGTTTATTTTATTTGATTTAAATAAGCATAATAATAGCACCAATATATGAACAAAATCCTAGAGATTAATGTTTTTGGAAATTAATTACAAAATATAATGTTTTTAACCTTTCTAAATACAATACGTAGCTGACATGTTGACTGTTGAGTTAGTCATTATTATCATTTACTCTTCATCAAGGCACCGTTGAGGCTGGGGCATGTTAAGAAGCAAGTTAGCAGCATTTTGTTCTTGATGCTGATGTGTTGGAAGCGGTAATTTAAATGTATTTTTTGGACTACAACTTTATTCTCGTATTTTAATGAGAATAAAGTCAAAGCTATAAAAGTCAAAATTTTACAGCATTCATGTCAATGTTATGACTTTATTTTTGTAGCGCTGTGACCCTTATACTCGTATAATCTCTCGTCGTAATCTTTTGATTTTTAATTTTTTTGTTTTTTTGTTTGTTTTTTTTCAAATGATATATTTATTTATTTTTAATTATTTTATTCCTCCCTCCTACTAAAAATGTTCTGCAAACTACAGAAAATTGTCCAAACAAAAAGATGTATAATGTTTAAATTCAAGTTGAAGTGCGAGTAAATAGTAACCTCCTTTTAACTACAAGCAACTAAAGAATGTGATGTTACTTCAACATTGTATTGAGAAATGATATTTAACTCATTGACCATGGAAATCCATCTCTATTTTATGTGGCTTGGTCCAGTCGTGCAGGTGCGAGTGTGGCCCATAGAACCCTACGCAATCATGCTTGAGCACGGTGCAGTTCAAAAGGCCTAGTGTGAGTGCAACCATAGAACTCTGCTCCCTGAAACTACAGTAAGCTGCCTTTCTTGTATTTCCAGTGCAAGAAAGTGGGGGACATTAAATCTATTCTTTTCCAAACAAATCTATTTAAACTTAAAATTCGATTAACCGATTTTAATGATTTTTATTTTTTTTCCCCCTGCCATACCTGAGTCTACTGAAAACAACCCTGGATCCTTAAGTCTAAATGTAACTGTTATTTTTGGGCTAAATAATATAATTTAAGCTATAAAAGTTGAATCATTACAGATGCAAATTAAGTACTGAAGTGTTTTATTCTGCTATTTATTTATTGAAGCTCATGATTTTTAACATTATTGTAGATTTAGAATGTGTTTTGTGGTTTAAATCTGCTCTTAGTTTTTTGTATGAATGACATGTATTTGTTTCAGTAGTATCATCTCTATATTCTCTCATCTATAGTTACTTCAGCAATATGTCATCCTTCAAAATCTGTTATCATGAGAGGCCTAGAGAGGAGGAGATCCCTGACATGGACACTTTACCTGAAAAGCAGTGACAGACGTCTGAGTCAAATGGTCCCATATGTTTTATATTGCTTTATGCTCTCATTGTTGTTTAGCAAAGAGTATAGGTCCTTGGATTACCCTGTCCATAGTGTGTTATATTGATGGTCAAATCAATTACAATTTCAGGTATGTGACAGAGTGGCGTTAATCAGTGTTGATCTCACTCTGAATAACGCCATGAGTCACTTGGTTGAATGGTTAGATGCCTTTACTACTGCAAAAACACATAACTCAAAGCATCATGTGAGACAGACCAATATAGAGTCTTGCCCAAGAGCATTTCCATAATGTGAACAATAAGGAAATGAACCATCAACCAGGCAGTTGGTGAACAAATGACTGTAATCCCCAAGGCCTTTCAATAAGGCACTGAAACGGGGCATTTTTGAAATCATTGTAAAAATACATGTTTGTTTTTTTCTTAAAACTAACATAATGTAACTAAAATAGGGTAAATGAAAAGGCAGTGAGAGTGTGATGATTGATTAATGAAAAAGACACATTTTCACCATATTCCAAGATGCATTTTTGTGCATATTCTATCGTTCACTGAATAAAATGCCAACATTTAATTCATTCTTACCTTCCTAATCCTACAGATTGTAATTAGCTGCTCAGGTAATACAACAGAAAACAGTGTACCAGTATAGGATGCAAACCAGAGCTACATCAAACACTCAAGTTAGCATCAACATGGAGAAATGACTTTTTTAAGGACGTCAGAGATAAAATGATCACTAAATTCATAAAGATAACCTGGTAAATGGTGTTTTTATGTTATATTATGAGTCAAATATGTCCTCATGTGGTAAACAACTCAACGGGTCGTTCAGCCTATTAATATTTACAATCCAGTAAGGAAATTCTGATGCATTAAATTTAGTAAAATATTCACCAACTGTGCCAGACAGTCAAATGCTTGTTTCCTTTTGAATTAATTTTCTTTTTCACTTACAAAATGACAGTAATGTGTTCTCTTGGCGTCACATCACTGGACTGTTGACTCAGAGGAGCAGACATTTCAGAGGTTGGACTTATGTAACACAGAGCATCAAACAAACCGCATAATCAGGTCAGGTCCAGGCAGTGATTTCTGCTTTTTATTCTGGTAATCAGTTGAAAATAAATCCATCTCTGGGAGAAAAGTAAGCAGTTTCTGTCTTAACTTATGGGACTTGCTGCAGGTAACTCATGATAGTAGTAACCTTGAATGTTACAAATGTGTCTAAATGGACCTATGTCAAATATTTATTTAGACTAGTTTGGTCTCTAAAATCATGTCACATGAAATCTAAATATTTGTTTCTGCGCATTAGATTTTTTTTTTGTCTTGAAAGCCAGGAAAATAAATATGCCCATGTAGTGAAACCAAGAATATTGGCTGTCTAACATTAATTATTGTTCTCTTGAATTATTAACCTTGATGTTTATTATAATCCTAAATACAAATCAATTGGCAAATAGAACAAGGTTATTGCTTTGTATATTAATACCAGAAAACTGCAACGTATAAACTAGACTGAATGTTATTAGTTATTCCATCACCAAAGCGTGTGTGTGTGTGTGTGTGTGTGTGTGTGTGCGAGTGTGTGTGTGTGTGTGTGTGTGTGTGTCGCTTTTTTTTTTTTATTTCCCCCAAAATATATTAATTGAAATGACTAAAAACTAACTTGCTGTATATAGTGTGCAGTGATATAGATGTAGATGGAAATGATTTTTAGAGACCCATAACCCTGTTTTACTGCAAACTGAGAAAGCGGTGTAATCATTTTGTGCTGTTATCTCTTCACACCAAAATATTAAAATGTATATTTTTATCTAAACAGTTGATCTGCCCAAACGAAAATTTGACCTACGCATTTAAGCCCAATGGCCGATTTGCTAAATATTGGCCCGTTATTAGAGACAGATGAATATATTGGTTTGACTGTATATTTAATACCTTTTGATAATGCTTCTTGAAAACACACAACATACACTTTATAAAATCTACTTGCTCATATGTAACTGCAGCACGGGGGCGGAGGGCATCCTTGACCCCGATGAGTGTGACCGTCA